>JAOXNO010000001.1:185564641-185600098 GCA_028565335.1 Limnodromus scolopaceus | reverse complement strand
ACGCCCCCCGACGGGCTCGGCGCAGGCGCCCTGGCGGCTACCGCAGGCAGGGGGCGGCAACATGGCGGCGTGAGCGGCGGCGGTTTCGGCTCCACAACAACAGCGGCGGCGGTGATCGGTCGTGCCGCCCTCAGCTCCGTGCGCCCCTCGCCTCCGCCGGGCCGCACCGCGCCGCTCTCGGCGGCGCCCGCTCCTCCCGCCCCGCGGCTGGGAGGCGGCGGCCCCGGCTGGGCAGCCTTGGGCTAACGGGGCATCGGCGCCCATAATAATCCCTCATTATAGCGGAGCGGGGGAGCGGCTCCTGGGACGGTGCCTGCGCCTCGGGCCGGCTGCCTGCGGCCCCGCCGGGTGCGACTGCGGTGGATGCGCGGCTCGGCCCGGCCGGGCGGGGAGACGGCGGCGGCGGCGGCGGCAGGTGCCGGTAACGGCGGGGGGTAAATGGCGAGCGAGAAGCCGGTGTCGGGGCCGGACCCGCAGCCCGCGGGACTCATCTCCGTCGGGGCCGGCGGTGGAGGCGGCGGAGGCGGCAGCGGCAGCAGCGTCGCGGTGATGGGGGAGCTGAGGGCGTCGGGCTCCGGGTCCGTAGTGCTCCCCGCGGGGATGATTAACCCGTCGGTGCCGATCCGCAATATCCGGATGAAATTCGCCGTCCTCATCGGACTCATCCAGGTCGGGGAGGTCAGCAACCGGGACATCGTGGAGACGGTGCTGAACCTGGTAAGCGGCCGGGCACCCCGCCCCGCTGACGCCCCGGCGGGAAGGGGGGTCCCTGGGCACCGGCCCGAGCAGCCCACCCCCTCCCGGGGCTGCTCCCCGCTCACCCCCCGCCCCTGTGCAACCCGAAAGGGACCTTCATTTTCCCAGCCCTTGTGTCCCTCCTACACGCACGGCCCTTCTCCGACCATCTTCCCTTCCCAAACTCCTCTCGGTCCCCTCTCTCCTCGCTGATGCCGCGACCCGCTCTTCTTCTCGCCGTGCCTGTGACAGAAGCCCCCTCAGCGCTCCCTAAACTCCAGGCAGGACCCTACCTAGTACAGACAGGCCACTCTTCCCCCTTCCCACCGCCTCCCCCCGGCCGTCTCCTGCAGGAGTGAAGTGTGTGCAATTCACAACGTGGAAAAGAAAAATAAGGAGATTAAATAATTTGCGGTTTCGGGTTCTGAATGCTGCCCTATAGCCTGGTGCCTTCCTCACTGAAAGGAGAGTGGTGTGAACGTAGTGTCTGTTTTTAATTGAAAAGCATTAAAAAAAAAAAAGCAGCCTAAGCTGGTATCTTTTCTTAGTGGCTGAAACATGTGAAGGGTTTAACCCTGTTAACTCAGAGCTAGTTGAGTATTTTATGTAGAGGAAGGGGGAGGAGGGAGATTTTTGCAAGGATTTAGTACACTTTAATATCTGTAATAAAGAGTTAGTTGTATTGCAGCATTGTGTTGGGTTGCTCATGTCTTAATAATCTGCCATGCTTTCCAAAACACATTCTTGTCTGCAAAGTAAGTGCTGTTGCTAATTTTGTTTAAGGTCTATGTGTTGCAAAACACTATTGTACACTGGTAAATAGCTTGAAACGAGGAGAAGATGCTAAAATGTAGCTCCTTAGTCATCTGCTTACTTCATGGAGTGAAAGAGTTACTGCAGGACTGTATGACTTAATGTTTTTGCGCTACCTACACCAAAGCCTGAGGAACCTACAGAAGCCAAACGAGTGGATCTAAAAATGAATCACTTTCAATTATGTGCAATTTGGTGCTGCTCCTGAATGCAAGATTTGCTGCAGCAAAGCTTTTGAAGCAGTTCAGTCAATGAAATATTCTCAATTTTTGCATATAAAATATGATAGAAAAATGACTGCTCAAAACTGAATGGCAATTAATTGAAACTGCCTTTGTTTCAAATGAGTTTAATGCTTCTAACCTACACTCATTTTAAACAAAGTCATGTAAAGAATATATTTTGTTTCAAGCACTTTAAAAGGATGTGTTCTTCTGTTTGATGGTTATTTGCATTTGACCTAGCAGACTGAATGGAGAAGCTGCAGCATGCAGGGAGAGACATGGTTTGGTCAGATCATTTTAATATTTATGGCTTATCTGAACACACAGGGTTAAAGCCCTGATAGTTTTGTGAATATGTCAAAACAGTAATCTGGTATATTTCTCTCTCCTCTCCACAAGCTTTTTTACACTGAAACATGATTTGTAAATATTTTTTTTTTGTACAAGTGTGGTAGAAGTCATCATAACTTTATTGGATTATTACCCATTCCTTTAAAAGTAGAAGGCAAAATAAGGGAAAGGCATGCAGTTACCTTATTAACCGGCTTTATATAGATCATTACAGATACAAAGCTGTTTAGTCCTTTTCTGGTTTTCTTTCTTCTTTTGTTCTTTTTACTGATATTTAAGCTTATTTTAATTCTGGCTGTTAATGCATCAGCAACTGAACTAACATTGGCTTGTCTTCGGTGGGGGGAGAGTAGGATGTGTTTTGGTGTTTGTGTGGAGGACATGCAGTGCATATTACAGTGCTTGCATATAAGATCCACCTGCTAATTGGTTCCTATTGCTGAAAACTATGCTTATATTTTGAAATAAACGCAAGAGTGTTTAACAGTGCTCTCGGCGTTAGGAGACATATGTGAATGTGAAACTGCTTGGGAGTCTGCTGCAGTAGCGATGCATTCTAGATCAGTCATTACTTAACAGATGGACTCTAATATACAATAGTCGGTATTCCGACAGCAGAGAGAGGCTATATTGTGTCTGCTAATCTTTTTCTTCTCTGGGCAGTGAATGTCTCAAACTTATGCTTGTATATTTGAAACTTAATTTACTCACATGTAAAACAAACAGTGAATATGGGAGATACAAAGTAAAGCTGGTGGCATATCCCTAAACTACTAAACATTATCTGATTCTGTATTAAGGGTTTTAACAGTAACTTTAAATAAAATGCAGTTTTGCATTTTAGAAGCATTCTTTGGAGGGGTGGGTGGGGGTGGAGAGAACTTGATTTAGTTTTTGATTTTTTTTTTTTTCTTTTCCTTCATTCTTTACCTGTACTATATCTGAATGACTTTTGATGCAAGTGTGATAATGAGTGGACAGTGCTTAAGGAGCTGATGTCAGTTGATATGTTAAGTCTCTGAGAGAATTACAACTTATACTGAACCCTATTGGGTATCTATAAGCCATTTAGTAATAGCTCTTTAGTATTGGAATTCTGCATAGCTGAGACTTCTTTCAGTATAGGAGAGAATCAGAAGTTAAATATTGAGACACTTTTAAAAATTTTCTTATCTGAGATCACTGCTCTCTTCTCTGTAAAGCTTAAACAAGTCTATTCATTCTTCCTGCATTTGCATGGAAGCAGCAGCAAATGTCTGAGACAAAACTTTGGTTTGACTTGCCCTTGTCGTGGAGATGGTTACTCTTCTTTCCTGCTAAGTTTTCCTCTTAGGGTTTCTCTTAGACAGTTTTTACCTTTAAATGTTTGTTTTGATGGCCCCACACTGTGGTTTCTATTGCTGCATTTCAGACTTGCATCATGTGGTGTCTTCTGATGTTGATGGACACAGTGATTTATTGTATCTGTGAGGTGCTGAAGTGCTTTTCATGCAGTGCTGAAAATCTCTTTCCGTGTCTAATACGTTGTTGGATTTTCAGCTTTGCCAAATTTCAACAGTTCACTTTCAGCTCAGGAAGTATTTTGTTCTTGGGCATGCCTATGCTGTTTATGGGATTAGCTGTTTCTCTTGATGCTTTTCATTTTCTTAGTGACACTTCTTTTCCTCTGAACTTACTGCCTGTTCAAAGTTCTGTTATACTGGTGAATGCGTTTAATGGAGTATCACTCAGTAGAATTTCTAGTATTGCTTGTGTTATTTTTCATTGTTTGACATTAGTGGAAGACATAATGGAGAGAGGGTTCAGCTGTTTATATGCCAACACCTATGAACTACTTAAAGTCATCCTTAAAAAAAAATACCTGCTAATGTTAATAGTATGAAGGTCAGAAGTGTTAGAAGTGCATGAGCTGAAGGCTTTTCTAGAGTGATTTTTATCGAATATTGTATTCTGTCTACATTTCTGGAAGTAGGAGGGAAATCCTCATCATATCTCACGTATTCTTCTGTGATGATGCTTATTTTGATTTTGGTCCATGAGTTTAATAGGAATTCCCAGGTTCAGCACGCTCTCCCTGAGATGTGTGTTCACTGACCCTTGTGTACTGCAAAGCACCAAACTGGAAAAGGCTTTCCTTGCAAACAACATAATCTTCTAATTGCTCTTAGTGATTTCTCTTTGAGGATATTTTGAGACCAGTTCTGTGCTTCTATTGATGAGAAGGCCTTTCCCCTTTGAACAGACCTATTAATTTTCTTAGAGTACTGTCAAGGATGTTGTTATTGCTATGGTAGATGTGCTTGTTGTTACTCTCCATGATTCCTTTGCTTCTTGATACCCTTTTGTACTTATGATATGTGTTAGACTGATGTTTAAAATAAAGTTCTTCACCATGTGCTCCAGCAATTATGATATTAAAGTGGAAGTGGGTCAGTCTGTCCACCTGTATTCTTCTAGTTTCAATGTATTTTTGTTTTACTTATTTCCTAGTGTAAAATTTCCACATGTGGCTTTAATCAGATTTTCTATTATATTTCTTGAATACCATTCCTTTCATTATTTTTAGTGTCTTGTTTCCTTAATGATCTGCTTTTCCAGTATTTTAATGGTCTTGGGAATTTTTCCTTCAGTGTATATTTTGAACTGTCTCTTGTCTGGTCAGCTTTCATCAAACATGACTATGTGAACTGCATTGTTTCTTACCTTTTAGAAGGCTTTCTCTGTTCCAGTTTGAATTTCATAGAATTTTTGATTTTGAGTTTTGTAGTGCTGATTCTATGGTAGTGCGAAATAAGAAAGGTGAACAGGAGGCAGACTGATACTAAAAAATTGTGGCTGGTGCTGACGCATGCTGCTCGTGTTGCCTGTGCGTCTTGAACAGATGATGTGATGCAGATTTGAACGGATTTCAATCTGATACAGGTGTAGCTGACCAAGGTTCTCCTTGTGCAATCTGGAAAGCTTTTATATATGTTTTGTCAGGCTAGAGTGCACTTATAAGAAGTAGGTCAAACACCAGGCATAGTTCAAAAAGTCTTCTTGTTGACTACAGCCCACGCTTCTGCCTAGCTCTTCTCATTTTCTTGGCTGTTCCATCCTACTTGAGTGTTAGTCAGCCATCACAAGAGGTAAGCCATTTTTCAGTGCTCTGTCACATTGTGTACTTGTAGGAGTGGCATTTGCAGCTTCAGAGCAAATGGGTTTGATTATGTGAGAGATGCTTCTCACCCTACAGGCTTTCCATGGTAGTGGTCATAAGGAAAAATGTAAAGGGAGGCATATATAAGAAAACTGTTTTCCTTTGGTACTTCTTCAAACATTGGTTTAGGGTCATCTTAATCTGAAGTTGCTTTTGATACTTGAGTTCTCTGAATCCATTTGCAGTTTTGGTTGCTACAACATCCTGTGATGTTGAGAAAACTTACTCTGACAAAACGTGGGCCTCGTGAGCTGTAGCCTTTGTCGTGAGACTTCTGTTTTTCTTGTGGAACGAGCTTTGCAGGCTTGAGAATCTTACTCCATTCTCTTGGTAGAAGGCTTCCCATTTTTATAGATAATTGTTGATAGTGTTATGAAAAAAAGTGAAGTTTGAAGGAGTTTTGAAGTAGTTTCAGTATTATTTGTTTTGATTTTTTTTGTGTGTGTGTTTTGTTTTAGGTAATACTTAACTGGAGATGGCAGTCCTTGTCCAAGTTACTGTCTGTCCCACTAGTCCCTTTTTATCCTGCTCATGTTATCTCCATACTAAACTATGTCTGGACATTACTGTAGAAGCTACCAGAGTTATATGAAAAGAGCAGTATCCAGTGTGAGAGTTCGAGATAGCTGCCCATGGAATGCTACTGAAGAGTACTGTAGCTGTTGTCATTATCTAATACTTTCATGGAAAACTTGGTTTTGGTTACAGAAGATCTTTGAATGACTGAATGTTCACTTAATTTCTTTTAGTATAACTGACCTAATCTTTGACAGTAGGTGTTTATGGGTGGGAAGTTTTTTCAGTCCTTGTATCAGTCATGAAGTGCTAGTGATATCTCAGCAGGTGGCTTGGAATCTGCTTTGGTTCTGGTATGATGGATCGATACATTTCCATAGGTGATAACTTTTTAAAGGCTGTCATAGTGAGCACATCACTGAGTATTCCTTACTACCTAACTCTGAACAGCTATTTTCTTCTTAACTTTACATCTTACTTGTCTATTCAGGATTCAGTTCATGGATTGTAAGGGAGGTGAATACCTAAAGGCTTTTTTAATTATTTTTGTCACACAAAAGTAATAAATTCCTGAAACTGATGTTAATAAAACACCTCAAATTTTGGCCTTTGCCCCTACTTCCACCTGAGACCCCTTTGCATCAAGCAAAGGGTTAGCACCTTTCTCTATCGAGATGCTATTTTTACAAAATTGTGACCTGATTTCCCATTTAAACCACGTGTTTAACAAGACTAAGCATTTAGCTGTGTGCTCAGTTATACACTAATCTTTCTGTCCCCTCCATGTTTTCCCTCACTGTCCCTCTGCCCCGGCCGTGTGGCTTTCTGATGAGTAGTCAAAGGGATAGAAGTCAAGGGGCATGGCTCATTACGTTCATGATGTTGATGTCTAGGAGGCTGTGGTGCAGTTTTTTTCTTTCATGTTAGTGCTTTTCAGTGTCTCCACTCATACTTTTCAAATATATTAATCACTGTCTATATTACGTCCTTAAAAAACGTCCACCAAAACCTGACACCCAAAAACTGCATTATCATCTCTGTGAATTCCTACTGAAGTGTTTGTTCCCCTTTCATGCGGTATTCAATTTAGTCAAAGTGGAATGAAATCTGTGATTGGGTTAGTACCAAAACTGAGACTTCTATATCCTGATAAATACTGTGCACAGTATTAACACAGCTGTGTTAACTTAATAATCTATCCAAGCTATTTTAAATCAGTCTCGTAATCTTACCTGTTCATTACTTCATACTGCACCTTTTTTTTGTTTTGTGTTTTAGCCTGTCTTGATAAATCTGCTATTTCAAATCAAGTTATATTGCTCTCCTGTTACTACAGCATTTTGTAGTATTTTACATGGAACAGCATAGTTGGGGCTACCTCATTAGTTGATATTTTGTAGTGTGCCTGGTGGCCAAGGGGTCAGTGTAGTACTGTGTGTTTATGTTGATGAAGTTCCATTTGTTTTGTGATGGAATTTGATCCCTAACTACCATTGATATTTTTGGAAACATCCCATTGTGGAGTTTTATTAATTCTTGGGTAGACAGAACCCTTAAGCTTTCTTTAAATCTGAATCAAATTTAGAACTTGCTTTTCTAGTCAGAGGCAGCAGATCTTTTGAAATATCAGTTTTGATTTGATGATCTACCTCCCACTTCTGTCTTGCAAAGGTTTGGCTTGGATGTACTACAGTACAGTATTTAGTATATGATATTCAGCATAAAGATAATGAACAATAAAAACAAGGAAAAAATGATTATTTGTGAAGAGCCACTTACTGCTTTCTTAATGATAGAAATACCTGTTTCAACTATAAGATTATGATGGATTTCAGCTATTTGAACTATAGCTTCATAACTTCCAGTTTAGGAAGACTGTTAATGACATTAATCTCTAAGAGAAAGATTATCTGGTATTTCCAGAATAGGCTATTTCCAGGTAGAGAAGCACTTCAACTTCTGATCAACCTACTGACTCTCTGCAAAAATTTGCTTTCTGATAATTTTTGTGGTTTAGAGTTTGCTCTACTTTTGAAGTACATACAAAATAATAATCGTCAGTAAATAGGTAAGTCTAAGTAGTTTTGGTGTTACTGAGATTTCTACCAGTTATGTCAATTCATAATGTGACTACTCTGCTTTAATTTAAAATTGGGTGGCATCAGTGAAATTGTTCCAACGTAACAATTCACTGAAAGCTTGCATAAATATGAATACCGCTTATGCTATTCAAAGCTTACAAATGCCTGACTTCTATATTTGGAAAATGATGGTTCTTTCACTGCCCTTTTGTTTACAGTTGGAAGCATTTCTTAACTATGCAGAATAGGTATTAGGTTTTTGGAATTAGCTAAAAATGAGATAGGGCAAGTTATTTACTTAGAAGGGAAGTTGTTATTCATGTCATGGTTTTTGATATCTGATGGCTTTTTTAGTACTGGGACAGTGTAGACAGAAGGATGGAAATAATCATTCTCTGAGTAGAGCCTTCTAAACTAACTCCAGTACCAGCAATATGACATTGTAATCAGTTTTATGTGATAGCACTATTATTTTTTTTTGCCTTTTAAGTCTTCATATTCTGTGATAAATGCTCCATTACATAAAACTTTTTTTTAACTTATCTTTTGATTGTCTAATTCAAGAGCCACTGCAACAGGGTTTTTTCTTTTTTTTCACTTCTGTTTTGTAAAAATAAAATGTTTTGCATATTTGTAAACACAAATAAAAATTTGGAAACAGTGTGTCCTTTGATTCACAAAGGAGCCCGTACAAACCTATTGAAACAAAGACTTCTCCTACTACAGAATTATAGAAAACAATAAGATGTGCTTTCATTAAATATAGAAGAGTAAGCATGAAATACATGTTCAAGCTAGTAATGAACTGACTAAAGCCAAGTCCTGTCTTGGATTGCTCATGCCTGACTGATAAGAGTTTGCTCTTACTCTTCAGCAATACTTTGTGTAGTTCACCACATCCAAAAAATATTTCTTGATTTAATTGAGAGCTAAAAATCTTCCTATTTCACTTTTAGTGTTACGAACCTTCAATTGAAAAAAAAAAAAAAAAAAGAAAAAAATGATTACTTAAAAATCAGGGGAGCATTCTTGCTCAAAGTTGAATTTGTGTTTTATAGCTAGCAGAATGGGAAAGCTGTCTGCTCCTTCCAGTAGGACATATACATTAGAATGTAGCTACAGAATTTTGTCAGCTCCAATTGTGTAGCATCTCCATAATGTGAGTAAATGTTAACTAGTATATCTGAGGCTGTTAAGCAGGGAGAATGAGCTTCCCGGTGGTTTGGAAATGGACTTGGGGATTCAGCATCTTTGCAGAAGGGCATTAGCTGCAGCTGTTTAATTGCAGGAATGGGAATGTTGAGAGAATGGGGCAAGAGCTGTTGCCTGAAATGAGGAAAAAAAAAAAAGGCAATTTTGTGTAGGAAGAAAGCAGCTTCATCCCTTTTCAAATAGAAATTTTTATCTTAATAAATGAAACTTACCAAGGGGCCTCTGAAATCTGCATTGTGGCTATGTTTAGTTATAGAAAGAGGTAAAGAACCTTACTAAGGGGTATGTTACACTTTCATGGCTGTTGACTTTTGCTGTTTTCTTTTAAGATTGAGAGCTCCAATCAAAGCCATTATTGTAAACTCGGTGTTTACACCTCCAGTAGGATTGTTTCCCTCAACATGTTCCTCCATGAAAAAGAAGTTTGCTGACATAAAATTGTCAAAAAATTGGTATCAGCATCCCCTCTTTTCCTTCAGCTACTCCAATGCAATACACTATTTGTTTTGGTTAATGGCAAGGTGTGTGGTATTTGTGAGTTGTAAGTGTGACTGATGGCTACTTCGCTGTTAGTATTAATATGCTGAATAGCTGAAACTTAAAGAAATATTTGTGTAAGACTGCATTTGACTGAATAAGGTCTTCCAAGCAAGACACTCGGGAGTTGGGATCTACTCCATTCTTCTAATTCTTTTCCCCTAAAGAGAGTTGTGGAGCTTCTGTCCCATGCTTTAGTCTCTGGGGTTCCAAACATCTTTTTCGCTGCTGCTTCTGTGTCTTCAGCTATGGCATGTGTACTGCCAAATGATCTGCAGAAGTCTTCTGGTTTTTTGTTTGGTTTGTTTTATGCAGCTTTTAAGTGATTTGAAAGACTGTCTCATCCACCCTGTTCCTTGTGGAAGTGTTGCAGCCTCCGTTGCATCTTTTGATATCTTATAGAGCATTATGTGAAAGCAGAAAGATTCAGAAGAAGAGCCTGTTAGAGTTGCATCTGCTATACAAGGCTTAAGTAAATTGAGTCCATCTGAAAAGAAACTTCAACATACTGTGCTGGGCTTATGCAACACACTGTTTTGTTGGGTTTTTTTGTGGGTTTTTTTTTTTCTCTGTTAATGACCACGCATCTCGCTTCTCCTCTTTGGCGCTAACACTACAACATCCTCCTGAAACATCATTGGCAGAGCACTTTCATGAACTAGCAGAATTACAGAAGTTTCAAAGAATTGTGGAACAGCTGGGGATGGAGGACACCTCTGGAAGTCTCTAGGCAAAAAAATCTGTGCTCAAAGCGGGGAACAACTAGAGCAAGTTGCTCAAGGCCTTGTGTGGCTGGGTTTTGGGTATTTCTAAGGATGGATGCTCCCACATTGAGTGTTTAGTTGGATGTAAGTGGAGTTTCCTGTGCCTGTTGCTACTTGTGCTGTCATTGGGTACCCCTGAGAAGAGTCTAGCTCCGTTGTCTCTACGCCCTACCCCCCTACAAATACACATACACATTTATAAGATCTCTTCAAACCTTCTCTTAAGGCTAAACAATCCCAGCTCTCTTCAGCCTGCCTTTGTGTGTCAGATGTTTCAATCCCTTAATCATTCGCACGTTTAGATCTTTATTCTCCTTGTACAGATAATAGTGCTCCCTTTCCAAAAAGTGGGAGGTGGAGTCTGGGAAGCCTTTTAATTATAGCAACCCTTTTCCTCATCTCACAGTATGAGCTCCAATCTCTACCACAAATAATCCAGTCAATATTGCTATGCCTAACCCAGCAAAGGACAATTTGCACCACATGCAGCCAAGAAAGAAAACGGACTTCCATGAGCTACAGCAGTGAGTGTTTGCTTTTCATCTGTTGTGCCTGCCTGTTAATAGATAGCCTTGGATGAAACACACAAACCTGAGAGTGTCTGTCAGTTCTGCAAATCACAGCTATGGTTCTAGGTAAGCTTTATTTCTTGCATTTCAGAAATATAAAATGTAGCTACATTTGGTACTCTGAAAAAGTATGAAGTTAATTTTAATGGCTTAATACTGAGTTAATGAAACTTTGTGGCTCTTAACGTATACTATAAATACTACCTTCAAGGAATTAGCATGAATTGAAATTAAACTAGATGAGCTATCAGCATAGTCTTCAAGGTTGCAGATGCTTGACATCAGAAGGAAAAAAAACCCAACAGTAATACTCAGCATAAAGCCAAAGCCATTGAAGATCTGTATTGAGTTTGTTGAAAAGAATGGATTCATGACTCTACATGCACTCTAATTTTTATCGATAAAATGTTTGATAGGGCTGTGTGTATAACTGTATATAACTTAGAAACTGTAATACATGAAGGAAACAATGTGTAACAAAGTTTTTATCGTTCACGTTTCATGCAAAGAAAATAATTTTTTTGTTCAAAGTAACTTACAACTGTAACAATGTGCAGGCTTAGTCACTGAAAGGGAGTCAGTCTTTGACAGCTGATAAGGTACAGTACTTGACCTTTTAAAGGTAGTGCTCACAGAACAGGAGTTGATACCGTCTTTAAAAAGGGACTGTTCTTCAATGAAGAAGTCGATAGTTATAAGTGTTTCCTAAAACCAAGAAGCAGGTTGTTCATAGTTCTCACAGTCATGATGGTTTCCCTTATTACCAGTATAAACAATTTTTATAACAAGGGAAAATTAATTATAGTAAAATAGCTTCTGTCTTTTTTTTCTCTAATAAAAAGTTATTAAATTCCATTTAAGAACAAATTTGGATCTACTTGCTTTGTTGCATATCCTGGTTCAGTTAAAAAATAGTTTTCAAGTCTGTAATCCTTTTCTCACTTGAAGGAGTAGTTTACTAAGCAAGCTTTCACTTTTTCAGAAACCCAACAGCTCAAACTCATGCAAATAAATGTAAAACATGTATTAGGTGCCTTTGGTGTAACTATAAGCAACAACCAAAAGAAAGGATGGGAAAGGGGTAAGCAGAAGTTTTAACTGAATGAAGCTAAACCACATAAGCTGATAGCTTTTAGACAGTTGAAGCTGATACTTTTAAGAACAGACTCCACTGGAGAAGTAGCAGCACAAAAAATTGGTAATTGTTTAGGTGAAGTTTAGCTATTAAGATTCCACTGAAAGGAAGCTTTACACTTTAAAAAACCCTCTAACAGTATGAGTGGACAATCCTGAGTACAACAGGTTGTCTTCTGTCAGTGGTGCAATGTCTGCCTGGATTTACAGAGACCTTGAAATGACTGGTTATATGATGTTTTATTAATTTTTGAGGTGTCTAAGGGAATTACTACCATCTGTTAATACCAGAGTCTAAGCCCGCATGTGGGCTTCAAAATGCTTTAAGTGTTGAATTTTTAAGTAAAAAATCCTCTTAAAAATTAACTAAAAGCAGTGAAAAGGTTTCAGAGTGTAAATAGAAAATACTGGTTTTGGTTGGGGTTTTTTTGTGTTTTGTTTTTTTTTTCCTATAGTCCAGATTTAAACTCTTGGAGCATTTGTCTTAGCTTTGGTTTCTGGTTCTAGCCTGTCCTCTGAAGTTAGAATGGCGGCAAATGCTTGTAATTGAGCTCTTCTCCTGCACTAGTTATGACATAACTGGCTTTTCAGCTTGCTTTAAGTCAGTCAAGCTCTGTTTTAGCCAAAACTTCACCCTGCAAGAGAGCAGCACGTATAATGTATTTTCTTCTGACTGAGATCAATCCTAAAAATGTCTTGTACCAAAAACTGATATTATCCAGATGTGCAGAAAAAGCCATAAGAAGCTTGAAGTGTTGATATAATCTAAATCCTTTCTGGAGGTCAGAGGAATCTTAGGAGCACATTGTTTAAATTATTATTTCAAAATTCCTCTCTCATATGCTCTTTGTGGAGTTGCAGTAGATTGTAGGGCTTCCTCAGTAAGGAAGCTGGTTAAACTGGTGCCAGCCTGCTAACCTAGGAATTCAGTTTTTTCAGCTGTATCTGTGGTCATGTTATGTCTTTCTATATTACTGTATCTTAAATTGTTTATTGCCCAGCCCCTTATAGGTAGTAAGGTTTTGTGTGGTATTTTTGAGTATGCGGTTGTTTTTTTTGCTTAAGCAATAAAGCAGTGCATCTGAACTGGCTATGTATGGTTTTGCTGCATTAGTTTTTGAAAAATCTTGGGTTTAAAAATTTCCTTATGTATGCATTTTGTAGAGTATGAGCTGTTGAGGACACCACATACTTCATGGTACAAGCTGCAGCTGACAGTGCAGCCAACGTGAATTTTGAATTAAAATTCCTTTAAGAAATCCTGATGATTTCCTGGGAGATAGGAAGGAATTGTTTGTGGTCTAAAAACAAATCCTGACTTAGCATTTCTATTTATTTAGAAAATTGAAATCCAACTAAATAGTCTATACTTAGAGCAGCAAAATGAGATCTTTAAAACACTATAATAAAAGGCTACTGAGGCATTATTAAAAATTAATACAGCCAAGAGAGTTATTGAGAAAAGTAGCATTTAGCAGTAATTGTTAATACGTTTTGGTACTGCTATATGCTTCCAGCTTCTTAATCTGTGTTCAGTTTCCCTAGTAAGATTTTAAATTATTTTTTTCAACATTTTTGTTCTTCTCATACATTTGTAATTTAAGAGTAACCATTCTAGGTCAATAGATTTGTACTGTGACTGAAAACTAAGACTTGCCTGAAGGTCTTTTATTGTTATAAGCATCAAAATAAGCTGTAGAGGAAAAATACTTTAATCAGACTGATTTTTGGGGAGTAAAATGTCATAGAAAAAATATATTATGATGCTTTGTGGGGAGAATGTCTGGGATAATGCTCAGGTTTTGAAGGTGTTGGGGTTTCCATGATTGGAGTGATATTTTTGGAGTCCTGGTCTCAGAACGTGTATTGGGTTTGGGTGGCAAAGTTTTGGTAGCAAGGGGGGTGCTCAAACGGCTTCATTGAGAAGCTGCTAGAAGCTTTCCTTATGTCTGATAGAGCCAATGCAAGATGGTTTCAAGATGGACCCACTGCTGGCCCAAGCTGAACCCATCAGTGACAAATGGTAGCATCTCTGGGATAACGTCTTTAAGACGGGGGAAAAGTTGTTGCACAACAGCAATTGCAGCCGGAGAGAGGAGTGAGAATATGTGAGAGCAACAACTCTGCAGACACCAAAGTCAGTGAAGAAGGAGGGGGAGGAAGTGCTTCAGGCACTGCAGCAGAGATTCCCCTGCAGCCCATGGTGAAGACCCTGATGAGGCAGGCTGTCCCTCTGCAACCCATGGAGGTCTACAGTGGAGCAGATATCCACCTGCAGCCTGTGAAGGACCCCACGCTGGAGCAGGTGCATGCACCCAAAGGAGGCTGTGACCCCATGGGAAGCCCACGCTGGAGCAGGCTCCTGGTAGGACCTGTGGACCCATGGAGAGAGAGGAGCCCATGCTGGAGCAGGTTTGCTGGCAGGACTTGTGACTCCATGGGGGACCCAAGCTGGAGCAGTTTGTGGAGAACTGTCTTCTGTGGGAGGAACCCCATGCTGGATCTGGGGAAGAGTGTGAGAAGTCTTCTACCTGAGGAGGAAGGATCTGCAGAAACAACATTTGATGGACTGGCCACAACCCATATTCCCTGTTCCCCTGTGCCACCTGAGGGGCAGGAGGTAGAGAATTCGGGAGTGAAGTTGAGTCTGGGACAAAGAGAGGGGTGGGAGGAAGGTGTTTTAAGATTTGGTTTTATTTTCTCATTACCCTACTCTGATTTGATCGGTAATAAATTAGTTCCTTTGATTTGAGTCTGTTTCGCCTGTGACAGTAATTGGTGAGTGATTTCTCCCTGTCCTTATCTTGACCCACGAGCATTTCGTCATATTTTTCTCCCCCTGTCCAGCTGAGGAGGGGGTGACAGAGCAGCTTTGGTGCATCCAGCCAGGGTCAATCCACCACAGAGAGATAGTTGTTTGGTGGTGGTTGGTTTTTTTTTTTTTAAATGATGGAAATGTTTTGAAATGCAATTCTTAAGGAGGTACAGAAAACCTGTGGGTTAAATATTTTCATTTATAGTTGTAAACAGAATTACAGTTTTATGCAGAGATCAATCGACATACGCTATCATTCATTTCTCTGTATTTCAGCAAACAGCTGTTTTTCAGCTGTTGAAATCTGTGGAATTTCTTCATTTTGTCAATGTTTGCAGTGGTGAGGTATAACTAAAAAAAATGCAATTGATACTTTTGGGTGATGAACAAAGTGTAGTTATGCATACTGGCTGTCCTGGATGCATTGCTGTTCCCGATATACCCACAGATTGTGACTAGTTAAAAAAGCTGACAGTGGCACAGAGCTCTCCAGCAGCTCCACTGAGTCTTGTTTGACAGCGAGGGATCAGCTTGTTGTCTCATGTAGATTGCTGATGTCTCTCTTCATACATGTGAAGCTATTTAGAGACTTCTTGGAGGACAATGTTACCAGTAAACAGCTTGTATTAAACTTTTTGTGTCACTAATCCCACATTCTACTTCAATGTGATGTGGATGAAAGTGCTCACGTTTCATGCTTTTTAGCTTTTCCTTATACATCTAGGGATTATTTCCTACTAACTAGTGCCCCTTGCATGACACATCCTCTGCATGCCCAGCTTTCACACAGAAGGCTCAGAATTTGGGTCTTGTAGGATTTGTCTCGTAGCTACGTGGCACTTTTTAAGTCCCTGGATGAGCAGAAAGAAGACTGTAACTGTTCTTGTGGAGAATTAATAGTGGTTGAGAAGTTTTACCCTGGCTTGGAATATTGTAATTGTGTGTATTAAAAAGGAGATTAAATGTTTTCTTTTTCAAGTCTATCAGACAGCTACGGCTATTTAAAACTCTCTTGAATAGGAGGAAACAGTAATTTATTTGTTACGGTGGTTGAATGGTAAGTTACAATTTAAATGTAACAAACAAATGAACAGGAACTTCATAAGCTTATGTTGGTTCTGGATATGTTCAAAATGCACCAAAGTACTTTTTAGTTAAGCGTCATACTGCCGTGGCACAGTTGCTGTGAGATTTCTTTTTTTAACCGGAGGGCTGGAAGGTTGTTCTAATTTTTTTTTTTTTTTGGTAGAAGAAAGGGTCAGGGCCATGTTTGAAGTCCTTTCTTCTTATCACTATCATATAGTAGTTTCTGTTTTGGTTGACTGCCAGAGACCAGTTATGTGTATGTTCAACCTGGAAACATTTGATTGTCTTTACTGTATTTAGTAGTTATACCACAGATGCATACATTGTGTAGGTGTGATTAACATTGTCTAATTTTGTGTGCTTTTTAAATTGCAGAACCATTCCTTGTTTTTTTCCCTTGTGCAGGGCCAGTTAAGACTTTCACAGATGTCTGGCACATTTAATTGCAAAATACCATTGAACTGCACACACATTGTTTGGTTGGATCATCGTTTCTTGTTTAAAAATTCATGGCAAAAATGAAAGAAAATGGAATGCCTAGTGAGCATCAGTAAATTATAAATGTAAATATAAGCATTTGGAGGCCCTTCTGCAGTATGAGAAAAATGTTAACATAGATGATGTTATCCAGCTTTGAATCACAAATTTTGAAGCCTTAAAGATGAACTATGAAGGTTGGTTAAAATTAGAAAAAAAAGAGCCTTGGATCAGTTACAGAATGTTAAATCATGACTCACAGAACAATTTAGAATGGAAGGCCTCTTATTAGTGGTAGTCAAAACTGAGAAAGCACGTATTCAAGTATAGGCTTTGGGGGAGGGCAGGATGGTACACATGCAGATCTAAAAATCTGATAGCTTCCAAATACTGTGATTATTTTTTTTTTTTGTTCACATACTTAAAAAGATGTGGTTTTACTTGCCTTTCAAAAATGTGAAAGGTTGCATGTTTAAAAAAAAGTGGCTTTACTGGATTTGCACGGTCCTCTTGTCCTCAGCAGAGAGTGGCCTTGTGGCTCTTGGTTGCTTGTGTTGGTGACACATTACTTACAGGTGAATAAAATTTGCTTCTTTGAAATGAAGGGACTCTACTGCGCTGTTTAAAGTAAAAAAAAAAAAGTAATTTAAAAAGCTACATGTCTGTTCTAAGCTAACAGATAATACTGGAAGGAAAAAGGGAACGTATCTGTTCAGTAAGGTCCTATTAGTTGTTTTAGACATTTATTGGCCAATGATTTCTTTGTTATTTTTCAATTGGTTGGACTTGACTTTCTTCAGAATGGAAATTTGAATTAATGTACTTAAAGATTAAATTTTTTTAAAACTTTACCATCTTTACTATTTAAATACAATTGCGTTTTTAAAGTCTCCTTTTGATCTGCAATAGTAAAGTTCACTGTAATCCTTGTCATAAGTGATGTTAAACAGAGGGTTATGACTTTAGTTTCAAATTAAATAAAAATTGAATTGTCATGGAGATGAAATATTGAAGATGCATTTCAATGACTGTATTTGTGGAGTACTGCATAGATGTTGTTAACGAAGGAAACAGAAACCAAGTATCTGATGCAAGATTTCAGTCTGTTTGGGTTGGTTTTTTTCTGTTTTGTAGGCCCATTTGATTAGATTTACATATGTTCTCCGTACAGCTTCCATAGCTTCACTGTTACAGCTTATCTGTAGCTGAAATTATTGCAATTTCTTTTCCAAAATTCTTATTTAATATCATTCTTCAAAGTGAGTATCGTTACTTACTGAATGAAAGTAGGGCTTCCATAGTCTTTTATCCTGAGTAAACAGATTACATTTTCATGTTCTTAAAATTTCACAAACATCAAAGCTGTGCCTATTCTTACAGGATTTGGGGATAATTGTTTTTTGGTTTTGGTTTTTTTTAATGGAATTCAAATGAAAAATATGCATATATTTCTAGCTCTGCATTTCTTAAAATGAAAACATAGTTTTCAAATAATGTTCACAATATTTGAAGTGTGAAGTATTTCTTCTGGCTGGAGTATTTTAACAAAATACTTCTTTCCATAAAAATTCTTGATTGCTTAGATTAGCTTTACTAAACTACTTTTCGTAAAGGACAATGAAAAATAATTTTCAGAACGGTGTGGTGATTTATTTTTTCTTTGTTTTTGGTTTGGGTTTTTTTGCATTTCTTTAAAATACAATTCTTACGGAAGAAATTATGACAAACTGAAAAAGCTAAACAAACACATAATGGAACAATCTCACTTGACTGGAAGTCAAGTAATTAGTTTTTAAACTTCTTGGAATACCAATCTTGTTAAGTAGTTTTCTTTGAACTAAAAATTAAAGCTGGTGGTTTGCACAATACCAAGGGGGTAGCGGGAAGTTTCAGTTCTGGGTATGGTCTGTGAAAGTTTTCTTTACAGACTTCTTTATGATAGACAGATATATGAAGGGCTGGAATTACATTACTAATCTCATTTTCACTTGTGAAAAAATGCTGTATTTTATGCAATGTCAATAAAAGTAAAAAGTTAATTCATTTGTGCCCTGTCATGGTGGATTGTATTTCTACCTTTCTTCATAGCTTTTTTTAAAATGACTTCTGAACATCAAAAAATACTTCACTGGATGTCTGGGTACTGATGAAGGAAAACCAGTTTTAAACTATGCCATGATTCTATATGAGAAACTACACAAAGAAGTTCTAGTGAAAAAAAAAAATAAAATTATGGTTAAGTTTAATTGCTATAGTATATTTTGCTTAAAGGGATGTTTTCAATGAACTTTTTTAAACTGTATGTAAATGGCATCTAATAGGACAAGGGGAAAAGGTTTTACTTGCAAATTTGTAAAAAACAAATAAATATGCATTTCATCAGCATTGATACAAAAAAAGGAAAAATAAATATATATAAATCTTTCCAGAAGTTTTAGTTGCCTTTTCTATATTTAAGAATTACTTTATTTACTTCTCCCTCCCCCTTTCTGAAATCTGATATGTTGGATAGGTGATCATTTTCTGTTAAGTAATTGGTAATTACATTTTATTGTGGAGAGCAGATTTGAAACCAGAGTAACTTTGAAAAGTGGGATTTATGCAGTTCTGAGAACTCTTTTCCAAATTTCTTTGTCATCAGTGTAAAAATCATCCTTTAAACCCTTTTAAGTATTTCCTTAGCGAAAGGACCAGTACTGACAGGTAAGTTCTTGTGTACTATTAACATGTGTCTGGCACACTCAGATTACCTGGGTTGGTGAAGGCAGAAAAGAAGCACCGCCTTGTCTTCATTGTGATAAATTTTTGTATTTGAATGGCTTGTTTATTTTAATAATAACTATATAGTATGGCAGTCACTATTTCCTGAGCTGCTGTGAGGTTCTTGCATCAGAGGTTTTTCATCTTGACAGCAACAATATGTTCAGTAGTTGACTGCTGATGAAACTGCAGTAATTGGTATTAAGATGCATGTTGAAATGGGGTGTACATAATGCTGTCCCTAAAAGTGAAAATTTGTGGCTGAATGTCAGAATCCTAGCAGAGCAGGGGATGCCATTTAGAGGTCAGCTCTTTGGATCAGGCTTTGACAAAAGAGGATCTGCTGATAGATAAATGTAACTTAGTGATGCCATTCCAAATTTAAATTACACTATCGCTATGAAAGATAAGCTCTAAAACTTCAGTCCCTTCTAGTGAGACATCAAGAAATCCTTTTGAAAAGAAAGACAGGCTAGATTTTAGAATTGTGAAGCTTGAGACAAAAATTATTTCGTACTCTTTCTACAACTTGGAGAAAGAAACAAAAAGAGCTGGTCAATCTGAGAATCATTTTCAAATTTTAATTTTTGAAAATACACCATAATTTTTCCTAAAACATGGGCAGAAAGCCTGTGCTTGATATAACCAGCCATCTGTTGTAGAAGTTGTCCTCAAGGTATCACTACTCTGTGTGCAATTAAGGTTTCCTAATTTCTTTTTACCAGCTCTATTTTAGTGTCATTCCTTTCTCGTAGATTACAGTATCAGTGTAATTTCTAAACCTCCTTTTTTTTTTTAATATGCTTTTATAAGCCACCTAAGACCAGATTATTTTGAAGTCCCTCTGGGAAGGAGGGAAAAATCCCATCCTAAGACACTCTTATATGCATCTAAAGTAAAGTTAATGGTCAGGCTTCATTATACTCTTAACAGGAAATTTGGCTTCTAAAATGGACTTCTGTGAAGCTAATCTTAGAATCATAGAACAGTTTGGTTTGGAAGGGATCTTTAAAGATCATCTAGTCCAAACCCTCCTGCAATGAGCACGGACATCTTCAACTAGATCAGGTTGCTCAGAGCCCTGTCCAGCCTGACCTTGAATGTTTCCAGGGATGGGGCATTGTGGTGGGTTAACCCTGGCTGGACACGGGGTGCTCACCAAAGCTGCTCTGTTACTTCCCCTCCTCAGCTGGACAGGGGAAAGAAAATTTAACAAAAAGCTTGTGGGTCAAGATAAGGACAAGGAGAGATCACCCAAAATTTATTACCAATCAAGTCAGAGAAGGATAATGAGAAATCTTGCACCCCTTTCAGGTCTAATGAGATTTATTAAGTGTATTAGTATGAAGTTCCTGAAACCTCAGCTACAACCAATACAGTGATAATATGCTACTGTCGACATACTGCTGTTGATCAGGGCCTTCAAGTCTTGGGACTGGTTCTTAGCAGTCAACGTACTCTTCTTGCTGCTGATCTTCACTTGCTGTCTTGAGGTCAGCTTAGTCAGTGATCAAACTGCAGCCTGCATATGCATGGCCATTTGTAACAGGCATCATTTCTGGTCCCTCTGTGCCCAGATAAACTTCAGTCACAGTTCTGCTGAGGTTGCTTTTTCAACAAAACAATGGAAGGACCATCAGACCATCAGAATTAATAGGCCTCTCCCTCCAAGTTGGTTGTCACTAATCTGCTGATTTGGAAAGCTTATTCATGTAGCCAGAGCAACATGGGCCTATGAACACTATAGGAAGAGGTTACACACCAATATGGCGTAACTTTGGTAAAAAGCATGTGGCAGGCTTTTCTCTTGTGTTCGGGATTATGATGTACAGGTGAAGGACAACATGACTATGTTGCTTCCATAAAAATGAAAGCTGAGTCTGTGGCGTGAAATACATCAGTCTTTGTAAGTAGCGTACAAATCTTAGTTGGCCTATCAGAAGTTTCCTTTACAGAAGCGGTGAATGATTATGGAAGTGAAGAAAGCTTACACGAGCTTCTATGAAAGATGGAGGAAGGCTTTTTTACCAAGTCCTGTAGTGGCAGGACAAGGGGCAATGATTTTACACTGAAAAAGAGCAGATGTTGATGGGATATGAGGAAGAAATTTTTACAATGAGGGTTGTGAGACACTGGAATAGGTTGCCCAGGGGAGTTGAGGATACCCCATATTTGGTCAGGTTAGACAGGGCTTTGAGCAACCTGAAAGATGTTCCTGCCTGTGGCAAGGGAGTCTTTAAAGGTCCCTCCCAACCCAAACGATTCCATTATTCTAGGACCACTCTCTGACAAATGAGAAATGGACATTTCATTTGCCTAGATGATATAAATAGGAGCTATAGAGTTGGGGATGTTCAGCATGGAGAAGAGAAGGCTCCGGGGAGACCTTATAGCAGCCTTCCAATACCTAAAAGGTGCCTACAAGAAATGGGGAGGGACTCTTTATCAGGGAATGTAGTGATAGGATGAGGGGTAACGATTTTAAACTGAAAGAGGGGAGGTTTAGATTAGATACCAGGAGGAAATCCTTTAGTGTGAGGGTGGTGAGACACTGGAACAGATAAGTTGTGAATGCCCCATCCCTGGAAGTGTTTGAGACCAGGCTGGATGGGGCTTTGAACAACCCGGTCTAGTGGGAGGTGTCCTTGCTGAGAGCAAGGGGGTTAGAACTCAATGATCTTCAATGTCCCTTCCAATTCTAACCATTCTGTGATTCATGTCTTTTTTGAGGATCTGTTTGATCAGTTTTTCATTAAGGGGTCAAATGGAATGTGCAGCCAGTCTACTCAAGGGCCTTAGTCTATGTTCTCTGTTGTATTTCTCCTACCTCCTTGGTGACTGAGATTTGAATATAGTGGAAGGGGGAAAAGAGGAGTGAGGTAAAGCTCTTGTGACCCTGCTTATGACTGTGTGGGGAAGCTTAAGTGCCACTGTTTCAGTCAGTTAAGCCTGTTAGCTAGGATTTGCAAATTTGTTGTGTTCTTGCAACACCTGCTCAGTCAGAGGATGAAGGGGCTTTCTCTGAGCTGAACCTCATTGCCTTTACGAAATGGATTTTGTATATTGGGTACCTTTCTTTCCTAAACGTGTTTAAAAACAGGTGAGGGTTGCATAGATTTCACATAGTGAACCAGATTAAAGCATGAGTCTTCCTCATGGGTGACAGTCATCTTCAGATTAGGACACTTCTCAGACTGTGAGCTGCATTAAGGTCTGCTGTGTTGAAGCTGTCCAACATCAGCTCTTCCCTGATCTGTTCTTTGTTCTCTCTCCTCTCCACTTCCATATAGGAATAGTAAGTTACTTAATTTCATCCGGTAGCTTGTACCTCCGTGGGATACGAACTTAATAGTCAGTGGGTTGTTGGTATGTTTTCTGCCCTTTGCAATCCATTTATTGTTTCACATTTTCAGAAAACTTCTGTCTCCATAGCTTTAGTGACAGGTTACTGTTACGTAGGCTTTTTCTCCATTAAGACTAAAAAAATCATATCACTCATTTTCAATGAGGGTCATGACTGAATTTCTCTTCAGATGAGCTTGACTTATTTCTATTTTGTTCTCTGCCTCTCAGGCAGAGGCATTCCTGTGTATCCTGGGTCCAGGGAAATTACCTTCTTACCATGAGAAATTAAGGTGTTTAAATTACCGTGTGTTTTTAAAGATGCAGCCATCTTTGTCTAGAAGATACCGAAGCTGTATTCTGTTGTGTCAAGACATTTTCAAAGCCATGGAAATAGAATTCTCCAACTTTGAACTGAATATCCTTAGTGGACATCAAAAGATTGCTACCTGGAGCTTCTTTCTCGTTTCTATCAAGCTGTGTCTAATAAAGAAATACTCAGTAACAACGCCTTTTTGGCAGAGCAGTTTCGCAATAACTTCCTGCATGGATTCTGAAAAATAGTTCCAGTAGCTTGTGATTTCACAAGATACTGCACAAAGATTATTTCTTCTTGCAGCCACCCAATGTGTTTGTGCCTTATAGATTTAAAATAAAGAAATAAAAATTATAAGAAGTTATTCTTTTGTGTATATGATTACAGTTAGCTTATGGGTGCCAAGGTAGGAACTTCATCTTTCCTTCTATGAAACCTCTAGCATGACAAGATCCAGGATGTTTTGCTGAGATCCGTGTCACCTAGGAATTAACTTAGTCCTTTGGCTAATGCAGATGAGCTGTTGGTAACCCAGTGATGTGGCGGTGTTAATGGAAAAGGGCTGGATATGTCAGGATCCTACAAGTCTTTGTCAATACTTAGCTTGTAGACCTTGTTTGCTTCTTTGGAACATAGTTTTCTTGTTTTTCAGATAACCTGTATTAGGGAACATAACTTCAGACTAATTTTAGATTGTTAGCAACTGAAACACACTTCATTTTTGAAGACGTGGATTTCCCCATGTTAATTTTTGTGTGTACTCCTGGAGTGCATCTTTCATTTTAGTCATCTGAAGTATAATTTGTGCTCTCCAAGGTCTTATTGGGATGTGTACTGAAGCATCCACATTCAAAATGGAGAAATCTAGATGATTTGCTTCAAAAGGATACATCTGATCTCATGAACTATGATGCTAATATAGTTCACGTACTCATGTTTTTCCCTTGTGATCTATTTTTATAGATTCTTTAAATTTAAGCGCACTAATTACCAGTCCTCAATTCCTACAAGACGGTTAAGCAGAGATGATACCTAGGAAGAACCTTTTTGCCCAGTTAGCACTGTTAAAGTAGACGTAAAACTTTGACCATACTTTTTCTTAGTCAAAAGTAAAGATTGTCACTTTAGTTCTTATTCTAAATTTTGTTTAATCTGCATTTTCCCATTACAAAATTAATTCCCTTAAAAATGCTGACCTATTTATTTATTTATGAGAAGTTTTGCATCTGACCACTGTATGTATTCAAACTCTTGTTTGTCTGAGAAAACTGCCAACTGTTACACTGTCCTCTGCTGCAGGGATCCTACTGTTAACCAAGGAAACATAAAGGAGTGATTTAATCAATCTTAGAGGGATTATAAGAGGGAGAAGGTGAAGGTCATGTTTAGAGTCATGCTAATCATGCATTACTGTCTTTGCTGCATTGTTTAAAAGCAATACAATTATAGGAACATTCAGAGTAATAACACCTTTTTTTTATGGCTAAAATGAGAAAAATGTAGAAGCAGCATATGTTTAAACAAGTCTGATAACCTGTAGGAGTTGGTGATTTCTGCTGCACTCTGCACCCTTCCTCCCCTCCCCTGCCCAACTTAATTCCATTATGATTTGATTTTTTTCAGTAAAAATTTATTTTTAAGCAGATGCTGTATTTTTGGACAGGAAAATAAGTGATAGGGAAGAGCTTAAGAGCAGGAAAAGCATGTAATGGAGCCTTTTCCTAATGTTCCTTTAGCCACCTGCAAAGCATGGCTCTGTGACTTCTTAGGTGCCACCTTTGTACTAAACATTGGTCAATGGATTTCTTCTTCTCCTTCTCCAATGAAATTCTCTACTGCTTTTGAACATGCGTAAAATGTGTTTTTAGCATATATTCCTGTGGGAAGGAATTGCAAAACTGATTGTATAGTGTTTATTTTTAAACCTACCTTCTCTCACTTTACTGATATCCCTTAGGTCTTATATTTCAAGAGCTGTTGATTTTTGACTGTACCACCTATAATTTTATAGGTCTCTTCTGATTTTTTTTCAGATGCCCTCTTCAGGCTGAAGAGTCCTATTTTACTTATTTCGTGTTGGAAACTACTCCATATCTAAACAGAAAAAAAATATAAATGGTGAATTGAAAAATATTTTCAAACCAGCATTTCAGTTCTTCCCTGGAGGGAAAAGTGTTGTCTAGGATTATACCTTTCAGTCTTTAACTACTGTTTGTTTCGTAGGTTTCTTGTTCATGAGCTTGCTGGAACAGATTGAAGTCATAATCCCTTAGTTTTAAATCCCCTAGTTTTGAGAACATACTGTTTGGTTGTGTGGTTTGGTTGTTTTTTTTTCACCCCACTGCTTAACTATGTGATCCATGGTGTAAATCCTTATCTGATGTGTTTACTTCTTCTGTTTTACTAGGCCTTACTTCCCTCCTGATGCTGGTTAGATCTTTTTGTCACAAGTAATTGTAGTAATGATGTAGGGATAAGACTGTTCTACTAAACCGAAATTTTATGACCGTTCTTTTTTTTTTCAGTGGAAAGAGAATTCTGGGGAAATTTGTGAAGGCCATTATTAAGATTTAAATGGAAGATTCACAGAAGCCTGATTCAGATTAAATTGGTTGCTTACAAGTAACTGAGATTGTTGCGACAGTGGCATCCACAGAATCTAGTAGTGATGCTACCTTGATTCTTGACTGGCTTTAGCTACCTGTTAACTTTTTACCATGACATTGTTTATCAGATGACGTAATAAACTTTGGTAATTTATCAAAAGTTTTCATTTAAGTGGATTTTTTTTCTGACCTATATAAGTGTATATAATTAGTGCTTCACGATGTGCTTATTTTTTGTCTTATTTTTTTGTGCATTTTTTTTTCTTAAAATGTTACCATACTTTAAATGTCAGATTGTCTATTCTTTTCTGTGATTCTATTGTAAAGTTACTTGGGAGCACAGACACGCTAGTGTCTTGTTTCTGGTCTTTTAAACAGCATCTCAAGGTGCTGCTTTTTTTCCACACTCCCTTGTTTCCTGGCAGGAAAATGGAAAAGGAAGTTGTTTGGCTTTTGTTAAATCTTTAGTATTTCTTATAGCAGCTCCCTTAATTTACTGTCTGATTTTTGCCAAGTAAATTGTGTTGATGAAGCAGAGATATGGCTTTTGTTGCCTACGTGTGACAAATTGTCTGGTTTTAGTGGTTCAGTCTTGAATGCAGACAAATTATGGCCATTTTTCAGTGCCTTTAGTTACATGCAGATCTGGTCAGATTGTTGTATAGCTCTTCTGTTGGTTTAATTTTCCAAAGTGTGAGCGATTTTTCTCAGTCTTTTTGGTTTAGTTATTTGTAATAGCCTAACCTGCTTTTATGAACTGGTGTCAAAATTCAGTGTGTTATTTCACACCTTTGAGACTAATCCTGCTACTAAGCAGTGTGTTAACATAAGTATTAACTGATGAATGCTCAAAAGAATCTGACCAAAGGCATTGTGCAGATGTATTTAGATGGCACTTACCATGTGACAGAATAGCAAAATAGCATGTGTATTTTAGCACAACCTAAACAAAGTAAAAACCAAAACTACCATCCCGTGACCGAGAAGGCGGTATCTCTTGTCCTGTGACTAAAGCATTCTGTCGTAGGGCTGTGGAATGAGTAATTAAAGATACTGTGAAGTAGCTTTTCTTGTCCTGGAATTGAGTCATACACCTGTTATAAGATTGTGAGATTGCGTAGTTGGAAGCATATCCAGCACTATAGCATGGATTCTCTGACAGGCCTTTTACTGAGACTGTGATGCCTGAGAATGTGTCGGGAAGAGAGGATAAAATGAAGTTGAAGACCTGGTGGTGATTACAGTGTCTAATAGGTACCATAGTTGAGGCTATTATCTCTATAGATGTACTTTATAGCCATTCAAGGAAGGGAAGATATGGAGAAGGACACTTACTGAGATGGGAAAATGCTGGAATTAGAATCTTACTTTCAGTTGACCTTAGAAAAGCTTATGTTTTCTGTTTCCCTTGTCTCAAGAGATAAACCCTTTATTTAGGAACCAAATTAGATCTCACAGATTTGGTGGTGCAGATGTTTCCTGACCACCTAGTGATTAATTTTCAGCTAATTCGAGATCCATTATTGCACAGTCAGTATTATAACTTTTTTTGGTTTTAAAATAGACTTTTCTATTTTCTATTTTTGTATTGGCTATGCAAATTATTATACTGGTATCTGTGAAGATTTTTGCTAAGCAATTTTCTTATACTTGATACAAAATGTATCTGTAAGTTTCTAGTGGAAAAGATATGAATTTATATGATTTCAGACCACATTTAGAATAAAATCACTGAAATGTCAAGTTCATTATTTTGCCACTTTAGGCACTGTACGTATTTTTGCATTGTGCATCTTGTGGGTACTGTTTTCTTGGTTACAGGACAGTTGCCTGGTTAAAATAAGTGGCTTTATTCTTGGTCTATTTTCTGTCCCAGATGCAGTCATTTTTGTGATTCTAGCTTGGCTTAAATAATAAAGCTTTTATTGCAAGCTTCATTGTGTTTTGGCAAAGAGGAGTCTTGTCCAATTATTTCGATGATTTCAAGCCCAGAGTTAGTAACTGTGGTGGTCTTCCTTACAGACTGAAGACTTTATCAATTGGAACTCGGTTTCATTTCTGACATTATCCTTAGAAGTCCTAACACTTTAAAAAATGTATGTAATAATCTATTCTTGTATCTTTTAGAAGAGTGACACTTGCTGTGTGCGTATGTGAGCAATGGATTCCTGCAGTAAGTGTTGTCAAAGCTGTAACTTGTAAAGTTTTATAAAATAGCTTTTGGGTACCAACCCCCAAAAAGAAGCAGGCTAAGCAATGTATTCTTATAGCAATTTTATGAAAAAAGCCCTTCTTTTTTGGAACAATAAGAAAAAATTTAAAATCCTTGTCTCTAATTGTTTGTCTGTTCTTTGTTGAGTACTTACCCTGAGGCTCATATTTTGTTCTCTGCTTCAGTGATGTTATAATTGAGCATGTCTAAGGAGACTGATGGAGATATTAATTAGGAGTGAGTGCTAAAAGAAATGGTGTTGAACACTGGAGGGCAACATTACCATTTGCTGGACACCGTTGTCAGTCTCTGTGTAGGAGAACCTGTGCTCACACTCGGTGCTTTGTGCCTGCTGCCTTTTCTACTACTTGCCCTGTTTTAAGGTTCTTCACGTATAAGTTACAATGAATGTGACTTACAGCTGGCTGCTAATGTGGCCTTTGCTTTGCAGTTTCCTGCAGCATAGTGATTTGATGCAATTACTCGAGTATTCAATTTTAGTCAAGCTTTAAAATGACAGTCCAAGAGTGTCTACTTTTAATGAACTCCATACACCACAACTTGGTAATCAAAAAGTTATCTTCCATTCTGTATAACCTAGTGGTTCCTTAACATTGATTCAATGAGTATTTTCAAAATGCATACCAGAAATATAAATTTCTTTATTAGATGGCTGAGATGTGCATCAAACAATTTGGATGGCAACTGGGTTTCATTCAAGCCTATGAAACAGCATTTTAACAAGTTTTAAAAATTTTAATTCTTTTATGAAGCTTGAAAAACATCTAATAGTTATGTGCTCAATATTTTAGTATTTATCGGCACATTGATCAGAAAATTGAAAAATTAATGAGGTCAGCGTTCCAAAACATCTTAGACATATCTGTAGTATGAATTAGACACCCAGCTAGCTCTGAAAAACACTTCGCATCTCCTAAATTATTTTTTTTTTTTTTTAAATCTGTATGTCTCTTATTCTGTCTTTTGGAGCACAGATTTTGCGTTCAGATAAAATACTCTACAGCTTTTCATTAAATAGGGTAAGCCATTATCTGCTTTGCCTCCTTTAATAACATAACACTTACCTTGTGTTGTAACACTTTGGTCTCTTCTTGCTTTGACGTGGGACTTGCCTTTTAATTCCTGAATTCTAATTCCTGGTGCAAAAATGTTTTTGCAAAGATGTTGGCAAGTAGCCTTTTCTTACTGACATCTCTTTAGGGATAACCGTTTCTTTACAGATCTGGCTCAGCATAATCAAAATTGCCTTTTAGAGGTAGAGAATATTTTCATTTGTTTCTTTACCTGAAGTAACATGTGATGTCTCAGTATTTACACACAGACTTAGTCTAAAAGACAGTGTATATACCCCATATTTTACAGCATTTTAATTAATTTGTAGTTATTGGAATCAGTAAATGAGGGGTTTGCATTCAAATTTTTTTAGCTGTGTTAGCAGGTGTATGTGAGTTTCAGTCATGGCATTGTTTGATTCAAGTATATATAATAATGTGATAATAACATTGATACTGTAAGTTTGGGCAAAAAGACATTGTGGGAAGTGTGAATTAATGAATGAGCAACTAATAGGTAAGAAAATGTAGCTATTTTGGTAGAAATAGCTGGAAGAGGGAAAAAAGGAGCAAAGAAATAAGGTGACATTTGAGTGACAGAGTAAAGAAAGAATTTGGAATGCAGAAGATTCAAGAGGCATCATCTCGTGAAAAGGAAAGATTAATATTCTTGGTAACATGGAAGATGTGCAAAAAGTGGTATAAACTACAGGAACAACAAAGAATAAAAATAAGGATAATCCTAAGATTTGGGTAGTGAGAGGAGAAGTAAAGAGGAAGGATACAGATAAATGGTGAAGGAACGGTTAAACACTATACTTTGATTTTGACTAAAAAATCCTATCTTAACAGTTTGTTTCGTCTAAGGATCTGGTCCTAACATTCAGTTTTAATATCCTCAGTTTGAAACTTTATTTTATGTGATGTGATTCTGATAGATGACAGAAGAATCTGGGTTGAATGGTGTTAGTTGTCAAAAGTGTTTTCCAGGCTACTTGCATTTCCTTTCCTTATATCAGTGAGCAATTTAAACTTGAATCATGCTGTGGGTTCTTCCATAACTGTGTATTCTTCAGTAGCAACTGAGGAAGCCCTTGATTCTGCAACACTGCTAATCGGGTTCTAGTCTGCTTGTTCCTTCACTATGTTAAATGCTCACTGCCGTTAAATGCTCACTTTTCCGTTCTTCCTGGAGCCTGGATGGACTACACATTGTAACCTGCCTGAGAACGTTAGCCTGCGTGGCTCCCCTGGTCACACCAGACCCACTGCTGTAGTATCATGATAAACAGTTAATTCAACCCAGATCAAGGAAATAGAGTATTTAAACAGGAGTAGATAGATTGCTGTCGTTGAAAGTTGATATGTATAAGTCTTCTGTTTGGTATTTGCATCTTGTAAAATAGCTTAAAATGTGTTTTATGAGCTGTAATATATTTGTAAGTAATATACTTGCAAGATATTTCATGTATTGGAACTAAATATTTATTTCTGCAACGTACCGATTATACTTCTCTGTGTTGATCTTTGCATAACTAAATATTTTATTTCCAAATGTCTTTATTCTTTGTGTAACCCATGTGATTTATGGTAGCTAGATTTAGTAAGGCAAAGTAAAACATGGAGGGGTCCTCAGGAAGCTAGATTCATCTGCTTTGCTGTATCTCATAATTCGAAAGTGTGGGTCTACTTTTGTAAACTACTCTTATCCACTTAATTACCCATCTAACAACCTTGTTAGATGGTTGTAGGAAAAACAGTATTTTGTGTTTTGGTAGATTTGAGTAGATTTGAAAAATACTGCTTGTGCTTTTAACGGTTATCTTCTTATTTCTTTTAATAAGCTTTTCTTATTCAACACCTACAAACAATGGCCTTTTTTAGAGATTAGCCGGAGTTTACCTCTGCGTATCCGGCAAGACTAAAATAAGGTTTGGAATGGTTGTTTTGCAGATAAGTTATTGAAATGACACGTTTTGTCTATATAGTGAAATTGTATACCTTCAAAAACCTTGGTCACGTGGTTAAAGACTGATATTTTCAACAAGTAAGCCTTGTTCTTCAGGGATTTGATTCCCTAAAAGTATGTGTGGAAACCCAGTGTTTCTGCTTAAAATTGTAGTGTAAATGCATATCTTTTATCACAGGCATTTTAGGAAGGTATGCTTAACATAGACGCTAAAAACTGTGTGAACTGCAGTCCCACATAATTTATACAGGTTGAGTTAGTTGCCAATTACAAAACTTAAATTTTTGACCTAGTATTTTATTTTGTAATTTCCTACTTGTCCCTGTCTTTTGGACCATTTCAGAAAGGTTTCTTGAAGCTCTTATGAAAGAATACTTCTGCCTAAGTAATCTTAGAGTCTAAGAACCACTTTCAAGAAGGATGAAACGAGGATGTTGGCTCTTTGGGTGCTTTTGTGCATTCCCACTTGTATAGGTTAAAGAAGCTTGTGGCACTAACTTTTGGAACTTGTTTGTGAACTGTATTTGCCAATTGAGTCAATGCACCTCCTCACACAGATTTTAGAAGTAGAAGAGAGGAAGACTGTTTTTTTGCTTCTAACTTTGTGAAGTTTAGTAAGCTTGCATTACCTTCACAGCTGGGATTGCGTCTTTTGCTGTTTCTGTGATACTTTGATATAGGGGAAGAAAAAAGTTATGTGCCACCAGCAGGGTGCATGTCTTATCTCCGTCTGCAAAGGTGGATGAATTGCCTGTGGTTATTCTTAGGGAGCAGTTGGCCAGTGTCAAAGTCCAACTACAGTTACAGCGGTGGAGTATTAGGAGCTTGTAGCACTGGATCACATTGTATTGCTGTTACAGCATCTCCCTTCTGTCCTACTGTGTCCATCATCTTTCTGCAGCCATATATCATTATAGTACAGCACATGCCAACCTCCTGCCACTGCAGTCTAGTGAGGTCCGGGACTTTATTACATTAAGATAGCTGATGAAACTTTTTACAACTTAAAGTGAAAAGAAAAATCTCTACTGCTAGGTCTTGTATGCATGTACTTAGTAAATTTTAAAATTATTAAGATGAGGAAGAAATAGATCTGGCCACTGTTGAATGGGATGTTAGAATGAATGAATTAGTAGCTTAGCTAAATGTTGAGTACCTTGAAAGTTAAAATATTAATTTATTTTTGCAGGGGAAAATTAGACATTTTCTTGGTGATACCACCAGAATGCACCACAGACTGCTTAAATCATTGAGAAATACCAGGAAAAATAGTCACAATCTAGAATCTTAGTCAGTGCTCATTATTACAATTTATTAAAAATTGGATGTCTTCATGTTGTGAAGTTTGTAGCCACAAAAAAGTGTGACTTCTTCACTGGACACGAATGAGTGTAAATAAAATGTGAAATTACATTTGCCTGGGAGTAAGGTATTTGAACAAGGATTTTAATTTACTGAGAAGATTTTTAAAGATTTTTCTGTTAGAAATGTGATCAACCTGTAGTTGGAGGTTGCGGGGATTGTTTACACACATTCAGCATCCTGAGAAAGAACACTGTTGTCTGAGTGCTTCCGTTTTTTTCATATTTTATTTTACAGTAACTTTTTTCTTATCAATTAGCTAATAGTTAAGTAATAAAAGTGACAATGAAAATCGAAGTAAATAAGCAATGTCTGCTTTTTGGCAAGAAGATGGAACAGGTATGGGTGGGGTAAAAATTAGGAAGGTAAATCGAGGCAATCCTGAGGAGTTGTGCCAAAGCCTTTTTGCATTGCTGTAGTAGCTTTAATGTATTGAACATAAAAGATGGAATATCCATAGCTCTCTGAATTTAAAAAGGTTAAGAGAAAGTGAAGTATTTTTATTTTATAAACTATTACTACTACAGTATGATGCTACAGAACATCACAATTGCATCTAAGCATTCTTCTGAGATAAAGTAATTAATATTCTTATTGTAATGATATGAAGCTGAAAGGGTCAGAATTGCCTACGGAAAGCTCCAGTTGAAACAGATTGTTGAGACTCACTTTACGTACTTAGGATGATATGATTTGCCTAAGGTCACCCTGGGTCTTGGCGTTAAGAGGTAAGTATCATTTTATTAGACTAGGATTGAAGAACTAAAGGAATTCATATTACGAAAGCATATGATTTATATATTCATGAGTGCTGCAATTCACAGTTCATGAAGTTGTATTAAAGTTATATATATAGTTATATATAGTAAACCATCTGTATTCAAGCACTCAACACTGGCTATTGAAAGGTGCTTAAAGACAGTATGCCCAAGTAACCACATTTGCATGTACATGATCTGAAGCTTGCTTTTCATGGAGATTAATATTCGAAGTCCTGAGAAGTATCAGATTCTAACTGATACCTTTTCTTCACGTCAGTGTTAGAATATGTAAAGTGATTTTAAAATAATTTAAAAAAAACATTCTTCTGGGATAAGATGAACATAAAATGCTTGTTCTGAGATGTTTAATGGTGGCTTTTTTGAGTCAAAAGCTGAAAAAATAAAGAGTTTGCAAAGACTTATTAACTTAATGCAGACCCAACTACTGTGAATCTAGGACTTGGTAATTCTTCAACAACAGTCTGGTGTTTCAGTGTTGCCTGCAGTCTGCGTGATGCAGCATGATGTCACAAAATCAGATTGGAGGTATTCCAAACAGTGCCTGTAATGTCCTCTCTACAGTAACCGGTGACAGATACAATCGTCGCTGTCTGTTGTTTCCACTTGCTCATAAATGAGTGCAACATCTGTTAATTAATGAGTATCTTAGGGAAAAGGGAGAAAGAGCGGATGTAAAGATTTATTTTTTTTTTCCAACCCCCATTGATCTGTATATTAACCTAGTAAACTTTATTTAGATTTTGTAAAGAGAATGTGTCGTTTCATTTGGGGAGATTTGTGTCTGTTCTTGTATTTTGTTAACTAAAGTAGGGCATGTCCTACAACATATTTCAGTATAAAAGAAATTCAGTTGTTGGGAAGCAAGTGTGCAAAAAAAAATTGTGGACCTGATTCCATATCTCATTCTGTAGCTGTCGTCTGACTTTTGAGGGACCTGTTTCTTAGGTCACCCTCCTCTCTTGCAGACCAGTGCTTGGCATGTAGGATATACATGCCTTCCAGTAGTCCCTCAGCAGTTTGACAACTTGTAAGGTGTGTGTTTTTTCCCTGGAGGGGACTAAGTGAATAAGAGCAGAACCCCTCATTTGAACCATTACCTTAAAAATAAACAAATTCCTTGACCCTAATCTATTATCTTGAATTCTTTGTTGCTCCTGGATCAGAGATTAGCAGCATTATTACAATTTCAGGATGATTCCATTAAAGGTGAGTATGTGTTACTGTGGACCTGTCGGCTCTGGGACTGTGTGAATCTGCTGGGATCTACAGAGCAGCCGTTCCTTGCTGCGTGAGTCAGCAGTGTCTTCAGCAGCACACGACCTTTCTTTCTTTGGTATTTGGCTGTTGAGCTGCTTGATTCCTCTGTGCTGACCCTAGCAGGAGCTGTACATGTCATGTGGAGCAGCAACTAATAAGCCCCAGTCATCTTCACCCAGCATTTCTAAGGAATTCAAGTATGAAGAAATAGAATTACAGTATATAATAATGAAAATGGTTCTGAAGAGATCAGGGGAAATGTAGGCCAGTACATCTGGTATGTGTACTGGTAAACAGCTAGAAATCACAATTCAGAATAGAATTAGAGAGAATATGAGTGAATACTGGAAAAGTTTCAGCATATTTTAAGGCTTACCATTTTGTGAAAGAAACTATGTATGTGAGCAGTTGATATCATCCAAAGTATTTGGCAAGATTTTTTACCAAAGGCTTTTAAAAGAATTTGAGCTGCTATGATGTAATGAGGGATTTTTACATGTCTAAAAACTGGTTAAAATGTACAGTGAAAAGGACAAAAATAAATGCCCTGTTTTCATACTGAAGGGAGGTCACCAATGGAATCCCGTAAGGATCTGAACTGAGGCCTGTGCTCTTAATATATTCATAAATCATTTAGAAGAGGAATGAATAATGAGGTGTCAAAGTTTGCAGACACTGTAGGGTAATTCAGGATAAGTAAAAAAAATCCAACTGATAAAATGGCAGTTCAGTTCAATGCAAATAAGTATGTATAGGGAGAGAGGGAATAATCATAATTTTACATGTAAACGTGTGGTCCTTAACTTGATTGTTACTGCTCAGAATGAAATCTTGTAATTGAAATAGATTAATGAAAGCGTTAGCTCAATCCTCAGTCACAAAAAGAGAAGTTTTAGGAATCATTATGAAGGCAATTGAAAGATCAGAACAGCACACCAGTAGGGTACAGCTCTGCTGAAATAACAATACAGAGAGTTGAACAGATTTGCTGTGGCTTCTGACTAGTTGTCATATTAACCTAACAAGTAGTGAACATTGAAAACCAAGTAAGATACTTTTCAACATGATGTGTAGTTAAGTTCTGAGACAACTTGCTATGGGCTTTTTCAGCAGAAGGTGTAACATGCAAGTATATCCCCACTAGCTCAAGAAGTCTGAAGAAAATCCAGGAGGTTCTAGAGGGGAGAATGGAGGCCTGTAACCAGTGGTGTCCCCCAGGGGTCAATACTTGGTCCAGTCCTGTTCAACATATTCATCAGTGACCT
>JAOXNO010000001.1:185551734-185564541 GCA_028565335.1 Limnodromus scolopaceus | reverse complement strand
GCTTCGGCAGGGGAGTTGGACTAGATGATCTCTATGGTCCCTTCCAACTCTAAAAATTCAGTGAAATTCAGTGAATTAGGCCAAGTGATATATATGTTTACCCTGTCTTTATATTTTTTCCATTATGTCTTTTAATATCTGTAGTTAATAAACAGGTATTTTTCTAGGTAAATTTTTTTTTTTGATCTGACCTAGTACAGCAGTTCTTATGAACTTTTTGATTATGAAAACTCTTATTCTGGCCTCAGGCTCTAATTAAAACTCTAATTAAATTTCTCTCATGAGGGAGACGTGAGAGGGAAGGGAGAAGTAATATTTTTGGTACTTCTCTTCCTAGGGTGGTAGTAGTAATGTATGGTTCTCCCGAAGAACACTGCTGACACTGATGATCTGACCTTACTTCCGATATTCCTTTTGTCATATGGCTAAATGTGGATGTGAAGTGGTTCTGTTTGCTTTCCTGTTAATGTGCTAATCCTGTTCTCCTACCGCAGCACTACACTGCCAGCATGCCTAGTGCTTCTTTACTTCCTCAGCTGCTTGTATCGGATTTAAGAAACTGGAGGGAAGCTACAATGGTCTCCTTGACTTACAGGTTTACTTCGAGCTTTGCTGTAGAGCAGGAGATAATGCAGCTTCAAACCCTTACTTAAATGCCTAACTAATTATGTAAACCAGCCTATTTATAAATATTATTCCCCCTCCTGAATTGTTTCAAATTAGAGCAGGATAACCAAATCAGCTAATGAAACATTGTTGACCTGAATGGGAACCTGAACTATAAGAACTTAACTGTAGCTGTCCCTGAGCTGAAGAAGGAATTTTGGCAGGCAGGTGTTCAGCCATGTCCCGGAAAGCAAGGCTTCATAATACCTAATGATGGCTTGAGAAGAAAAACACTGTTAACTCCAAATGTGTGTCCCCCTTCATCCTTTCTGCCAGCTTTTGTTGCTGAGCACGACATCATATGGTGTGGGATATCCCTTTTGTCAGCTGGGGTCAGCTCTCCCATCCGTGTCCCCTCCCAACTTCTTGTGCACCCCCAGCCGACTCGCTGGTGGGGGTAGCGTGAGAAGCAGAACAGACCTTGATGCTGTAAGCACTGCTCAGCAAGAGCTAAAACATCCCTGTGTTACCAGCACTGTCTTGGTCAGAAATCCGGAACATAGACCTATATCAGCTATTGTGAAGGAAAGTAACTCTTTCGTAGCCAAAACCAACACGTCGGGCTTTCACAAAATGTGAATGAAAATTGCTTAACTTGCAATGTAAAGATTAACACCCCCACCTACTCCTCAGAAAAAAACACCCCTAAACAATGCAACAACTGAGCTTGGTATTTAAATATATATATATATAAAGAAGATTTCCACTAGTTTGCGTGTCTGTATGTCTTCCCAGATTTTACTCTGAAGCAGAAGATGTCTTTTTGTACTTCCTGATGATTTCTGAAGCAATTAATTTGACTTGTTATGATTACCATATTTGTTTAGAGAAGTTTACTTAAAAGCATCTTACAATTTTACTGTTCGTTCTTTTGACTGAAGCATTTAGAATTACGTGATATAACCGAGTAAAGGAAACGACTGTTACATCTGCTCTTTTTCACCAAATTTTGAAATGTGTGCTGCTTATAAAGTGTATGTGTGCACAAGTAATAACATATAACTTGAAAACATCTTTGAGATCATACTACCTATGAAAGCATTTCTATATCTGAAGTGCGTCTCATGTATTTTGACATGTGTATCTCTTAAGCATTCCAGTTTTACGAAATATGGCAAAATTAAGCTTTGCCTTTAGTGTATGTATAACTATTTGACTTGACTGTGTTCATGCCTGTGGATGGCTGGAGTAGAGACAACAGTGAGGGGTTCCAGCCCGTGGACGACTCACACCAGAGCAGGGACACCCCACAGGGACACCCCTTAGTTTCTGTTATATAGTGATTCGTTTATTGATGGACAGGTCTTTAAAATGTGCAATACAAATAGTATTTTTTCCTGGATTTTTAAAGAGCTGCTTGAGAGATCTGGCTAATTTTAAAAATATTTTTAAAAATTTGACATGGTTTGCTTGTAGTCCAACTTAGGTAGTTTAAGCCCTTATGTCTAGACAGTCAATAGTTCATCTAAAATGATCTGAATCTGCTAAATGAATCAGAAATGTGTTGTAGTTAATGTTTCACTTTGTCTTGGTACCTTTTTACTTTATTGAATTGTGTATAGTAATCATTTGTTGTTTGCTGTTATATAATTTCTTTATCTGGTGTGTCATTAACTGAAAGAGAAGATCATATTAGATATAGCCAAATTAGGACTGTTATATTATCTTAGGTTAAATTTATCAGTGTTGGAAAATACTTGAATGGGTTTTTTTTTTTGTTGTGGTTTTTTTATTTCTAACTTTTGTCATCCATGAAAGTTAAGTCAACTTAAAAATTCTTACTATAAGTGCATGAACATGGGGCTCCTTCCCCACCCCCTCCCCTTGAAGCAAAAAGTCTAAATCAAATTTTAAAAGTAATAATTCAACAAAGGATTATTTCACCTTCTTATTAATTTGTAGGGTCATGGAAACACAGAAGGTGTGTGTATCCTTATTTGTGTAGATGTTTTCATAGGAGACTTGTTATCGTGATTGAATAAAAGTCAGGACAATACACTGTATTTACAGTGTTCAGATAAGAATGCCATTGATGAAAAATTAACATTGACTCATATTTTTATTAAGGACCCCCATCCTGTCTCAGGAGTCACATTTCAAGTTATGGATACCTGAACAGTCACTCCAGTGGTATTTGAGTATTATGGCAAGCAGTGGGGTAGCACAACTCATGGTGTAATATCAGTAAATCTTAATTGCTCAGCAGCTGGAATTCAAAGCTTACTAGCTATGGCTTCCGACACGTACTCCAGCATAGTACTATAACTACACCCCTGTTAAGTAGTTGTACGTTATATTTATGAGATACTATTTATGTAGTACATGACTAATTGCCCATGAAAGTATTTATATATACATGAGTGTATTGTTCAGTACCTTGGTTGTGTTCAGAGCATGTATGTGCCGTTCTTGTAGCTATTCTGAGTCTTTTGTTTGAATTAGGTAGAATGTATGTGTGATAGAAATGTAATAAATTACTTGCTTAACTGTTCTTGCTAGCATCTTAACATCAGATGCAGTCCTGCAGCATCCAGCAGTTCCCATGTTAATTATGCTGTATATAGTTTTTTCCAGTCTTTTAAGTCCTGGCCTTTTCTTTAGAGTGAATCAGTAGGTAAGAGATCAGTACTGTTTTGCATTAGTGAAGGACGATTTCAGTATCAGTTAGAATTGCTGTTTTCAATACTAGGCAGCCTGTAGAGCCCACAATGTGACGTGCAAGAGCATCATTCAGATTTGTGAAGGGGGCAGTATACGTGTTTATGCAGTATTGTTGGATGATAGAAGTGTAGCAATGCAGTGAAATCAAAGATGTGTTCATATCTCCTTTATAAAGTTCTGCATCATTGCAGTCATCCTGTTTTGCACTTAAGAACCACCTCCTCGTTTGTTTTTTTTTTTTTTCATAGATGCTGTTACTCAGCTAAATCTCTCATTTCTTCCTTACTTCCCTTCCCTTTTGGTATCCCTACTGAAAATATAGAAAAGCATGGGATCAGATTTCTATGATTTCGTTCTAGGCATCCATTAGTTTACCAGCACTATGTTCAGACTGCTCCCAGGTAATGCTGATAAATGATTAATAAAGTCGTTGCCACCTGAGTCTTTTTCATCACTGAATATCATTTTTCCCTTTATGGGAGAAGGAGGCCATAAGCACTGTTTAACACACTTCACTGTACTGTTCAATGGGTGAACTTTGAAGAAATTTCCTTTAGAAGCATAGAGTGCTTCTGTCACTTAGTCAAGGAAATCTGTAGTTTCTGTCACCTGGTGCTCAATTACTGCTTGTTTCCAGAGAAGGCTTAAAAGAGGTATTGGATCAATTATACTCAATCAAGTGCTTTTTTTCCGGTTTAAGCCTTTCACTTACTCTTTTGGACAGATGTTCAGGTCTTGTTGGATTCCAGTGTCCTGTACAGGAGCTGCATGGGTATTTACATATCTTTCATCCAGATCATGTGCCTGATTCATTATAGCTGGGCATTTATCAGTGCCTCAATGGATGTGTAGCTGGCTTACTAAAGGATTTCATCATTTCTAACTTGTTATACCACCTCAGTTAATGAGGATATGAAGATGGGGCATAATTTCTTTTAATGATCACTGCTCAGGAGACACATCTAAGACCTACCTATGTCATAACATAGGTAATAAGCACAACAGCAGTCTGGTAAACACAACAGCTTAGAACAGTTTTAATCTGTTGGAAAGCCTTTAACTGATAGGAACTCTCTGCTTCATAAACTTGTCAACTGTGATAGGCTTTTGGCTGTAAGAAATTATTTCTGCACAAATACTGGCAAGATCATGCCAGTTGTTTATCACCTGAATAACAGATTTAAAGTTCAGGGGATTCTGAAAGAGGATCTTTCCAGTCATGGCCAGCAGAGAGACTCCACTTTGCCGTACCAGGTCCTTTTGTGTATAAAATGGACAGTAAATGAAGCCTAAGTCCTGCTGGGAAAGTTCTTGAATTCCAAATTCAACACAAAAGATGTCATAATTCCTCACATGGTCTTTTAGTGCACCTCAAAGATTTTAGCAGAGGTAGGTGTGTTGGCTTTTATGGATATCAGCTTTTCCCCATTGACAGTGAAGCTTATCCATGGTAACTTTTCCTTTTGAAAGAGAGGCAATTTAGTGGTTGGTGTGTCTTATGTGGAGGAGAGGTGAAAAAGAAATACTATCAAACAGTCCCAAAAGAACAGCTATTTTTGTTGCAGTGCTTGTGCAAAAATAGGTACTGCTTTTAAATTCTCTGCTGGCACTTACAGATCAACATAAATCATTCTACGAAACTAGCAGAAGTCTTTGGTGATTATTTTTAAAGATGTTGTAAGACTTCATAGTCTCTTGAAATGTGCATCTTGATTTGAGCCATTTACCTTATGAGGCTCCATGTTAGTTAAAACCTGAACATATTTTAAAAAAAATTAAATCTGTAAGCTAGCATAGTCCATTTCTTTATTCTTTTCTCTCTGTATTTGTTTCTGCAATAAAAACAATGAATGTATTTTATAAGGTTTTAACTCTTGCAATGCTCATCTCTTGAGCAAAGTAGGGAATTCAAGTTAGTATCTGGGGATATGACATGTACAGGAACAGCTGTGAGTTTTAATACAATGGGGCATGAAGTTCAGCATATCTAATACAGCTCTTAGCACAATATGATTAAGTGCCTAAAATTTGTAGCAGGTGAAAAGAGACTTTTTCATTTGCCTACCATCCAGATGGTGCATAGAGAAAAATAGGTTAATCTCTATTTTGTATACAGAACTAGTACATACTTATTAGCAGATTTCTTCTCCATGGAAATTTCTGTCTGGTTACAGTAGAGCTCTCTTCCATTGCTGTTCCCGCATTTCTGTTTTTATAAGGATCTTGCATAACATCTAGATCTGTCATCCTGGAGTTCTTGAATACTATGATAAATCTTCTGTCAATCAAATCCTTCATAAGAAACACAATATTAAAGAATGCTTTAATTGTTGTACAATGTCATTGATGTTCTGTTGAGAACTATCAAAAAAATAGTCTGCTTCACTGATAAATGTTATTTGCAAAAATAAAGTCCTCCACTCATGGTAGAAAGGGAAGTTTGAAGTTAATCATGCTTGAAAGCTCTTATCTTAAATATTAACATCTCCTTTGCTCTGTCTTGATAGATGTTCCAGAATTTGCTTTGGAAATGTATGTGTATGTGTATCCAAAGGTTCTTTTCCACAGGCTATATGTACTTCAGAGAAAGCAGAACACATAAAGGATGTCTGTAACGGCTCACAGTTACGTTGGGCAAAGTGGATGCTCTGCAGTTTGTGAATCACTCTCTCATACGAAAAAGATGTTGCCAGAAAGACTTTAAAAGGCAGAGGGGGCTTCTGATCGGCCTTTTTCCAGGGCAACGTTGGGATATGCGGTGGACACAGGTTGAATCAGATATGGAATAATCTTGTTTTGAGGCAGATGGAAGTTTTCCAGAAGAGTCAGGATGTCCATGTTAGTTGAAAGTAATCACACTCCTGTTCCATAGACAGGAGTGTGATTCAAGGGGAATTACAGCTTTGTCAAGGGGAAGAAAAAAAAAAAGGCTAGGAAATAAATCTTAAAACTTTTTTGAGTCAAGTCCTATCACATTAAATTGATGGTGCTAATGTCGTGGTTTGTCAATGTTTTCATGTCCGGGTACTACAAAATGTTAAAGTAATTATTGCTTATAGCAAATATCTGGAGTAGCCTCTTTGTTTTGTGGTTTTTTTTTTCCCCAGTTGTAGAATGAACATTTTTGTGCTTGTTTTTTTTTTTTTAATTTCAGTCAACAACCTGACTATATAAGCATATACTATGAAATGACTATGGATTCCTTCCAGATAATAGGTTAGTAATTTAAAATGTTTTAAGTGCCTATCAGTAAGAGGAGTTCACGTCAACTTATTCATTTAAAAAATACAGAAAGCAAAGATTTCTAGGTCAAATGAAGTGTGTTTTGAATCATCATTATAGCAGTTTTCCAAAACAAGAAAATTACATTTAAGAAGGGATTAATTTTTTGTTTTAAATATTTAAAAATGTAATTTCCCTCCATAAATGATTGTTTGTCTTTAGCCTTTTAGAATAATCAATGCAGAAATAAGAGGCTGATGGTGTCTGTGGAGGAAAGATCACTATTTCTTTTGTGTACAAGTCAGATGTAACAAACTCCATTCTCCAGTGTTGGTACTGGTAAAGCCTGTTTGTTGGACTTACATGAAAATCCATGGTTGTTTTCTGGACCTAGATTTTAGAGTTTCAGCTTATTTTCTTTCCTTTTCTCACAAGAGATTTGGAAAAGGCCATAGGGCAGTTTTTCTTGCATTTAAAAATCAAACTGGTGCTTACAATTAATTGTCAGAACTAAGGCTGACTGCAACTGTAGTCAGAAACCATGAGGATTTCTTGTGGTCCTGTCCCTTTTTTTTGCCCAAATATTGATGGCTTTGAAATAAAAACCTACAATCTTCATTTATTGTGTGACTTAAGAAATCAGAGCCATTTGAATATAATGATTTAGTGATTTGGTATACTTTGAAAGTGCTAATTTCTAGAGACTTTCGTGTGGGGGACAATAGATATTCAGGCCTTTGAGTCTGATAAGGCCTTATTTTCTAAAATTAGGTCATAATCTTATTTTAAATTGAAGTAATTTATTAGAGGAATAAGTATGTACTTGCAGAGTATCTGAATCATATTAATTTAATTGTTTAGGTAGTCAGAGTATCTTCTTCTCCTTTTTGCTTTTTTCAATTATGTTTCATAAAGGAAAGCTCAGTGCTTGGTAGCCATTAAGATATTCTAATATGCCCCCAAATAAAGCCTCATTGCTGAGCCTCATGCTGCCTTTCTGTCAGTGAGCATCAAAGCCTGGTATTTTAGAACTACTTTTGTTGGTAAATATGTATGATTTTAGGTGTCCTGATTACAGTTCCTCAAAATCAGCTTTGCATTTGAAACAGCTTCAGAAATAGGCTCAGGGGGTTGGAGACTCAGTTGACTGAGTTCCTGGTTCTTCATGACATAGAATTAGTAGATCCACCTGTTCACTTTTATTTGTAGATTAAAAAAGGACGTGGGTTTTGCTTTTTTTTGTATCTTAGTCTGTTTCAGAAGTTTGAACGAACTAATAATGATATAGATGAAGATACTATTGAATGTTAATAATAAATAGACTAGAATTAGGTATTTTCCAAAATTTTTATCTTCACAAAAGAGACTTCCATGCTGAGGGATGGCGTAGCCCTTTAGCAAGAAGGCTTTGTCAGTTAACCAATGACTTTTGCCTGTTTAGTTACACTTATCTCTAAAACTTCAGATATATCGAGTGCATTAGTAAATGCTCTTAATTAGATCATTACTACAATGTATTTACTTAAGATCCAAGCTTATGTAATAATTTCAAATGTAATTTTAAAATTAGTTTTAATAATTGTTTACTATTAATAAAAAGAATAAATTTCTCAAAGATTTAAGCAGTTCTAGATAGGAGGAATTGAACTGATATAGATGCGTGATATCTTTTTGGTTTAGTCTTGAATGACCTACAGATAAACGACATTATCTTCTTTTGTTGTCTTGCTGAAATATAGGCCAGTCTTTTTAAAGGTAGGAATAATTTGTCTAGTGTATTTTGCTGGTTTGAGTTCCTTCTGTAACTGTTTTGATAAAGCAAAATGTTTGTTAAACACGTAAATACAAGCAGTTAATTTACAACAACAGAAAGAAGCCTTTTGTTGCAACAAGTACAGGGAAGGAAAAACAGGAAATTCAGTGTTTGCTGGTTGATTTTTGTCTGTCAGTTGTGCAATTACTGTGCTGCTTTATATACGGGTAATCTTACTCTGCTGGAAATCTTGATAATGATCCTTCAGGGCACAGCATCTGTAGATCATCTCAGAAACAGACCTGTGTTGTTGCAAGCAAGTACAAGCTGCTGCTTTCTCTGCTGTCCTCTTTCTTAAAGAAAGGACAAATAGTAAGTGTCGGGGGAAAGAGGAGAAAGGAGGAAGACCTAACAAGGTGCTGGAGCTCTATGCAAGTATTGCAGGACAGTAACTTTAATGTAGTCCAACAATGATTTTCATTTTTAGCAGAAATAAAAGGAGAGCCAACTAAAGTACACTCATTTTAATCAAGCACAATCTGCACCTTGTGGAGGAGGAGGTAAATTGTGCTAATCATCTCCATACGCGGCACATTAGAGGTAGCATTCCTGTAGTGTTTTCTTTAGAGAAATGACTCAACAATTAGTTTTGCTTTGATATTTCAGAGGGTTTTTATTTTTTTTAAAATGACTTGGTAATAAAGGGAACTTCACTGACTGCAGTCTTTGTCAATTGGAGGTTTGTGCTGTGTGTGTCTTTGCTCTGTCTCCTGCTTACTGAAGGAAACTTAGTGAGGACCTTTCTAGTGATTCTGCATTTGGAAATGCTGACACTGACCACTGCCATTGGTTGGGAAAAAAGTCAACCACATCCTGTCCTGAAATGCATCTGCATTGGCAAATACTGTTTGCTTAGAGGGGAAACCCTGCAACATTTGAAATTGTAACTTCCTGAGGAGCAATATGGACTATACCAGTCAAACTTTCCTGACTAGTGTCATGTTTTAGCCCCAGATGCAGGTGGGACTATGTATCTGGTTGCTCAGTTCTCCCCCTGCCTCCCCCAGAAGAGTAGGGAGAAGAGGGAGAAAAGGAGGGGAATGGGGGAAAAAACCACCAAAACAAACAAACAAACAAAAAACCCCCAAAAACTTATGGGTTGAGATAAAGACAGTTTAATAGAACAACAATGGAAAATAAAATAATAATAATATTAAAGAATATGCAAGATAAAGTAATACCACACAAGTTACTCTCACCACTTGGTGAACTGGTTGCTCAGCCCATTCTGAGCAGTGATGATGGATTTCTACTCCCTGGCCAACCCCCATTTATATACTGAGCATGTTGTCTATGTTATGGAATATTCTGTTAGCCAGCTTGTTCTACCTATGCTCCCTCTCAGCTTCTATGGGAAACTGAAAAAGTCCTTAGCTAATGTAAATATCACCTGGCAACAACTAAAACAATGTGCATTATTGACATTCCTACCATAATAAATCTGAAACACAGCAGACACCACCAAGAAAATTAACTCTATCCCAGCTGAAACCAGGACAGCTATGATAAATAGTACAAAAAGTAAGAATAGAAGCATAGGAATTTCCTTTTAGAAAAATAAAATATTCTATTTTACAAAACTGGAAATGAAGACAGATTAGAAAACTGTAATTTTATATCATCCTTCAACTTTCAGATTAATGACTGAGTCGTTGTTTCATCATTTGATCTCCCACCTGAAAACAAGTATTGGCGAAGTTGCTTTGAGCTTTTTGTTTCTTTAGATTGTCATTAGATGGCCTTAAGGTTCATGTTCTGTGCCAAAGAAGCATCTTGCTTCATGATTTATACTGCATCTGGCTATGAAAATCTATTTTTTTAATCAAATTTCATGATGAAATAAAAAAATTAAAAAAGCAGATGTAATAAACAGAACATTTCCATCCTGTCTTGTATTCTGAGATGGTGTTTTTCCCCTCTTTTCAGAGAATTGTCTTGAATTCACATTTCAAATGTATTTAATTAGCTAGAATTGATAGTTATTAGTTAGAAAAGGTCATGAAGTCTTCATCAAGTCACAAAATCTTCAAGAGCATGCAAAATGTTGTAAATGGTCTATGGCAAAATATTGGTTCTAGATGCATCTTACTGAACCTGAAAGTCATGTTTTCTTCTCACATTTACCACAATGGACTCACTAAGCAATCAAACTTGGCAGTTTGGCTACTTTTTCTAGACTACATGGTCCCTGATGTAGCTTCATTTTGGAATTCAGTTATAGCTGATTAAAGACTTCAATTTAAGTCTTACATTAGTTAGATTAGGTAGATGAAGAGAAGTTAGTGACTATGAAATTATAATCTCCAAGAAGAGAAACTGCTGAAGACTCTAAGTGACATAAGTAAATTTATTGCTTCTGTTTTGCTCCTCAAATGCAGTAAACTCTTGTATATTGTAATAGTTGAGTTTTAATCTCTTTTTTCTTCCAAATTAAAAAGATAAGTCTTGTTTAAAAAATAGTTACAGACTTCGTTCTAAGTGTGCTTTTCAGGAATTTGGAAGTGAAAGTAGAAGTTTTGGCTGAAGAAGGCTACCATTAGTTTATTCCAACGTTGAAGTAAAAACTTAATGAAAGATTTATACCACTCTTGGAAAGCCTTATCACATTAGGAAAAAAAAATTCCATGAACTAAAAGAAGAACTGGCCAATGCAGTCCCTATATTTGTGGGGAACTAAAATAAAACTGAGGAGAAAAGTTATGAATGTTTAATTGCACAGTCTGATCCAAAATTTTCACTAAATAAAGATAGGTAGAGTCTTTCTAATTTTAAACTATTGGAAGTTTTTAGACATTATACTAATATAGAAGTCAGAAAAGTATGTAATGTTCAGGAACATGTTTGAAATGTCTTTGCTTTGAATTTCAAATGCAAACTTGAAATTTTGCCTTTTAAATTGCAGATAGATATATTATCTTTCATGTAAAATTTAATTTTACTATACTGAAACATAAATTAATGTATTTACTTGAAGTACATTCTGCAGTATATGGGTTTGGTTCCAAACCACATAATACATGTAATCTTACTTTTAGTAAGATGGAATCCAGAAATGGCATCCAGAAATAGTTATCTTGTAAACACTTAATTGGATGTTGTCCTTAGTAAGTCACTTTGTCTTGTTGAGGTTTTGAGGGAAATGATTGTATACTGTAGTGAACAAAAAGAGATGGCTAAGTAAGAGTTTAAAATTCCAAGATTACTGTTTTGATACTGTCATAATTCTGAATATTAGCTTTTACCCTAGGTGAAAATTGAAAGCCATAATTTATATTAAATGTTAATTGCATATGAATTTAATGCATTATTGAATGTATTGATTATTCAAAGGGTTTCAAAATGTCTGAATTGACTGACCGTAATCTAGCTGCAGTCTGCTCTGTTAAAACGAGTAACGGTTCAGTGCAGGCATGCAAAATGTAAGTTGATGATTTAACTGTGTGCTATGACTCTGCTTGCTGGACAAGGCAGGTTTAATGTGTGAGGTCATTATGAAATTTAAATGAAGTGTGAACAGAGAAACACCTCTATGGACTTGGTGGCTCTGTTCATTCACTTCCAGGAACTTCCTCCTTGCTCTAGTACGTAACACTAGGTAGAGGAAAGAAATCAGATTGCATTGCTCAACGTGGCAATATGCATCCTTTGAATGAGTTCCTGAACTGCTTCTGCAAGTTCTGGAGCAGGAATGAAGGTTTGAGAGGGCAGGGAAAGTAGAGCAGCACAGTCAGCCTAGAGAACTAGATTGCTACATATCATCCCAGCAATTTGCTTTGGTCTCCACTGATCAGTGAGCAACCTTCATCCTGGTGTTGTTCTAGCCATTACTATCAGCTTCAACATCAGTATCATCCTGAAGTCTGTGTTGTCCTCTATCAAAGCATCATTATTCCAACCACCTTGGGCCTCTGACTGTTTCTGAAATTGAACTTAATCCCTTTTGCCACTCTCAATTCCCTTTGAGTATCAGTGTCACTTAGATGTAGGAGAGAGATGATTGCTCTAGCTAATGTCATGGGGATTAGAGAAGACTGAACAGGCATGAAGGTAGTTGGAGGAGAGGAGGGCTTTGCGAACAAGGATGAAGAGAATTCTGGTCTGGTGAGGCCTGCAGGGCTCCACTTTGTGTGAACACCTTCTCTGTGATTTATGATATTGTTGCAGGAAAACATGCCGCATTAGCAGTAAGAAAATGCATTCATGTGTCTCTGTTTACATAGTATTAAATCAGTTTACACTGTTAATGGATTTTTCTTAAATACAAATTATCTCTCATTGCTCTAGGTTATGTGTATTTTACAGTAAACAAGCAGTATGGAAGAGTTGAATTCACTCAGTTGAATAGGCAGAGGTTTTGAGGTTAGAATAATAGAATCATTAGGGTTGGAAGGGACCTTAAAGATCATCGAGTTCCAACCCCCCTGCCATGGGCAGGGACACCTCCC
>JAOXNO010000001.1:185486708-185524482 GCA_028565335.1 Limnodromus scolopaceus | reverse complement strand
GTCAGTTAGGTTGACAGTTGGACAAGATGATCTTTAAGGTCCCTTCCAACCTAGAAGATTCTGTGATTCTGTGATTTGTGGTGTATCTGAGCGTAATAGATCCTTCTCTCAGTAAATCATATATGTACTTGACTGCAGTTGATCTACCATCGGTTTTGATGCTTTAGTTTAATGCACACTTGCATTAGTATTAGTACACAGAATAGGGTATAGCAATGTACCTGTAATTCTAAATTTAAGGTGTTCTCAGAAATACTTCTGCATTGTTTTTCTCTTGATTTGACCTTTAGATCTGTGCCCCGTTCAGAATGGCAGTCCTGTGCCTTTTTTTTTTTTTTTTTTCTATTGAAACACCTTTGGTATTTTATTTATTGAATTTCTATTTGATATTTATATTGTAAGAGGTGGAAGTTAATACAACTCAGCTAATCTGATCTGGATAGTTGTGTGTTACACATGTTAACACAGTTCTGATGTAGTGCAGTACTAAAGCATTCTTACTATAACAAATATAGTTCAAACCATGCTTTGACATTGTGCTCCTTGTAAACTAAATAACAGACTGTCATTTCCATCCATCAGGGGCTTGGTTGTTTGGGGTTTTTTTGCCATGAAGTTTCAGCCAAAGAAATTCAACACTTCATCATGGTAAAAAATCAGACAGTCATCAATATTAACTTGGGGGTTTTTTTTCTGCATGGGTCCACCACCACTTTAGTTGGACTACTGTATTTTTAATGCTTGAATTGGAATCCTGTCAGTCTTTCTTTAGCAGAATGCACTCATGTTTTGCATTTGACAAAAAAAAATACCAAGTGCCTCTAAAATACCTTTTTGCATTTCATACAATTCTTAAGATCATTATGCTTGGCAGTTATATGCTTGTTATATATGTTAACACAATTCTGAGGTACTGCAGTACGAAAGCATTCTTATTATAACAAATATAGATCAAACCATGCCTTGACGTTGTGTTCTTTGTAAACTAAATAATAGACTGTCATTTCCATCCATCAAGGGCTTGGGTTTTTTTTTTTGCCATGAAGTTTCAGCCAAAGATTTTCAACACTTTATCATGATAAAAAATCAGACACTCATCAGGACTCAGTACAGGGGACAGGTTTGCTGAACAGCATAATTTTTTTTCCCTCTTTCTCGCATCAAAGTAGCTCATAATTTTGATACTATGAATCAGTGAAGAGAGTCTGGAACAATATCTCAAGACACATGTAACTTACTTTAAATACACGGTAACCTTTTTTTCTTAGGTACATTTCCTTTAAGAGCGTTTCTTTAGGACAGCTTGCTGAAGTGACTTAATGTCACCATTGCCATTACTTAAGCATTATCATTATCTTTAGAGAAGTATTGACAACTGCTATTTTGCAGTGCTTGTCAAATGAGCAAACATTTCTTCTGGGACTTGGGGAGTACTGGAATCATAGGACTGGACTGAATGAGTCTCGACAGATGTATACCTCGTGTCTGTTACTATCTATAATTATACATTCTAACGTGTGCTTGTTTTCTTTGGAAAACCCTCCAGAGATGAAAGTTCACACCATGTATTAGAGCTGCATTGTGTCAGCTTTGCCATGTGATACTGCAGGATGATTGTTTAGATAACTATAACATTTTTTTTAAATAAAGCATCAATAGTGCCTAGTAAACCTGCATGTATTTTTTATTTTTTTTTTTTTACAACAAAGGCATTTTCAGTTTGACAGTTGCGAGCTTTGTCCTTTCACTGTAGAAAATCTTACTTACTGCTGGTGCCAGTGATGTTATTTAGAACTGTCCTCCCAGAAATTAAAGGAAAGTAGACAGTTCTTGTGATGATTTTTACTGTTTCTTCCTGGTTTATGTCCCGAGGAAGCTTATGTCCTGAGGCAGGTAACAATGACAACAGAAGGACATTGGTAAGTACAAAGTTAATCTTCATTGCCATAGAGCCTTTGTTCTTTCACAATGTACATTATCTTCCAGGCATTTCAAATAATTTTTTAATGATTCTCTTCATTCTTGGAAAAAAGATCTGAAATCTGAAAAAAGAGGAAAGCCTGTAGGTATTATCAAAAATATTGTAGGATGAGGAAGGGCATGATAAAATGCTTTCCCTGTATAATAGCGGTGTAACATGCAGGCATGTATTCAGCAAATCTGGGGTTTTATGTTCTGAGACGAACACTGAAGTGTGATGTTTTTAAAAGAACTCAGCAAGCCATGCTCAAGGTTGGTTGGGCTCATATTCTTAAGCGAAGTTTGCTGTATCCAATAGTGGTTTGACACTGTGTAATTTACAGTTTTTTCCCCTTCAGCGCTTTGCTAAGACTACTTATACAAGATTCATTAGCGCTTATTGAATTAAGCAGTACTGCTCAGCGGGCAAAACTGTAAAATAAATTTTAGGACAGAAGCCAAAAGTTTTAAATCATGGTGGATTGATCCTGGCCAGTAAATAAGCACCCACTAACTCACCTGCTCCCACACCCCACATTCCCCACAGCACAATGGGAAGGAGAATCAGAAGAGCAAAAGCAAGAAAAACCTCAAGGGTTGACCTAAAGGCAGTTAAATCAATGTGTGTGGAGGGCTAACAAATGATGCAAAGGCAATGACTCTCTACCTCCCACAAGCAGACCAGTGCCTGGCTGGTCTTTGTACAACCCCTAGTTTGGAAAGGTTACCCCACAGTGTTCTAGCTGAGCATGATGGCATGGAATATCCCTTTGGGGTTAGCTGTCCTGACTGTGTCCCCTCCCAACCTGTTGCCCACATGGCCTGCCATGAAGGAAATTAACTCCGTGCCAGCCAGAGGCCCCTTCTCTCCCAAAAGAAAATATAAGAAATTAAAGGTAAATCTTTCACTGAAATATTTTTAAGCTTGCATAATTACAGACTTGTGCTTGAAACTATCACAAGTGAAGTTGAATGTGTTACTTCATTCATATTTTCTCAGCAGGTAAAAAGGAAATTTAAATTTTTTTCTTTTCTCGAAATACTTTAAAACTGACAATAAACTTATTAGGTAGCATTCCCTTAGTGGCCCACTGCTGTGTGCGTACTGTACATTATTCAGGATAAAAATGTTTTGAAGTTAAAATGAATGAAGGCTCCTTTAAAAAAGGTACAGTTATGTGGAGAATTACATACTGTTGCAATGATTCACATGAGAATCAGACTTTTTACTGCTGTTGTTTGGTTATAAACCATGCTGTGAGCACACTGGGTAAGATTAATCTGACATAATTTTAGATGTGCCTGTCTGAACTAGTTGTCCTTTTATAGTCAGTGAAAAGTATTACATTCCCAGGGAAAGATTTATTTAATCTTAAAGTCGCATCTAAAACCAGTGAGATGAATCACTTCCCAGAAGCACCTTTTACTTTCCATTGTTGGTAAAGAGAATTTTGAAAATTACCCCAGATACACATACCTGTAATCCAGATCTCTAAAGATTCCCATTCATCAATCAAACATTTTGAAAAAAAACAAACCAATCAACCAAGCAACCAAAATAAAAAAAAAAAAAAAACACCAAAAAACCCAAACCAAAATCCCCCAATGTACCTGTTATGGAAAATACCCCTTTAAGGCTTTGTAACTTGTGTTTTTCTCTGTAGTCTTATTGACACATTTAAGTTAAAAAGTACATTTGATCAGCACACATATTGGGCACTGAGAAGTTTTAATTTGTTTCCTTTAGCATTCTAAACACTGTTGCCTAAAGAAATCGTCATTCATGCAGCTGAAGAAGAATCTTCCTTAAAGCCTGAATGAAATTGTTTTGCTTGGGTCCACCACCGCCTCTTTTGGACTACTGTGTTTTAATGCTTGAATTGGAGTCCTGTCATTCTTTCTTTAGCAGAATGCACTCATTTTTCGTATTTGACCAAAAAAAATATCAAGTCCCTCTAAAAATATCATTTTGCATTTCACAATTCGTAAGATCCTTATGCGTGGCAGTTGTTTGGTGTTTTTTTTGGTTGTTTTTTTAAATCACAGATGAAATTTTGTTGAAAAATCTTCATGCCTTCAGGGATTTTTTTTATACTATCTTCCTAGAATAAGTCCTGACCTCTTTCTTTGAATTTTTTGCCATTCAGTAGCATTGTCATCCTGATGTTCCATTTCTTCATTTCTTGTAAGATTGACTGCCATCTTTCCTTTCCTTCTGAGTTCATTTAGTGGATTTTCAAGTCGAGAGGTCATCTATTGTTGAAGAAAAGGAAACTAAGGGAGATCTCATTGGTTTCTGCAGATTCTTGAGGAGGGGAAGTGGAGAAGGGGGTGCTGATCTCTTCTCCTGGGTATTCAGTGATAGAATATGTGAGTGGTTCAGAGCTGCATCAGATGAGGTTCAGACTTGACATTAGAAAACATTTCTTTACCAAGAGAGTAAGAGGGTGATTAAACAGTGGAATAGGCTTCCCAGAGAGGTGGTTAATGCCCCAAGGCTGTCAGTGTTTACAAGGCATTTACCTTTAATAATATACTTCAATTTCTGTCCAGTCTTGAATTGGTCAGACAGTTGGACTAGATGGTTGTGTTATAGGTCTCTTCCAACTGAAATCCCTCCCCTCCCATTCTTCAGAGCTTAATTTGAAGAATTTGCTTCTGAAGACTTCTGATTTTTCACAAGTAAATAATTTAATTCCAGATGTTCTGCGGCACATATTTTACTCTATTTTGACAACTGAGCTGAACACTATATCAGGCATATGTAGACAAATTCTCTATTTTGGGGGAGTATTTAATCTCTGTCTAGATCAAAAGGACCAGCCTAAGTTCTGCATTAAGAAGAAACGCTTTTATTGCATAGCATAATAAATGGCAGAAGCTTACTGAGGAATGGCCACAGTATTAAAAAAAATAGAGATTCCGAGCAGTGCAGCTGCTTTTGAGGATGGTGGTGTAGTTTAAGATTCTTGGAGCAATTTGCAAGGAGTGTCAACCTGTCATTGTAAACAACCTCAGGATAGGGAAGATAGCCTAATTTGCTTATAACTGCCAGTTCAGTACATCTTCAGGAGGAGTTATGTTTGTTGGCCATATTCATCTGACTTGGAACTGTGATCTGAACATAAGTTTGCTGCTTCATTTCTTATAGCTGTGCTGTGAATGATGCAGAATAGTTGCAAGGTGATACATGAGCTTGACAAAGTACAAGCAATAATTCAAGATACTTAATCACAGTGAAAGATGGTCTTTACTGAATATTAAATGTTCACTTGAAGAATGCAAATTAAGACTGAGTGTTTGACTTAAGAAAAAAGATTGTATTTGAGATCTATGATATGGAAAGAGCACTGATTTATGCTACGGTATACAGGCTCCTGTTAAGGATTGTTATCTTAGTGTTCATATAGTACTCTAGCTGAAATTTGTCTTACTACAGAACTCCTCCACATGTTATATTAAAAATAAGTTACTTTAAGGCAGTGTGATTTAACTTTTTTGTGTGTGGTATTGCATCCAGAATTGTACCCAAGTTATAAAGTTGCAAGTTCATGATGAATTTTTACAGTTGCCTGCTGACAATTTTTAATGTGGCATAGTTATTTGACGTAGTACCCACAGGGACTCCCAAGATCTCTTTTCTGGCTGATAATAGAGTTGATAGCCTGTCAGTTTGTACAAATAGATAAAACTATAATAATGTGGTATTACTTTGCATTTACTGACTTTGAACTCTTTTTGTATGTTGTTGCCTGGCCACCTCATATCAGAAAAATCTTTGTGGCTCTCAGTAGTTGGTGTTTTTAAACTACATTTAATGATTTTTGGCTCTTCAGCAAGCTTTGTCCTTCCATTTATATCTGCACTTGTTACCAGCCCATTATCGCTGTGGTTCTCAACCTCCCTCTGTTGTGAAGACTGACTGGTTATTTCTCTTTATCTACTGTCTTTAGCTTGGGAAATGCAGGTGTAGAAATGTTGTTAGAGAATGTTTTATTATTATTATAGTGAATGTTTTACTACTTTTCTTCATTGAATTATATTTTACTTTTCACATTTTAAAGCAGAGCTGATCACTTTGTATTACTTTTGAACGCAATCTAACCATGGTCATTTATTTCTGTGTAATCACTTCATTTTTCTTTAGATTTTTCTTGTCTTCTGAGACTTCTTTTTATCATGACTGTTAATATTTTAATTTATGTTGATTTTTAGGATAGCTACTTTAAAAAAGTAACCCTCCTCCCACCTTCTTACATTTTTGCCACCATGTTAATTTGTTCATTAATTTGGTTCCTTTATTGAGGAAGTTGATTTTAATATTAATTATGTTCATTGTTAGTGGCGAAAATATGCTCAAACTGCAGTTAAGGGCAAATTAGTTACATTTTAATGTTTTCTTTGATGAAATAAGCAGTCACTCTGATGGACTATAAATTTCTTGCTGCCAAATCGGCAAGTAAAAGAACTGTAGTACCAACTGGGTAGTCCATAGCCCGGTAGAAGATTCTCCATAAAATGAATCTTATCAGCATCCCATGTATTTTTGATGCCGATTGGATGAGATCTTTTATATATATACAGGCAGCTTGGTTTTAATAGTACTTAGTCCCATCACTTCGAACTGATAGTGAGCTCTGTTTCAGTCTGTTTTAAATGTTACATATTAGAATATTAATTTACATTAACAAGCAAATACAGTTTGAATTATTTTAGTCTGTTGTGAATTATTTTAGTCTGTTTTAATCATTCTGTGTTAGTTTGTTAATTTACATTAACAAGATTTTTACAATTAGTAGTGTTTGAGAAAAGGGGGATCAGTCTGTATTGAGCCTCTGCGGTCCAACTGAGGTATTATTAGTTTTTTCCATGTTTTTAGGTCCATCTGTTATTGGAAAAAAAAGGTGGGATTCATTTCACCTAGATTTGATGTCTGACAGTTGCATATCTAAATATTACCATACAATTGTTGAGGTTGGAAGGGATCTCTAGAGGTTCTCTGATCCAACCCTCCTGTACAAGTGGGACTGACTAGAGCCAGTTGTCCAGGTCTCTGTCCGGACAGCTTTTAGGTGTATGGAGACTCCACAAATGTGATTTCTCGTCCTTGGTTTCCTGCATGGAAAGACATAGAAGTAGACACTTCCAGAAGGTACTTCATTTCATCTTAGAAAAATCTTCAGGAGAGTTCAATTGAATGTCTTCTACAGGTGCCTGTTTTACTTCTGTGTGTTTTTAACGTACTCTCAGAGAGGCTTCTCCAAGTGGAGAGAGATCTGAAAAAACGACCAGATTGATGGTGAAATGTGCACCAATTACTGGTGTTTTCAGAAACAGGAACTCCACCTGGGTTTCTAGAAAAGTGTAGTGTTTTCCTCTGTAAAATTATTTGATCATTCTAAAGAATGACCATAGAAATACTGTGCTCCTAATTTTGATCAGTTTTTTGCCTGCCCTTGCCCCACATTATGTGTTTACCAATTATGCAAATGTGTGATCTGCAGTCACAAGTTGGAAACTAAAGTACTAAACATAATTAGGATAATAGTTTTATTTGAATGTAATTAAATATGTCAGGAGAACTAAGGAGGTAGTCAGTTTATATATTTAGTGTATTAGAAGCTTTTATGTTTGAAAATCATAAATTGATTATTAGCAGTTAATTGATAGAGAAAAAAGTAATTTGTAAGTGGATAAAAATTATTAATTAGAGTAGAAGCCAAAGGTAGTCCTTGCTTAGCTGTATTAGTTAGGTCTGAAGATTGAGTCTGAAAGAAGGCTTTGACTATTTGGAAAGGTTTGGCCACCCAAAAAAGTTTGATTAGTAATTCTGCTTGCGTCTTGTTTGGAGTTTAATTTGAAGATAATACCAAGTGTTTTTACATAGGCTATGAAATAGCTTTATATTAAAAGTGATTGTCTAAATTATGCACTTATAAGAGATTAATTCTTTGAATATCTTTAATTTAAAACATATTATTGCACTTTTAATTCTATAACTTCCTGAAACAAATATAAAATAATGTCTTAACATTATTTTAGAATTAATTTATTCTGTTCTTTGCCTTTCTGAATAAGGTAATATATTTGCAGTTTCTGAAATTTAATATTCGTGCTTTCGGAATTCCTCAAGGTTTTACTACAATGAAGTACGATGCATGAGTCAGGCTTTGTTTCCTTCAAAATTAGAAAGATGTTCCTGCCATTAAGAGAGGATTTTTTTTTAAAACTAAGTTTCATATTCTGTTCAGTAAGGTGTTTGAGTTCATCTTTTTTAAGTTACTCAAGGACTAATTGAGCTTGGTGGATTCCATCCCTTAAACAGACTTGGTCTTGATTATATCTTTTGCAAATTGTTGCTTTTTTCTTTTTTTTTTGTCTCCCTCCTAAAATGTGCCTGGTGGTTGTGCTATTTAATTGGAACTCAGGACATTGGCTAGCACTTTGCAAGTATCTGGGTAGATAGGAGTCAGGCTGTGATTTCATCAGTGGCTGCTGTTAAAAGTCACTTTTCATCTGAGTAGCAGTTCTTCTCCCTTGCACCAGCAGTAGGTTTCCTTGGCCACATGGTGAATTGATCTGTGTTATAATTAAGCAAGTTTTCTGTGTCTGCAGTGGTGCAGAGCAGATCACAGATTCTTTTTCTGAGTGTGACAGCATGACTATTTTGGTGGTACAATGGAAAGGGCAGTAAGGTCTTGCAAACATGTAACTAAGGAAAAACGTTGGTTTATATCAGGAGAAAACATAGCAAAGTTATTTTCAGTGTCTTTTTTATTTCTGAGTAGGCAGATTTCTTTTCAGAGAACTGTAGGAAATCTTCAATTGCCTTTGACCTTTCCAGGTTCTGCAGCTTCTGTACTATATCTCTCTGGTCTAGACTACCATTTCAATTAATTATAGGAAAGAATACTTCAAATATATGTTGATTATATTTGATGAAAGTGCTGTATTCAGCACTATGTCAAAATTGAAGGTAATATTTAATGATACATATATTTTGTACAAGCTGTGTTTTGCATAGCATGATTGTTAATTTGCTGCCTTACGGATCATAGCTGTGAGTTTCCCTGTCAAAATTACCTCTCTCATAATGGAAAAAATATTCAATATTGGTCACAATGGAGATATGAAAGACACTAAACTATGTATTTCAGATTGTAATGCTGTTCTTGTTTTCTTTTGTAGTTGGTTGGTGGCGAATTTGATCTAGAGATGAACTTTATAATCCAGGATGCAGAGAGCATTACGTGCATGTCAGAGCTTTTGGAGCACTGTGATGTAACGTGCCAAGCAGAAATCTGGAGTATGTTCACAGCCATTCTACGTAAAAGTGTCCGCAATTTACAGACTAGTACAGAAGTTGGCTTAATTGAACAGGTACTGCTGAAGATGAGTACTGTGGACGACATGATTGCAGGTATAAATAACCAACTGATAAAATAATTATTGCATTCTTGAACTATCAACGTTTTGTGATTATGGAAGGGTTTGGGATGGCTTGGTTTTTACTTAATGTGGTATTTTAGTTAGTACTGCTGTTGAGTCAGAACTACTTTTTTAACAGTTTTGGAAAAATTACAAAAATATATTCTTAGCTTAAAATAGTAGATACATTGTTTAAAATAACTACCTGTTAGTTTATCTGAGAAGATGATGTTATTTTAGTGACAAAAAAAAGCAATTTTGAGCACAGATAAAACAGTACATGTTAGACTTCTTAACTGTGAAGGTAACACTTTAGGTTTTTAAGTGCGTGGATCGTTTTGAATTATTCAGATGTTAGAATTGTTATTATGATCCACTTTAAACGTATCGTACAACTGGCAGCATATCAGAAATTAATCATAACTTAGAATGCTGGACTTTTGGGTTATATTAAACAGACACTTCATAATGTATACCTGTGATCCCTGTAATATCTCTTTGATTTTTATCGATGTGGTTTTTAACATCCTATATTTTTTTTACAGCATTAAAAAAAATAGCATACTTCGTTCACTTACTGAAAGTAAATGATGAAGTTGTTGCACAGCTAACATTTTCAGAGTGCTTTTGAAAGAGTTTAATATTTCATACTACATTCTTTCAGTAGTAGGGTATAGGTTGTAATCTTGAATTGGTTAGAGGAGCAGGTTATGACATTTAAATATGGCAGCTGAGAGCTACGTATGATTACTATTTATCTACTTATTTTTCTTGGGGAGAAACTTGAGCAAAACAGTTTCTTTCAACTCAGTGTGAAAGTAGTTCGTAATTTTGATATAGTTTGCGACTGATAGTAGGATACTTAAATCGTGAGGCATTATTGAAAGATTGAAGAGGTTTGTCTTCTATAATTCTAAGATTTTTAGTTTATGATTGGATTCCTGACATGTATGTAGGCTTTGTGGAACAGTGAACCAGCAAGGATTCCAGACCAGAAACAAGAGGAGGATAACAGCAGCAAGAAAACTGGATTATTCAGGAATAGCTTTGTCCTTGGCTTTTTTTTCAGTGTAATGGTTTTTTGCAATATTAAGTATTCGAAAAAGCTACATTCTGTATTTCAAGGCAAGTCTTAGCAAACACTTTGTTGATTAGAAATGTATATGTAAATGCTAAAACCAGAGGTGCTATACTAAATGTTGTACTGCCAGATTCAGATTGAAGTATAACAGATAAATAGATTCACAAACCAACGTTTTTCATTAAGTATGGGGTTTTTTTGACAGGACTTGTAAATATGTCAGAATAGTATAAGGGAAAAGATGTTGTTTTACTCCACATTAAATACAAGACTTTAGTTGATGAAAACAAACATTTCTATCTGAAGTTTTTCATGTTTTCAGTCATGGAAATAATGTGCTTATATCAGTAATCATACCAATAAAATTTGTCTAATTTGAGCTCCCCTGAGTAGTATCTTTATGTGGCATATATATCTGTAACGTTGTCCCTGTTAGAGAGAAACTTTTGAAAATGTTTTGCTAATTGTAGAAGTCAGAAATCAAGAGTATAGGACCTGGCTTCTAGGAGCATTTGGGAATTGAAAAATCACTCTGAATTACAGCTATTAATATAAGCTGGGCTAGTACATTAATAAAAAATTAGTGGAGCCTCTACCCCATTACTCTTTTTCTGAGAGTGGTCACACATTATTTCAGAAAGAGATCTGCAGAAAAAAACTACCAGTAAGCTTGCTTTCTGTATACTTACATGGATGAAGAGAGCACATACTTAATTTAAAAAACAAAACTAAAAATTGGAATTCTGGTGTAATTTTAGCTCTGCAATGTGTGTCAAATTATTGAAATAGTCCTCTATATATTATGAGCAGGAATTTAATGGAATCACACTTTGTAGGGTCTTTCTCTGATAACTGTAAATAGATGAGAATGTGGGGTTTTTCTGACAATTAGCTGGAAGCAACCAAATTCATCATTTTGCTTTTATGCCGTGATTTCTGCAAGCACTTCACTACCCTTTTATAAATGGCGATGCTGTTGGTAATGTCAGAAGTAATAAATACGGTCATGTCATAACTAATTCAATGGTAGGCCCTTGATGGCAAATCGGTGACAACTAATGCAGTGTCTGTGTTGCCTAATTTGCTATGTAGATGTTGAGGTCGTAATTGACATGAGTTAAATATAGAACTGCTTTGCCCCAAATATTTCTATGGACTTTCCAAACCCAGAGAATAATGTAAGAAATTCTGTGTCAAAATGATTTTTAAAATTCAGGGAGGGTGTTTTGAACAAGAGCTGTGTTTGTGCTTACTCCTAGGAAGTTAGTACCACTTTCTTCCCAAAACAGTTGCCATTACACTGTCAGCCCAATGTTTTGCAGTTGGCTTTTATCACCTGTAAAGGGTACAGATTTTCTGGTTTTTCATTTGTTTATTTTGGGAGTTGTTTGTTTGGTTTTAGGTCATCTCACTTGTTCCTTTGTGAAATGCTGTGATTAGACCTAGATAAGGTTTAAATAGACAAGACAGGCATAATATCTGTTTTATGTTCTGACAGCACGCTTGCAGGACCAGTCTGAGTCTGAAGCCACTCTTCTCTGGTTTTATGAAAGTAAGACAACACCAAATAAACATACACGGTCTTTGGCAGTGAGAAGAACTTGTCTGTCTGTTTAGAGGAATGCTATCAGATTCATGAGGCTTCTGAGCACTTTAAGTATCTCACTTCTTAAGATTTTGCATATTCAAGCTTAATCACTGTGAAAATCTCAACTCCAATCCAGATGGGATCATTGCCACTTGTATTCCAATTTGCTTTCCAGAAGCATCACCTGTCAGAAGTCGTCTTTGTACTGTGACAATCTGTTCTATTAAGACAGGGGATGGTCAGCTGTTTTATCAATGGTTAAGGGGAAAAGATTATATTAAAATACTTGCATAGGCAATTGGCACTAATTTTTTTTTTTTAACAGCTGGACAAGATCTTCCTTGAGGGATTCACTTTTTAGAGTTCTGTATTTGCAGGTGATGAGTAGTGAAACAGATCATCTGCCCTGAGGGGCTCTTTGGGATAGTGTGTCTGTAGTACCTTCAGAGAAGTCTGAATGGTGGATGAGAAAGTAGCCTGAACTCGTACAGAGTGGATATGTCTCCCTTGAGCCCTGTTTTATTTCCTGCAGTTCTGTTGTGATTCTGTAGGTAATTGTTCTAAAATTGCTGGAACTGAATTCTTAAGCACTGAAACAGTTCCTAGTTTTTAAGCAAAAATGTTAGGCTTTGACTGCTCTGTCATTAATGGGCTGTTAACAAGCATTTCTCCAACTGGTTCCATAAGAAAAACTGCAAAATTATCACATGCTCTACTGCCCAACCTGTAGAAATCAATTTACTTCACCAACAGAGTAAAATTTACAATTTCATGTCTGTCTGTTATTAAAAGGTTAAGGAGGCATGAGGATAGTTTTCCTGATGTTGCATTTCCAATGCTGTTTAATATGTCTTTTAAAGTTAATGCCATACCATTCATTTTGATATATGCTCATTTGTTACTTGAAAGACAGGCAGGCTCTTTTACCATTGTATTTTCATATTAAATGACTGAATTAAGGATTCCCTTAAGGGTTCTGGTTGATTTATAGATCATATACCGACTGCTTAGTATGAAAATTGTCAGGAGGTGCCATTAACAGAAATAAAATCTGTTGCATTCACTGCATTTCAGAAATGCATTAAAAATGAGAAACAGTGCCTGTTTTCTCCTTCTGTATTTAGTATTATTTTACACAATCTTGTTTCTGAAATGAGATCATAAATACCAGTTATATATGTGATCTTATTTAAAAAAATGAAGTAAACATTAAATAAATCCCATTGTGGTATGATTTGTGACCTTTGTCCAATTATAGATGAGTGGATTAATAAATATGAATAAAGTTATGTAATGGAGTACAGTTCCTTTTAAATCTTGTTATATATTGAAACAAGAAACAAACCTTCCTTAAAGCTGTTTACAGCAATATTTCTGATTAGCATAAAGTGCTTTGACTTCCACAGATGTTCTCTGCTTTATGTTTACTTGTTACCTACTGGGCTTCAATTTTTCAGGTCTTTGTTTTACCTAGAGTTACATTGTTAGGGAGCTTACATTTATTTCTCTCCATCAATGTTTTATTCATTATTTATAAATATGTATTTCTAATGCCTGTGGGTTATCAAAATCTTCAGTAAAAATAAGAAATTTTCTCTTCCATGAGGTAGTACAGGGCTATAAGAATGAAACAAAGCAGCACATGTTCAGTAATTTTAAAAACCTGCCAATCGTCTCTCTGTTTGGCTGTCTTAGTTTACACTTCTGTCATTTATGTTAGAAGATTATTATTTTTTTTTAGTGATGTCCTAATTTTCACCAAGCAACATTTCTTCTACACAACAGTTTTTCTCTGTAAAGGAAGCAAAATTTGAAGTATCTTGCTCTAAAAAGCAAGCTATGACTATAAAGTAAGAGTTGAGAAATTCTTAGCGATTAGTATTCACTTGTGCTGATTTCCATTTCTGAGTTTCCAGTGTGTTACTGTTCTCAGTTTCTGATCACGTAGAATATGTGCAGTCACTGCCAGCTTCACATTGTAGGCTGGAGACTGTACAGTGAAGGGGGCAGATGTTTCTAAGTACTAGAGGAGGAGCTGAGTCATAGAATTCACCATTGTAAAAGACAAGGAGTTTTAGTTTTCTTAGCTTTATTTTGCTTTTCCTTAAGAAATTCTGTCACAAATACAATGTGGCACTAATTTTAAAGGAAAGATTAAATAAGCTGTTCCTTTAAAGAACAAGGGGGGAAAAGTCTATGCTTGAACGTTAGGAATATATTCAGATCTTACAGTGAAAATGTCTGCAAGTTACCGTGTTTTTTTCTTTTGCCTTTCCTGACATGCAGTTTTACTCACTGAGCAGCTTAGTATGTCTCCTGTCGATTAAATGATACTTCATTCTTTGCAGAGAGAAAATTTGTTTTAAAACAAAATATCAATGTGAAATGCCCTTGAAATGGATGGATGCTTTTTAAGACTAGTATTTGTCAGCACCTGTAAGAGTCATCCTTTCAGTAATGAACAAGGAGAGCATGTAGTCCTGCAAATAAGATATATTCATGTCTTCTACAAGATTTATGGGGGGATTTTTCTGATTGTTGAGCAGATTGAAAAAGTTTGTAAATGCCTATTCTATTGTCATAACTTTATTGTTTGGAAACTCCGTACTTCACTGCTTGATTTCTGAATTAAGTTTCTTATGCCACATCTGTGAAGATAAGCAAATTGGTTTTCTTCTTGCTAGAGAAAGTAGTAATTCTTAGTAGTGTGTTTTATTCCAGAAGGAATTGTGGAGTATAAGGCGACATCCAGCATCCCACAAGCTAACAAAACCCTAAAATGAAATTCTGTGTTTTAAAATGTTTTAAATGATCCAAGTACTAGTACTAATTTTAAACTTAATATTCTCTGAAAGGCAGTCTATGTAATGGTATTACTTTAAATGTTTATGGGTTTGGCGATGTTTTAATGAAAGCTGCATTACATAGATTTGTTAGCAGTCTGATCACTTCTTTTTATTATGGTTGTTAATTGTTTTCTCACTATGATTTTTTTTTTTTTTGAGGATTTTTGGTGGTTTTTTCTGGCTTTTCATTCTGGTAAAAATTGAAAACATTATCCATGTAGCAAAACTGTGGGAACCATACACATTCTCAGTATAATGTGCTGTGCTTAAGTTCAAAAAAAATGTCAAGCATCTTTTAGATCAGAAATTTTTGAACAATACTAATGTCAGAGGAATGAAGAAACCCTTATCCCAAAAATACCCAGCAGAAAGGAGAAAGCAAGAAGTTCATAACGTATGATGATTGTTATGAAACGGGAAGAATTAATTCTTCATAATTTTAATAGTTTTAATAGAACTTTTTCAAAGTCTTATGCAAGATCTGAAACTGCATGTGTAATTTTTCTTAAAAAATTACTAAAACAGGGAGAATATGAAACCCTTTGTAAAATATTTAAGGCAACTATGTTTGATTTTTAGAATTTGTGAATAAACTTACTTTTAAAGGTATTAACTTTTTCAGCTTTTTTTGTCAAAACAATGAAACTCAGAGTTCAGAATAACTTTATTTTCCTTTGAAGATCTTCTAGTTGATATGTTGGGGGTTCTTGCCAGCTACAGCATCACTGTCAAAGAGTTGAAGCTTTTGTTCAGCATGCTTCGAGGCGAAAATGGAATCTGGGTAAGCTGTGATCAGATAAAGCATTAAGTGTCATTCCATTAGAGCCTGAAGTTAACATAAATTGTCTCCTGGGACATATAAACTTGAATTTTATTTTTTTTTATGTTGATTGAACATATATTTATGAAGTATCTTTGCTAACTATTTTAGAGTTAATTTGCTGTGTTGTTTGAAAACTGTCCAGTTTCCATTGCAGCCTAGAGAGTACGAAAACAGTTGTATTGACTTTTGTGCAATTTTCTTGTTTTCACAGCCAAGACATGCAGTTAAACTGTTATCAGTTCTTAATCAGATGCCACAGAGACATGGACCTGATACCTTTTTCAACTTCCCAGGCTGTAGTGCTGCAGTAAGTTTTCAACCAAAATACTACAACTTGAGGAACAAATAAATTACTTCTCATTTGCATTTCCTATCATTTGTTTTTGGAAATTCTTGAGAAGGAAACGAGAGGGGAAGTACATACTTGAGTAGCATAAACCTTGCCTTCCATAGATTTGCCAAGGTAGTTGTAGTGTTGAGAAGTTGCACTTCTGAGGTTGGAATGTAAAATAGTTGATTCTTGTCTGGGGAAATGATCATAAAAGTGAAAACTGAAGATTCCAAAGAACAGTATTATTTTATTTGAATAATTTAGTTGATATTATATAAATAAGAGGCTTGAGGAAGATATAGGTATGAGCTTGTGCATGTCATCACAATTTAAAGTGACAGGTTAGTCACAAATTTTATTATCTTTTTCTTTTTGTCTGAACTCCATCAGCTGTTTCCTTTCCCTCAAGGCAGTGACTTAAATTTGGTCTTTTGGATTTACTTTTTGAAATAACTTACAATGATGAAATTGTATTTCTTTCTAAACCCTCGCAAGTGGATATTCTCTGTTCTATTCACTGCATGCACATTCAGAAAAACCTACAAATAAATTCAAATATTGTATACAGATTTACAAATACAGTTATTACAACAGTAAATGCAAATGCTTACAAATGAGATATCCAGACTTGAGGTTCAGTTCCATTTTGGTGTTGGAATAGCATATGTTCATGGTAGAACTTAAAAGGTTTTCCCTTTTAAGGGAAAACAATCCTAGGATCTCTGTCTTTTAATTCCAGTGCATAAAAGGGTAGTAGGATCTTCACTTGAGCTCTTATACTTGTATTTGCTCAATAGCACTGATAGGTTTTTTTTCAAACATAAACCACCATCTCCTCTTCTTTGTGAATACAGCTGTTGGTGTGGTAGATTGCCATCAGGGAAATAAACTGGCTGAAAATCACTGTTTTTCACCTGGTTTATTTTTGGCTAGATCACTTCCCTGATCTTGTTTGATATTCAGCTTCACAAAACAGATGTGTCAGCAAAACACATGGGGCAGATTGTGTAAGGAATTAATTACTGAGTTTTGAAAAAGAGAATTTTATTTGCTACTGCTAAATTAAAACCACTGTTAACCTCTCCTAAAAGTACATGCAGCAGTAAGACAGCTGTTGCAGAATATGAATGCCTGCAATGACACATACTGCTTTGACATTTGTGAGCTTCGGAGGCAAATGCTGATGAAGTGTCTCTCTTAAATTTAATTTTGTATTAGAGCTTCAAAAAAAGTTTTGCAGGGGAAAAATTTCAGATATTCCTGCCTGTCCAGCCTGTCCAAAGAGATGCATCAATTGTTGGAAATCATATTTAAAATTAAGTTCTCAGCACTGACAGTTTTACTGGGACATAAAGTTTCTTAATTGAAATGAACAATTGAAAGAAAGAAAAGCAAAGAAGTCTCTGAGGAGACCTTACAGTGGCCTTCCAGTACTTAAAGGGGATCCTACAGAAAAGGTGAAGAGGGATTCTGTGAGGGAGTATAGTGATAGCACGAAGGGTAGGGATTTTAAACTAAAAGAGAGGGGATATTTAGACTAGATATTAGGAAGAAATTCTTTACTATGGGGGTTGTGAGACATTGGAACAGGTTGCACAGAGAAGTTGTGGATGCCTCATCCCTGGAAGTGTTCAAGGCCAGGCTGGATGGGGCTTTGAGCAACCTGGTCTAGTGGGAGGTGTCCCTGCCCATGGAAGGGGGTTGGAACTCGACCTTTAAGGTCCCTTCCAACTCTAACTGTTCTGTGATTCTATGATTTCTCTTTTCTGGGTTAGGATTAGGATCTTGTTTCACACACCTCTTATCATTGACTGTGCACCTGTAAATCAAGAAATATGAGTTTCAAGTTTACATTTCTTGAGTAATGCATGTTGGATTACAGTATGAAATTCTGTAGAAAAGTCATCCACTGAAATGGACCAAAGGCGATTACTTGCAAAATGGCCCAAACAATGCAGCACTTCATTAGAAGAAAGAGAATGGATAGGACCTATTTTACTAGCACTGAGTTCAGGTTTTCAGGTGTGATGCACAGTCTCTCAGACAGCGAAACAGCATAATATTTACCTGGCATGAAAAATATCAGATTGGCTCTCTGTAAAGTTGAGTGTATGCTCCTTGTATGACCAAGGCTTCAGTGGTAGTATGAAAGAGCAAAGAGTCTGCCGATCTGCTGGTGGGACCTATTTCACTGTCACAATGGAAGGGCTCTTCCCTGTACTGTGTTACATCTCTGCCTGTCTGTATAAGTAGCACATTAGTCACACCATTAGGAGGACACCCTGTGATGGTGGTAGTATTCCCAGGTGTTGTTCCTGTTTGTCATCAAACAGCAATTTTCCTGTTTCAAGTGGGGAACTCCCTCTCAGGAGACAGGAGATATCCCAAAGGAGTTCCTTGAAATGTTTTGTACTAGGCAGCTAGTGCCAGGCTAGTAGCAGAACTGGCGTTACTTCTTTTGTCTGGTCAAATACTAGCATGAACTGAGCACATTGCTGTATCTAATTACAAAATTTACCGTGAGTTCCCTATCATTCTTAGTTACCTATTTCTCTGCTTTTAAAACTTTTTGAGAAATTGCCTTGGATATAAAAATAAGGAACAGTCATCCCAATCTGGACCATTTTTTGACATGCTTGACTACATCGGCATAGAATCTTAGTGTTGTTATTGTGACTCTATTGCCAAAATAATCATGTCCATTCTCATTTTAAGCATTAGATGAGCTTGCTACAATTCTTTGTAGTCTTCTGTATGAACCAGGACAGTACAAGATATGAGCACTCCTGAAAAATTATTTCCAACTGTGATTAAGTATCACACAGAATCACAGAAGGGTTGAGGTTGAAAGGGACCTATGGAGGTCATCACGGCAAACCTCCCTGTGCTGAAGCAGGGCCACCTAGACCAGGCGATGCAGGACCGTGTTCAGGTGGCTTTTGGGCATCTCCAGTGGTGGAGATTCTGCAGACACCTGTGCTAGTGATCAGTCAGTATCAGTGGTAGCTTTGATAAGAACACAGTACCATCAGTGCAAGGACTAATTAACTAGACCTTATTAAAGTGTACTGAGAGCTTAAATTATCTTACTGAAGCTGAAAAGTATAAATTAAATACACTTAGAAATAACATGCTATGGTTATTTAGAAATATATTTTCTTCTGCTTGGCATTCATACACAACTTATTGCAAGAAGTAGTATTAAAGGCTATTATTCCTTAACTACTTTTGTGTAAGGTATTCTATATTTTGTCTGATGGAGGGAGAAAGAACTTACTTTAATGAGTGCATACTACAATAATCTAAATCATTACAAACATTTAATTTCTTAAAATATTTTTATTACTTCATTTTGTGTATAGTTATCCTACTGAGGGGAAAAAATATTTTATCTTTTAGTGGTATCATACAAAAACTTATTTAGTAAGTGACCTCTGAAGTTCAACTTGTCAGATTTCCTCCCTAAAGTCTGCCTATCTTCAAAGTTAAATCAGGTATTCAGGGTCTAGCCTAGGGATAAAGAATTCTCTGAAACCTCCTCATCAGTGTCAGCCCAGAAGAATAAAATATTGAAAAAATCAAGTTTATTCCCAGGCCATGCCTTAATATTAATTTATTTAACTGAGAATGGGGCTAAGATTTTCAGTCTCTTAGCCCTTACTGTTTGGAGGAAAAAAACCTTTTAGTGCTCTTAAAACTCAGAGAACAAACTTTTTGATACTGTAGTTTAAACAGTGAGTTTCTATTGTAGTTTCTACTGACGTTAATTTGATCTTAATGTTTAAGTCTATTGATGAAGTGAATACTTACTGAAACCTGAATTTATAGTTTAATTCCTGAAGATACAATTTTTCTCTTTTTTCTCTTAATATTACCCATTCACAAATTTCATTTCATGTCCTCTATTGGTAGAATTTATGTAGTTAAAAATTAAAGTAGTTTAAAATAGATGGAAAACTAATGCATTTACTCAAAAGCACTATCACTATTTGAAGGGGTTTTAATATTCTTTTTTAATATTTGAAAGTTACATCAGATCTGCTGATCTAGAATGACAGAATTTTAAGGATTTTAGAAAGGCATTCCCTTTAGGATACTTCTCAAAAACATTAATTTTTTGACCGTTTTCTTTTTTTTTTTTATTTCCTCCTTCCCAGGCAATTGCATTGCCCCCTATTGCTAAGTGGCCTTATCAAAATGGGTTTACTCTTAACACCTGGTTTCGTATGGATCCGCTAAACAATATCAATGTAGATAAGGATAAACCCTATCTCTACTGGTAAGTAACTTATAATGTTGCAATTATGGGTTTTTTTGGCTTGCTAATAACTGTTAATCTTTTTCATTGATTTTAGTTTCTGACATGCTTTTTTTTCCCCAAAAGTACCTGCAGATTTTACTGGCTGCTTACTGTATACAAACTCTTAAAAAGTCATCTGTCCTTTTTGATTTGCAACTTATAAATCCATGGATGCAAGACATTGTGCCTTGTAGATAAACCATAAAATCTAATGTGGTGGTTTCTTTAGCAATTTTAAAATATATTATTTCTTAGAGCTGTAAACTGAGAATGTTGTCATATTTTCTGTTTGGTGTTTAAGATTGTTTCATAGTAGTGACATCAGCTGACAAATCCATTGTACTCAGAGCACACTGTTTGCACATTAGCTAGAGGTAATAGAAATTAGGTTCGTGAATATAAAAATGGCTTATTCATCACCTGTTCCCAAAAAGGAAAGCTTTATTTCCTAATAGATTAATTACAGGAGAGACGATTTTAGTTTACTTAGGTTTGCTGTTGTGATAAAAATAGAAATAGTTACATCCTTAATAAAGCCTTCTGATACTTAGAAATTATGGTATAAAGATAAAAATCAAACTAAATCATTCACCTATAACCTTTTTACGCAGATTTTAGACTTTGCCACGTGAAAGTATGAATCACACACCACTAAGAGGAAGATACCAAAGAAAAGATTTGTTTTCTTTCAGTGTGCTTTTTGGGCATGTAATACCTTTTTTTCTGGGTTGAAAAATGTGTCATATAAATTCACTCTTCCTTCGTAGTTTCTTCTTAAAAGTCATCTGTCTTTTAAATAATCTTTATTTTAAAAGCAATTACTTAATAGTAGCATGCACAACTTCAGAGAGGACTCTGATTTGAAGCAGAGGTGCTGAAAGCAACATCAGCTAGAACAAGTTCCTCAGGACCACCTTCAGTCAGGTTGTTCACAAATGGAGACCTCGCAGCCTCACCTGAAAATTTATACCAGTCTTTGACCACACTTGTAATGAAAAAGCTCATCAATTTCAATTTGTGTCCATTGCATCTTGTCGCTTCAGTGAATATCACTGAGAAGTCTCTGGGTCAGTCTTTAATCCCCACCCATCATATATATAAGAGAGGTAGAGACTTACCGGTTGAAAAGAAACTAAGCTGCTGTAATGAAATATTAATAATAAAAATAAAAGACAATAATGTTAATATGAAAATAATGAAATATATACAATATATATAGAGGCAGTATCAAGCTCCTGGGGTGACAATCGTGTCACTGGCAAGCACTGGGAAAGTCCCAGACTGGATTCAGTGATGGACAGGAACTGGATTCTGAAACTGGATTCAGGAACACATGGATTGGGATCAAAGGCAGAAAAACAGAGTCCTTCTTGGATGCTGGCCACTGAAGAAAGAGGCTGATGCCTTTGATCCCTCAGCTTTTATACTGAGCATGATGCAGATGGGATGGAATACCCCGCTGATCAGTTTTGGGTCACCTGTCCTGTCTACTCCTCCCTGCAGATGCGACACTTTTACACTCTTCCACTTCCAACCCTCAAACTTAGCACATAACAGTGTTAGCTGAGCTTGGTTGTTCCAACAATAAGTATAAGCAAGATCGTTTCTGCATATCGTTCCTTGGTACTAACTATAAACATCACACATTTATCTGCTAGAAGTAGGCACTGTCTGAAAAATGTCTGTTTTACCTCAGACCAGCACAGCTGGCAGTGCTTTTCCTAATGCAGCCCAGCATCCTATTGGCTGCCTTTGCCATGAGGGCAAATTATGGCTCACGGTCAACTTACTGTCCACCCAGACCACCAAGTCCCTTTCTGCAAAGCTGATTTCCAGCTGGTCAGTTCCCAGCATATGCTAGTGCTTGGGGCAGTTCCTCCTCCGGGGCAGGGCTTCACGCTTCACTTTGTTGATCTTCATGAGATTCTTGTTGGCCTGTGTCTCCAACCTGATATGGGCTCTCTGAATGACTGCACACTAATCTGGTGTATCAGCCACTTCTTTCAATTTTGTATCATCTGTAAACTTGCTGAAGGTGCAGTCAGTTTCACCATTCAGGTTATTAATGAGGAAGCTGAACAGGCTTGGACCCAGTATCGATCCCTGGGGTACTCCAGTAGTAACTGGCCTCCAACTGGACTTATGCCACTGATGACAATGCTTTTAGCTCAAGAGCTCAGTTAGTTTTCAGACAACCTCACCATCCACTTCTGTAGCTCATTCTTCATGATTTTGTCATTGAGGTTATCACGGTGTTGAAAGGTCTTGCTAGAAAGTCAGGATAAACATCTACAGCTTTTGTCTCCATCCTCCAAGCCGGTCATCTCATCATAGAAGGCTATCAGTTTGATCATGGATGGTTTCCAATTTGCAAGTTCATGCTGACTGTTTCAAATCGCCTTCTTAGGAATGATCCAGGCTTTAAGTGAGTGCAGACAGAAGTGACCAGAGGCCTTTCTCATGGGAGAAAGCTGTTACATCAGCTTGACCATGATGTGAAAACTAATGCTTAAAAATGGAGAAGGGAAGCAAGGAAATGCTTTCACATGTGCTAGATGTGAGGGAAAACTGCTACTGTTCTGTAATTAACTAAATGCTAGGTGCTTCTTCAAGAATTGTAAGCCAAATTGGTTTGGTTTTTTTTAAAAAGAATTTTAATTATCTGAGGATAATGTTGGGCAGCTTCTAAGTGACAGTCTATTAATACCTGTGTATTGAAACAGCATTGAAGCTTTCCTACCAATTAAAAAATGAGTGTGACAGTCATGGAAGAAAATTTCTTTGACATTTGCATGGATGATAAATAACAATAAGGAGAAAGCTTTGTGGCAGGGAAGTCAGGTTCAAATGGTACGATTCAGAATTCTATGGCACAAATTTTAGTATAAGCAAACCAATGTCAGATACGTAGCAGTGAACAATGGGTGCCGTGCTTACAGCATTATTAATTGTGTATTAGAAAGCAGTAATTGCAGAAGGATATTAAGGGTTATTGTAGGTAATGAACTAACCATAAACTGCTCTTTCATTGCTCTAGCTGAAAGAGCTTATGTGATCTTCTCAAGGATAGTCTGAACAGAGAAGAGAGTAAAGGTGATGTAAAGATGTGAAGTAAAGATTACTTCCTTAAATCTTGACAAAAGTATTACTGGAGTAACATTTACAGTTAAGAATCGCTACTTCTTTTAAGACACCATGGAAAAAATTTATACTGTTCAGAGAACACTCTGGAGTGAACTATGCTCTGAAAAACACATTTTATAATGAAACCTTCCAAGGAAAAAAAATTTAAAATGATTAAATTAAGGATGCTTTTGACTTTTGTTTTCAGAATTTATGCAAAATTTGATGTTGATGGATTTAATCTGAGATCTAGTGGATAGACAGCAATATAGGAAAATTCAAACTTTTAGACACATAATACCATGGTCACTTTATCTATTATAATAAGACACAATATAATAGTAAAAATCGCAGTTTACTAAATCATTAGAAATGTTTCCTCAAAAATGAGGTGTAGATTCTTGTTATAAAGACAGTGCAAATTTAGGAATATAGGGCTAACCTTAAGCACATTCAACTGGGAAGACTCCATCCTCTAAATCTGTGTAGTTGTTTCTGCTAAAAAAAGAGATGTGGTGTCATTACTTCTTTACTTAGATAAAATAAAACCAGATATTAAGATTGGGTTTTTTTTTAATTTGTGGGTTTTTGTTGCATTTTTTGTTTGTTTGTCTTTTGGGTTTGGTGTTTTTTTGTGGTTTTTTTTTTGTGCTTTGGTGGTTTTTGCTTTGTGGTTTGTGAATTAAGGAATTAAGGTTTGTTAATTAAGGAATTAGAGGGTGAACTGATGCCGGATTGTCGTAATTCTTGCTTTTTGTGAAGATGGCTAAGAAGAATGGCTAAAGCTTCTGAAAGAGCATTCTAAATTTTATTTTTACTGATGTAAAGACAAGAAATAAAAACATCAAAAAACCCACAGAGCAAGCTGTCTAGCCTTTACAGTCTTTCTCTAGAGATAATAATAATAATAGATATAATTCAGAACAGTTGCAAAAGCACATAATGGAATTCCAAAGTTAGTAGAAAAGAAACATGTTTTTTCTTTCTTTATGCAAGAATGAATTAATATCTTCGCAACCTCAGTACTGTGATCATATGTTAAATTGCTCATAAAATCCGAAGCTAAAGAAACTGGAATCACTAAACAGTTTCACCAGTGGATGGAAGAATGCTTACCTGCTATTGAATTGTAATAACATCCAGTAGCTGCTTTTGAGAAACTGGCTGAAATGAAACATAACTGTACGGGTTTTATGAACGATCTGTAGTAAAATTTTTTACCAGCTGCTATGGGAGGTAGTTAATGGCTCATAAAACCATATGGGTGTTGATAGTGCTGCTCTTGTTGTCTCTCTGCATTTCATCTTTGGATGTAGCGAGTTCTGCATGTGCAGGTAATTGGTAAGAGTATTTCTGTGCAGTATCCTAGAGACCAATCCTAACCTACTTTACCTTTGGCAAGAAATAAAATATGAAAATTAACATAATGTGTCTATTATAATGTTGAGGTAAAGAGAGAACATATTTGAGTTCTTGGTTTATCAACTATTGTTGTATTAGAATGCTAATTCATTAGGGGAAAAAAAGAAAATAAAATTTTGGCTAAGCTTCATGTTTAGAAAATCATTCATTCTATTCCAAAATGAAGAGTCCTGAAATGAACTATTCTTTCATTATTTCATTGCTTTCTTGTCTTCATGTGCTGAAGTTACACATTTAAGGACAATTCAGTACATAAAATTTCATGAATAGTCCCTGGTTTGACCATAATGGTGAGAAAATCAGCCCATTAACTGGGGGCTTAGGAAAGGAAAAATTTTAAAGGTGTAGACATTTCTTCAAGAGCCATTCTTTTTTACAGAGTATTCCCAGTATATAACAAAATGCTTACTAGCTCCTGTTCAAAGTAGTAGGAAGCATTTTCCACAGTTTTAATCATGTTTTAACAGGTAAAAATGTGATGATATTTAGAATGATTGGGTCTTGGTAATTTAAAAAAACCCCAAACATTTGACATCTCTAATCAAATAATGCTACACCATATGTCAGAACGTAGTCAATCTGTATTTTTTTCAATATCCTTCACAATAAGATTCTGTTAGCCAATACCAGTTTATCTTGTATATGTGACTTTTGTTGCTGAGAAACAAATTTGGCCTTGTGAGAGATGTAACTACCTGGTGAAAATTTCTTTGAATGGTATAAAATCCCAAGGAGGTAAATCAAAGTCTCAAACTATCCTACAATACATTCAGTTGTTCTTACTGTAAAAACTGTGTTTTAAGGTTTTTAATGTTCCTGTTATTGTGCAAAATGCAGTACTGTGGTCATGCAGGTTATTTGAGTATATCGGTAGTGCAGGTTATATACGTATATGAGTAGCGTTCGCCCATAAGGCTATTTACTGTTCCTTTTGTTGTGGGGTATAGCTGCCTATGGGATCATTGTGGAAGCCAAATCATTGAAATGATCCATGTTAAAAATAGTTTTCAAAAGACATAGGAGAATGGCAGTGTTATAAATTGTCTTCACTGTTGAGGTCAGTGGTGATAGACAGTATGTAATTTTTCTCTTCATTCTTACATTACATCTTAGGTTTATTTAGAGAGGATTTTTTAACTTTGTTAACAGTGCCCTTTTTTTTGCAAGGAAGGTTGTGTGGAAGCCTGTACAAAGGGCTGTGGCATGGAATAATGCTCTTTTGCAGCACAGTAGCTTGAGGGAAGAGAGAATTCTGTGTAATGTATAGAGGCAGATAGAAGAATGAGGAAACCACATCCTGAATTTGAGAAAAGAAAGCTTCTGAAGGACCTTAACAGGTTGCTATAGGGAAAGAGCAAACCAAGCCATGCCTCAAGGCCAAGAGAACCACCTTGATGACCAGAAATCATAAAGCGTAATATTCTGCAACTCGTAAGATGACTGAAATCAAGGCTGGAAGTAAGTCCAGCCTTCCAGTAAGTAAGATCTCTATGCAAGGTCCCATTGAGGTGAAGAGTCATCAATAGATGTTATCGCTTCTGTTCTGTTTGGCCTGGTCACTCTGTTTTTCACATTTTTATAACAAAAATGGCTTTCTAGAATTTCAGCATTTGAATGTCTCTTTTGACCTGGTTTAAAAATTCCGTCATAAGAGAACATCTAAACTCTGACCACCTCATGGTCTAGTCACACCACCTGTCTTGTAAGGTGTTTCTTTTTTTCAGAAGGTCATGCTTTATCAGTCATATTTTTGACAGTGAGAAAAGAGCAAAGTCTGATTCTCTCCTGCATTAATGTACACCTACAGATTTAACTGAGTTTCAGAAGATGGAATTAGGTCTATAACTATGCAGTTTTTCTGCACATTAAACTTGAGATTGTATTTGTATAGTAGGGTACATGAAAGATGTAGAATCTCAGCAGCTAGTAAGTAAGATGAAATCTCAACTTAATATTTGCATGTGCTTTTCACCTCTTAATCTTACTATGAAAAAACTAGTAAAAGTGTGTGATGAAAATATTACAACAATGAAACCATTTAAAACTGTAAAAATATGAAATTATTTTATGTCACCTACATTAAGGAAATCTTAAAGTACTAATTACTGGGCTACAGGAGTATATACAAATGTTCAAAACTAGTCACATCTTTTTTTCTTATACTTGAAAAGTTTCATTTCAGAATTTGTGGTTGAAGTTCACCACTTAGACCTTGTATTTCAGCCATTGGTTATTTTTATAACCTGGTTGGTAATGAGTTTAAAAAGAACATAGACTAAAAGTTGTGTAAAGTGTGCTTCATATTATGATGGCAGGCTTTTCTTTATTGTGCTTAGCTTTTCAGAAGGGAATAAGTGACATAGCTGTAGATATGGACTTTTAAAAAATGCTCTGTGTAATGTAATTCATTAATTTCCCCCATCTGCCTTTGCAAAACATTGTTTAAGAAGTCCAGAATTTCTCTTTACAATTCCTTTGTTTTCAAATATAAGTAGAGAAATGTATGAGCTTTCTGCGTTATCTGTGCAGATACTATGTAAGTTGGAAACCCTTACTAAACTTACTTTGTTAAAATTGCAGTCCTTTATCAATTTGACAAATGAAAATAAATCCACAACTCAGATGGTTAAAGCTTCATAGATCATTAGCCTAACTAAATCATAAGTCTTGAAAATAAACTAGTTCTTGTGCATAGTAATTACCTTGAATCCAAATTGGTTTGTCATACAGGCTGCATTGTTCTCCCAACCCCATAAAATTGCAAGGCATCTTGCATTTGTTCTGTGATTGATTTTTCTTTACAAATTAAATCAGATGTGTTATTTTAAATGACAAACCTGACAGATAAAATATTTACCATTTTGGATGTTGGGATGTTTGTAAAGAAAAAAAAACAACTGACTTTTGTAATGTAGCCTGGAATCAAGTTAGTGATGAAGGTTAGTAGCTCTCCCCAGATAAATGCTGGGGAGAAAAGACATAAAGGAAACTAAGTTCACTGTTCTAGATAATTTCTTTCCTTTGTCATGGCAATTTATAGTAGTATTTGGACCTTGTTTTATTATAAAATAATTCCCCTTTTTTCCAATTTCATTAATAATTCTTTCTTTTCAGTTTCCGCACTAGCAAAGGTGTTGGGTATTCTGCTCATTTTGTTGGCAACTGCTTAATAGTTACATCATTGAAGTCAAAAGGCAAAGGTTTCCAGCACTGTGTGAAGTATGACTTTCAGCCACGCAAGGTAAGCAAAGTGCTATTGACAATAAAGAATAACAATAAAAATGTGACAAAGTGCTTCTCGGAAGAAGTGCTAAAATCCCTTTAGTGTCACAGGGTTACGAATAGTCTATAATTTCTTATTTATAAATAACTTTTCTGATGCTCGTGCAAAGTTTTATGTCAGTTACAGACTAGAATCAGTTAAAGAAAAATGTAATAATTTATAAAGTAACATTTCTGGAAAATCAACTTGTTTTAAAAAAAAACTGCTTAGCTTCAGATAGACAAGAATTTTCAGTACTGGTAAAACAATTGTATTTTGTTTTTAAAAGGTCATAATTTTATTTCTGAGCATTCTGTACTTGGTAACTTTGGTGCCAATGCATGGAACAATTTTGCTGGTAATGCTAGAGTTTCCTTATCGTGTTAGTGGGAGATATAAGGCTCTGAACTTTCTTCTATGTCAGTGGTGTTTTGAGATTTCTCATTTTTCATAGCAAATCTTGATTATTTCTCTAGATTATATTAGTGTTCACTTCTACTGTATGCCTAGTGGTCCTAGGAGAACAATGATTCTGCTGGCTTCAATATTTCAGTTAGTTGACTGAAGCATTGACTTTTCTGTACAGTGAGCATTATGTGTTTGTCATTGATAACAGCCTCATATATATTTTGCTCCTTTGTTTTTTTATGGCCTTAGAATTTGTACATTAAATTTCAGTGCTTGTTTTGTTTTGAGAAACCAGTATCTTAGGGAAGGAATGCCTTTGTTCACTAATCAGCTTGATGTTCTACTATTTGTCTTGGTATGTATTTGTGATTCAAAATCTCTGATTATAATTCTGTCATGTAACTTTGAGGTTATTTGTGTTTTTTAAGATATAGTAATGTCTTTTTCTAGCATATTACTCAGGGATGTTTAAAGCCTTATAAACACATATCTGCTCAGTGTATTGAAATGAATCAATTATGTTTTGCAAATTTTATTTAATTTTATAGCCAGAAAAGTGTTCTGATGACAGTTCAGTTTTCTTTTAAAGTAGCATGTCTGATGCTACTGACAAATGCTCAACCTAGGAACAAATGGAATTATCAGCTTTTGGATTATGTTATTCATAAACAAGCTTTTGGGACCTAGCTGATCATTTCTTTACTTGTTGATGAAGAAGCAATCCTTCATATTTAAGCAAGATACTCTTTTCATAATATTTATTATGAATGACTAGTTTCTTTGATGCCATCCCTGGAAAACTTTAGTTCTTGCTATTCTACTTAAAATAGTTAATTCTGAAATACTAGTACATGTATATCTCATTATATGAATATCAGTTTCAAATCATAATCTGCTGAATTATATCCAAGTATAATTTCCATGTCAGTTTTATATTTCTCCAAGGTCATGCTTCACACACTTTGAGTCATATGTCAGATTTAGAAAGCATTTGAAATAAATCTTCTAGAATAGCTTTTTGCAAGGGGTTTCATGGGTTTCATATAATACTTTTTTTTTAGAATCATAGAATCGTTAGAGTTGGAAGGGACCTTAAAGATCATCGAGTTCCAACCCCCCTGCCATGGGCAGGGACACAGGATTAATATTATTTTATTACACAGGATTAATATTATTTTATTAATAACTTGTGTATACACGTATGTGGGAAGGTACATAATGCATAATGGAGGAAAGAAAATTTGTCAAATATAATTCCTGGCTCTAACAAGTCAAAACATACCCTTTTTAACATGTAGATTAACTTTCTTCATGTTATTTAGTATTACATTGGTTCCCGTGTGCAAGCATTGAATGTATAGCTATGTATTCAAAAAATGTGTGCCCGGTTACAAAGCAGCTTACTGTTTAGGTGCTAACTTGAGAAGTGTGACTTCTGTCATCAGGTATACTATTTTCTAGCTGTTTGCTTCCAGACATAGACATTTCAGCAATAGCTATTGCTAGAAACATCATCCTCATTAATCTTCTGAATAATCTTTTTTTAAAAATTTTTGTTGAATCACAGTAAAATTATATATTCAAGCCACCTGGTCAAAAGCTTTGTGCAGGCAGATCCGAAAGACACTATATTCATGTGATGATCTTCCCGCTGTTAACTGTGTCATGACACCATTAACAGAATAATATGTAATCTTAATTTAAAACTTTAAGATGTGTTAAGTGGTAAATATAGTGTTAATTAGTGTATTTTAACATTAGAACAGCAAGCATTTATAGAAATACATGGAGAAATTTGATCATAATATCCCCAGATAGAAAAAGTAGATGTAGTATAATAGACTGACCTCTCAACTAAGCTAAATTAGTTTTGGTAGTGTTGTGTTTAAGATACCTATACTGCTTTTTGGGACTCCAAAGTGAAATTTTTGTTTATTAGTAACTCCCAGTGATTTTCACTCCCTTGACTTCCAGCCTCAGCATCAATCCTTGCATAAATATGAACAGGAAAGCACTACATTGGTGAGCAAACAGCTTTTTTTTTTTTTTTTTGGTGTTTCTAATCCTGAACACCTTTACTAATTGTAGTATAGACTGAAGTAAGTTCCCTGTTTTGGAAATACATAGTGTGAGATGCCTCATCTCTCTGTACGGTGCTATGGAGTTGCAATATAACTTACTCAGCAGTGGGTGATTAAGCTTGAAAGATTTCAGCGGTAAAAAAACTGACAGGCTGCTATCTAAAGTCTCTTTGAGTACTACCTGAGGAAGCTCTTGTTGTAGCAGAGACGCATGGTCTTGATACATTTTTGAGCAAATGATACAGAGAAGGAGACTGTAGGATGAACTTGAAAATTGTATTACTGACTTAGAAATTTTTTTTTTTTTTAAATGGGGACTTTTTCAACTAAAAGTTGAAGAAAAAATGTGTATGAAATTATACAACTTGGTTTGGTTTGTTGTGTAGTAGTAAAATCCTGAAATCCATGTTCTCAGATACAAAGCAGGAGAGAAATTAACAAAATACCTATATAACATCAGCAAAGAACATTCATGTCAATGAGACATAGATAATATGAAATTATGAGATATACATATATGCTTGTTTCTACATATCTAAAAAATAAAAGAGAAACTGGAATGTCTATTTTAAATGAGGTCATTGACATAATAGAAGTATTAGAAGCTTTGTTGACTTGACAGTGGGCACTTTCCTCAAGTTGTACGTATTTTTACGAGTGATAGTGGGGTATGTCTTGCCAATAGAGGAGTGATGCCCTGTGTTAAAGACTTAGCCTAATGAGATAAATACGTTTGTTGTAACAATAATTAACAGAATTTCTGTGTACTGAAAATCAGTAACTAAGTAGGTAAACCACACTGTTCAGATAAAATTCTTAGCCACATGATAAGGATAGTTATAGCATCTGTGATGAGCTGGAGAAGATCAAAAATAAAGAAAAGAGGAGGAGCAGTTAAAAGAAGATGTTTGATAGTGGTAGTGAAATTGCTTTAATGCAAAGATACAAAAAGCTAAGAGAAAGTATACCATTAGTCCAAAAAATCCAATAGAAAGTTTGGAAGCTCCTCACAGTGTACTTGAGCACAGAGTAATAGCAGAGTAGAGATTATTGTAAGTAAGAAGTTGTTCAGAAAGTGGAAGTTGTATCAAAATGAAGAATACTTAGAAAAGTATGTTATAGCAAATTATATGTAAAATAATAAGACCTTTCAGGTGAGGTTTTTTCCCAGTCCATAGGGGCAATTAGATGACTAAGGCTTAATAGGAGCCATTGAAGAATGTAGTCTCATAACAAAAAAGCTAAATGAATTAATTGCATCACTGTTTACTACAAGATGAGTCAATGGGGATGAGTCAGGGGAAGTGTCTCAAATTGAAATGTCAGTAGAAGAAGTATAGAAATCAATATAAGAGATAGTAATTAATTGCCAGGACCTTACAGTAAGCACCCCCAAAGAAATTTGAATATGGAATTTGCCAAAGTTTTAATTTTGTCAAACAAATTGGTGATGGAAAATTATACAAATTTTAGAAAAAAGCTTTGCTGATATTTAGAATTGCTTATTATTCATGCCTGATTTCTTAACCATCAAAATGGGATAGAAGCTAGAAAAATAGAAAGGAAGCATTAGAAAACACATAGATAAACATATTGGGGACAAAACAATGCAATATTACACTAGAAGTTTTTTTCTCCACTTCTGTTGAATTACTTGAAGGATGCGTACTGTGCATAAAAATGGGTTTGTGAACCAGTTGACACATGCTGTGTGGATTTCTCAAGAACTTTAGGCATTATACTCCTCTGAAAGCCCTGAAGTAATTATCCTATCATGAGATAGAAGAATTTATATTTGTTAAAATATAGGAATGGAATGATACGAATCAAGTGAGCAAGCAGGAATCTCAGAAGGACCTGTATCTTCCTGTCGATGAGAATGCATTAAGGACTTGACTCAGTGGAGTTTGTCATCCTCTATTTTAGGAACTAGCTTTGAAAACCTATGTTATGCATTTTATCTAGATTGATACTAGTGACAAATATGACACAAAGAGTAAACCATTTTTTAATACTTGAGTACTTCCCTGGCTAAAAAGAAATTACAGTTTAAAATGCAAATTTAGTTAATTCAAGTGCAGGAGGCAAAAGAACAATTTTTTTACTGGCTAAATTATGATAATGAGCTGGAATTGACTGTGTGCGTGTGCGTGTGTGTGCATGTGTGTTCAAGTAAAGAAAAGCTCAGTGTTTTTTGTAGAGCTTGCCTTGTGGGTAAGAGAAATAGACATAGGTAGTGCTCTGACATAGCGGCAGTGCTAGACTTTCAAAAAAGTTGCATGGAAGAACTTGAACTAAAAGAAGCTGCATGTGCATGAATGTTGGTTAACGTGGGGAAAAAACAAGATTATAAAAAGTAGATTATGCAATTTTCCTCAAGTTTGACATGGACATCGAAGCTCTCCCAAGATAGCATTGCCCATTTTAGATCCTTTCAGGCTCTGTGGACAGCGTTTCAACAACAGTAATGAATTGTGTATTTCCAAATGACTGAGGACAGTCTTACATATTGGTATGTTGTCAGAAATGCTCTTAAAGCACTGTGAAAGAAAAATCACAGATAGAAGATAAACAGATAAAACTTGTGGCTTATGGTTGTGAGCGGATTTCTGCTACAAAAATATCAGAATTGGAAATACAAGTACATAGTTATAAAAGGTACAACTTTGAATAGTGGTTTTGCAAAGAATGCCTGCTGTTGAGATGAAAGCGTTTAAAATCATCATCACTTAGTGGAGATTATTCATAAACCTTTGAAGGAAAGAGGATAAGGGAACTTTTCTTCCAAGAGATTTATGTTACGTGGTGTGGAAGCTTTGGAAAATAAGTGTTGATGAAAGCAGGTCTCTAGTCACTCGGTTTGCAGTTAGTTTCTGATTAGCATAGTCACCCGTTAAGCGTCTAGACTTTGGGTTATAAGTATTTTCACAGAATCACTGAATTGTAGAGGTTGGAAGGGACCTTCAGGGATCATCTAATCCACCCCCCCTGCCAAAGCAGAATTTTGTTGACTTTATGATGGATGTTCCTTTCTGAAATAGTCTGCTGACAAAATGAGGAACGGCATTTGCTTATTGAGTTGTGGATTTGTATTTTGATATTTTTTGCGGGGGGAGGGGAGGTGTCCTACAAAAAAAATACTTGTTCATTGTTGCTTGGAAAAAAAAATTGGACTGGTCACATGTGACTTCCAAAGCCAAAGCTGTAGCAGTACGTCTTTAATCTAGTGTTACCCAATAAATCTGTTTACTTGGGTAGGCAAGAAGTGAGATACTCTTACATACTGCTGTATGATTAGTAGGGTTTTTTCCCCCCTTCTGTTAACTGTAGGTTTGGCGGGGGGAAACGACAATGTATTTTTAAAGACCTGGAAAGAGATGTGGAAAAATATGTGGATTCTAATATATATAGATATTATAGTTATGCAATTACTGCAACAATTATTGTCAAAATATATTTTGCTGCATGCTTTTCTTATCTGTAATTCTGTGCTCTGTCTGATTTCAAACTCAACATGTGATAACTTTTTGCTTTTATGTTCTCTGATACAGAGAGGCAGATTTTTGTATTAGTAGGCTCATACCTACTTGCCCCAGCTCAGAGAGACAGTCACCAAGTGACATTAAAATAGTGCCCCGAGGGACAGAGAAGTTCTCTGCTTTGAAAAAAGAGACTTATCTGAACATAGTATCTTTTTCAATTATTATCTTTTGATTTTTAAGAAAGGGAAGACTAGTAAAATGTAAAAATATTCCAAATTATTTAGATATGAAATGGTGTTTTCAAGGTAGATGAGCTGACTTTTTTACAGAATCAATGATTAGAAAGGGACGTGTTGAGACAGTCTAGTTTCACCCTCAGTTCAAAGAACGGACACCTAGATGTTGTCCAGTTGGGTCTTGAATATTTCCAAGCAAGGAGACTCCACAGTTTCTCTGAGCAACCTGTGCTAGTGTTTGACCATCCTTACTCCTTACTTCCTTGCTACCACTCTTCTTACATATGTTTAAACAGAGTTTCCTGTATTTCAATTTGTGCCCATTGCCTCTTGTCCTGTCACTGGATACTAGTGAGAAGTCTCTGGCTCTGTCTTCTTTATCCGCTGCCCTTTAAGTATTTATACATATGGATAAGATCCCCCTGAGCCTTCTCTTCTCCAGGCTAAATACACATATCTCAGTCATGTGTCAGAGGCTTCAATCACTTAATCATCTTTGTGGCCCTTTCTGGACTTTCTTCATTATGTCCATTTCCACCTGATTTGTATATATTTTGAAATAACACAGACACCCATTATAGTTAAGTATGAGTTGATTTGCGGATCTTAAAGATTAAATTTCCATTCCTAGTCTTAAATGAGATTAAATGAGATATAATGAGATTGGTTTTAAAGGAAACTTAAGGTTTTCTTCTTCAACTTACTCGTCATGAACATAATGATTCCTGTTGAACAAATTATTTGAAGGAGCACCATAGTTGTACTTGGAAGCCTTTTATTGTGATGCTTTCTCTGTTTGATTCATATAAAAAATACATTATATAAAGTTGTTCAAAAATTGGTGGAATGGTAAAGAAGAGAGGAAGAAAAACGTATGAAACAATCAAGATAACATCTTAAAGTGGGCTATAAAATTTGCTGTTATGAATTTTTTCCTTTTATTTAATAATTTCTGACAGAGCTATGATGAAAAGGCAGAGATAGGTGATATGAATTTAAGATAACTGCACATAGAACTGGACTTCCTATTATAACTCAGTTATGTTTTACACCATATAGTTTTTTAATTTAATTAGACTTTCAGGATTGGAAGTGTATTCACTTTTTAATTGTATATATGCATTTTTGGCTCTAATCCCATAAAAGGGTGCGGGTAGGAACATTAAGGCACAGTTCTACTCACTGGACTTGAAGTTCCACTAACTTGAGTTTTAATTTTATGAGTTTGTGAAGATTCGTATTTGTATAACTTTACAAGACTGGTCACTTATTTATAATGCCATTCATTAACTTTATCTTTTGTAACACAAAAACTGTCACTGTATTCTGATTTTCCGTATCTTTCCAGTGGTACATGATAAGCATTGTACACATCTATAATCGATGGAGAAACAGTGAAATACGATGTTACGTGAATGGTCAGCTGGTATCCTACGGTGACATGGCCTGGCATGTTAACACAAATGATGTAAGATTTTATTTTTTTCTTTTCTCACAGCTTTTCATTTTAACATAAATTGAAGAGGAAAAAAAAGTACTATATTTGTTTGCTCTACACCTTTGCAAATTCTCTATCTTTTTAAACTTTCCATTTAATCTATCTTACTTAGTTATGTATTTAATAAAATGCAATATTATTGATTTTATATATTAATGTTTTTTAGAATATTGGTGATTTTTTGGCTGTATTTTGCATAGCTATTCTAATGAAACTTTCAGACTTTTGTTTTTGAGAGATTGTTATAGCTAATATTTTTAATATGTGATAATATATAGAGAACACTGATAACACTGGATTAATTCTTAGCTTTTTCCATAGGAAAGTATGGTAGATTTACAGATTTTATGGATTTAGCCTGAGAAAAGTCCTTAAGAAAAATTAATTCATTCTGCCAAATGACTATGCATACTGCCAATGTATACAAAAGTACTCATTTTTGTATCACGCTAAGGTCTGTGTTGGATTCAAGAGGAGATAATTTGTTAATGGTTAAAAGATTTCTATGCTTTTTGTGTTATTGAAAATTAAATTTTAAGTAGGATTTTTAATTGCAGTAGAACTGAGTAGCCTGAACTATGATCACAGTCATATTGTTTTAAGTTGTATAAGTACTGTATAAGTACAGTAAGAGATCATTTCTTCTATGCAGAGTTTACAGTTTTAAACCAACAAGATAGACAAAAAGTACAAGCTAGAAAGCGGAAGCAGAGAGAAGTGTCAAGAGGTTTATAGTATTAACAGACTGAAGTCTTACATCCATCTCCTCATAAGAAGTATATTTTGTCTTTTCATAGAATCATAGAACCATAGAATGGCTTGGGTTGGAAGAGACCTTAGAGATCATCTAGTTTCAACCCCCCTGCCATGGGCAGGGACACCTCCCACTAGAGCACGTTGCTCAAAGCCCCGTCCAGCCTGGCCTTGAACACCTCCAGGGATTCCATTATTATTTGACTTGAGACTAGTTAACAGGCAGCTGACCAATATTTTAAAGTGCTGTGCTAAGTATTACATATAATATATAATATATATAATTATGATATATTATAATATTATAATATATAATATTTATTTTATGCTATTTAATTAATATTTTTATTAAGTACAAATTAATTGCTACAAAATTTCATCCCTGAAATACTGAGCAATTTTCCTGGGTAATAAACTTTTACAGAGAGGTCTCCTCTTTTATTGGCCATCCAAACCAGTTGGGAGAGAGTGAGAGACGAACACTTGCATACCATTAGGCAGCTCAGAGCAAAGACACAGTGATCTTGCATCTGCTTGCTCCTCAGGCAGAAACCAGTCATTTTTACCGGAGAAGGTTGCATGTATACCTGTAAATACACCTGTATCTGTTAATTGGACTGAGTTCAAGTTAACAGTATATTCTTAAAGGAAATGCATCCATTTTCATTTTTTTTTCATATTTAGATTCTTGTAATGAAAGCATAGAATCATATGGGGTTGGAAGGGACCTCTGGAGATCATCTAGTCCAAACCCCCCGCCAGAGCAGGTCTATCTAGAGCACGTTGCACAGGAACTTGTCCAGGAGGGTTTTGAATGTCTCCAGAGAGTGAGACTCCACCACCTCTCTGGGCAGCCTGTTCCAGTGCTCTACCACTCTCCCAGTAAAGAACTTCCTCCTCATGTTTAGGTGGAACTTCTTATACTCAAGTTTGTGCCCATTTCCTCTTGTTCTGTCACTGGGCACCACTGAAAAAAGACCAGCCCTGTCCTCCTGACACCCTCCCTTTAAGTATTTGTACGCATTAATTAGATCTCCCCTAAGCCTTCTCTTCTCCAGACTAAAAAGACCCAAGTTCCTCAGCCTCTCCTCGTAGGAGAGATTCTCCAGGCCCTTAATCATCTTTGTGGCCCTTTGCTGTACCCTCTCCAGCA
>JAOXNO010000001.1:185469326-185486608 GCA_028565335.1 Limnodromus scolopaceus | reverse complement strand
CAGGGATGGAGGTGAGGCTGACCGGTCTGTAATTTCCCGGGTCCTCCTTCTTGCCCTTTTTGAAGACTGGGATGACATTGGCCTTTCTCCAGGCACCTCACCTGTTCTCCAGGACCTCTCAAAGATGATGAAGAGCAGCCCTGCAATGACCTCTGCCAGCTCCCTCAGCACTCTCGGGTGTATCCTGTCCGGACCCATGGACTTGTGGATATCCCGCCTTCTTAACTGATCTCTAACTTGATCCTCCTCCACCAAGGGAAGATCTTCCTTCGTCCAGACTTTCTCTGTTACATCCAAAGTCTATGGCTCCTGCGGGTTGGCCTGAGCAATATCTGTAAATCTGTATTAGTTTAAAAAAAAAATTTGGGGAGCTTTCTTTTGATACTGTATTCTTTGGAGAGTTTGAGAGTATACGCCTCATGAAGCAGAAAATAGGCACTTTTTCTGGCCCAAAGTTTCAAATGGGGAAGGTAGAAAAAATTACTCTCTTGTGGTTTGCCTTCAGCTAAAGCTGTGCTAGATTTTTCATCAGCTTGCTACACATTTGCTATTTCTTATTTATAATATAATTCTCAGTTGTTTCTGACTGCCTGGATAGGATAAGGAAGCTCTTTTGTACTTAAGGAAATTAACTGTCTTTTGCTAAATTCTAGAGGCAAAGTTGGATTTGAAAGGGAGAGTTTAAATATTACATGCTAATTAAAATAGGAAGGCTCTGCTTGCCAAAGCTTCTGATTATTATTTTTTGTTTTCTTGGTTGCATTTCTACTTACAAGAAAAGACAAGCTTTTCAGGTTTTTCAGAGCATGGTTTCTCTTTGGTAATATGAACATTTTTGTGATAGGTGAGAATGTGATGATAGAAAAGCCAGCTGAGGTCTCAGAGGATCCGGGCCGAATTTCTAGTTATATGGTGTTGGGATCTGTAATCCTTAATCATAAATGCTTAGCAGGAAGAGCTGCTCCTTCTATTCATGTTTTTTCACAGTATTCCTGTCTACTTTCTCATGTAACAGGAGCACAATATTTTCTTAAGGCGGGATTGGTTTACAAGCTTTAGATGTTTTGATGTAAGACTTTGAAGTTTCTGCCAAGGTTTTACTTTGTCTGCTGGAGAACAGACTAAGTTATGAAAGACACTGGTTATCATTAGCTGTCTATTTTTTAATGAGAGAAATCTGTTATATCAGAAGTAGGAAATAGAATAGAAAGTAGGAGAAATTCAAGAAAGTATGAATACAACACCATGTAAAAGGCATAAAAAGGGAAATAGCAGAGTGGTTATGTAGGCTCCTTAGTACTATTATACATTAGCTAGGAAGAGAAGCTCTTGTTTTAACTGTATTAGAACTTTCTTGTTTCATATAAAGGTTGAGTTGTTAAAAATATTCCCTTGAAAAGTCTTGAGCAATTATCCAGTTATTTGTTAAGTGCTACCTTCCTACCCTTCCACTTGGATATAACTTCAGTCCCCTGCAGGATGACAAGAAAATACCTTGCCATAATAGTCTTGGGGGAAAAGAAAAAACTCTGCAGGTCAGCCAGTTAGTCTTCTTTCTTTACATTATATGTTGTGCATAACTATTTATGTAGATTATACTGAGCAATTTAACAGTACAGGTAGTGAAAATTGAGAAAGGGAGACGAGTTGCATATTGTTGACTAAGTGCATCTTACTCTTTTCAGTCTTTTTTTACACAAGAACATTGTAAGATACCTGAGAAGTAGTGTTTAAAACACTATATATAGTGAAGACAAGATTTTTCTGCTGCTTACTGTGTCAAAACTACCACTGGACAAAATGAATTATGATTAAGCATTTTTTAGGTTAATAAAACATTCATTAAGTTTGCATTATTGAGTTTAAGATTAAGGGAATGAGTTGAATTTATGGTTTTTTTCAGCATGGTTTTATCTTGGTAGAGACTGAATTTATTTTATTTTTTTCCCAAATTGATCTTGTATTACAATTCTTTTATATTTTTATGACATGTTTTTTGATATTTGCCATTCACCTCTCGTATCCAAAGAAGAAGTCAAGAATATCTCAGTCTACAATTTTCATATGTACCCTGGAAGACACTGAAGTAAAGATGCAGATGACAGAAAGTGTGAAAGTTTAAAAAGAGGCTTTTTTATTTTTCTTTTTTAATGATTTTTTCTTGTATTTCATCTAATTCATTCTTATTTATACACAGCCATGGAGTCACAGGGTTGTTAACTGTTTCTGTAATACGGGCAGCAAGATATAGGATATTACATGAAGTAGTCTTTAAGGTTTCACACCTGTATTCTTCACAAATGTATGTTGTCTTAATAGCCATGTTTTCATCTAGGGATTTGCAAAATGTGTCATCTTTGCAAAGTTCTAAATCACTCAAACCTTTGTCAAGATTTTTCATTTTGTCGAGGGGACCTCCATGTATTAAAATTAAGTTGCACAGTGTTCAGCTGAGTGTTAGAGGGAAGATATGAGTGTGGATGAAAAGGGGGAAGACATTGTAAACTTCTTTTATAGCTGTTTCCATTGTGAATGCTGTTGGTACACTGTTTCCATAGATCTATTTTTGGCTCCAGCTTCATTATTACTGTCTAATGAAATATAAAAACTGTAGCAATGCTGAGATTCATGGTGTTAGGGCGCTACACAAGATACAGTAGCTAGTGGTAAATAACTCATTGAGTTTATAGTCCAAGGAGTAAATAGATCTAGAGATTATGACAAAAAAATGAAGTGAAATGCATGAAAGGGTATAACATAACCAAATGTGTGCAATTGCTAGCTGGTCAGTAGTCATCATCAGGTCCATATGCCTTATGGAATTAATTATTTATAAGAGATTGAATACACTTTGAGATGGAAGTTAAATTGGAAGAATTTGGCTGTCACAGCTGTTAGACAAGGAATTTTCTCCAGTTATGGGAAGTAACATAAGAGAAAGCATCATTCTCAAGGTGTAGAATATGGGGATATTGAGGTTTGGTGGAAGATTTTTGTTCAGATACCTGGATGAAGATAAACTTGATGATGCTCTCACGTCTTTCATGGAATAATAAAAAAAAAAAAAAAAAAGAAAAAGAACTGGAAATTACTACAAGTTAACATACCTAGAATGTAATTACATGTAAAACTGAGTATCTGTTGAGAGCTACAATGGCTGTTGTACAATTAATGATAACTAGATGAATCCAGGAAAATACCCTTGTAATAGGCAGGAATGTATGTCTCAGAATTTGTAAGTATAAACTAGGAAAAGGGCTCATCAGTAGCTCAAATTTCTCAAATAAGCATTAAGATGTTCAGTTGCTCAACATGAATTGACATCATATTTTCTGACGGTAATGGCACAACTTCTGGTAAAGTCTTTAAGGATAACCAAGACAAATTGTTAGGAAGTTTCACTGTTAGATTTACCAGTAGTCAGAGTGGTCTTACAGCCTATCTTCTGCACTATGAATCCTGAATACAGAATCATAGAATGGTTAGAGTTGGAAGGGACCTTAAAGATCATCTAGTTCCAACCCCCCCGCCATGGGCAGAATATTACCTTGTGAACCAATTTTGATTTCTTTTTTTTCAGAAGCTTTTTACTTTTGTCCAAAAAAATTATAAAAAAAAATAGAAAATCCAAGGGAAAAAATATTAAAAGAGGCATTTGGTCAAAAGGGGGGTAGATCAGAGAGAAAATCCTGGATACTTCTTACCTCACCTCATTACAAGGTTGAGCTCCTCCTAACTTTTTGGACAGAGTCCCTTTTTTCTTGTTAATAGCTTATCCACCTATATCAATTGCTGTAGCAGTTCACCATATTTGATTCCATTTTCCAGACTGACAAAAGTTGTTCTTAAGTTGAAACTCAGCAGCCAAGCAAGATGAAAAAGCAGGTTTCCTAATGCAGACTTGACTGGTTTGCTGATTCAGCTCAAAAAGTGAGGCCTGATTCTTGTTTCCATTCAGTTAAGTACATGTGACTCAAGGAAGCTGAGAGAATAGTCTTGCAAAGATCCTTGTCCTTCCTGTTACTGTCCTTTTGTGCTGTGTCTTGTTTTCCAATTTCACAGATATTTATTCTAGACAGTTAAGTTCTAAATGTTTCGTCTGAAAGCTTTTTTTGTTGGAAGCACCGGAAGAACTTAAACTGATTCTTGCAAAAAATTTTAATTGGGAAGGGAAAAAAAAGCACCACAAAAACACACTTCAAATCTGAAATGATAGGAAACAGACAGATGGAGAACTGCAGAAGGTCTTTGTGCAGCGGGATAGTTGCTGGAAGGAGGAATGGAAAATAACAACTCTTGTAACTGTGAGAGAAGACAGAAGAGGAGTTTAAGGTCAAACCCAATCATTGTAGGCTGTGGTCATAGAGGAAGACTGTGCACCAGTTGCAGACTAGAAAAATTAATATTTTCTGCTAGAAATGTTTGGCTCTGTTAGCACAACAGAAAGAAAAATGCACTTCAGTGCATGTTCTCGTGTGTTAGCAGTGGGAGTTTTGTTTATCATTCAAGGAACTTCAAGGCTTTCATATTTCCTAGAAGGCAGTAGAGAAGATTATTTGGTACTTGAATGTACTATTCTAATTTTCTCTGTTGTATGTCAAACAATTAATTAAAAAACAAATCCTAGCAGCCAGTCATAACGGCATTGTAATACTGACCTGTAAAACAATTAATGCTGTGATATTCAAAATGAAGTTGTTCAGTACAGGGGATCAGGTAGTGAAGTAAAATATGATTGATTTATTTTTTAATTATAATTTCCCTTTATTTCTTTGGCTTCAGTAGCTGTACATGAATATTTCACTGTATGGTTTGTATGACTAAACTTCATTAACATTCCCTCTTTCTGATGCAGAGCTATGATAAATGTTTTCTTGGCTCTTCGGAGACTGCTGATGCTAATAGAGTGTTCTGTGGCCAGCTTGGAGCAGTGTATGTATTCACTGAAGCACTCAACCCAGCACAGATTTTTGCAATACATCAGTTAGGACCTGGATATAAGGTAATACTGGATCTTAAAAACCGTAAAGCTGGAAAAAGACAATAATTGTTAAATATTGCTGGAAGATAAGTATGCATGTAGATATTCCTCTTAAGATCATGTAGAGGTATGTGATTTGTTTTCAGCAAAAGAAGAATATTTCTTCAAGTATCCTAACCAACCTTAATTTCCACCAGCTTTTTGAAAGATGCAAGTTTTTCCTTTGAAGCATAGCTGAAACATGTTTGTATGTAAAATTTATGACTTTGGGTCAAAATCAGATTAGAGCAATTTTGTATTTGGTGTACTGAATACCAGGGGAATAACTTGCTTCTCTACTGTTTGTGTTTAAAATGTGAGTTATAACAGATTAACATTCAACAAGGCATAATAAGCAAATTCTGTTCAAATGCACGGTTTCAAATAGTTCTGCTGAAGTAAAGTTGAGCTTTTTACTCATGCTTTTCCAGTGATGTTTAGGGGACAGTTTGGACAAACAATGTCATGCACACCAAATAATGGTGCATGTGGAAGCTTGGATGTCTAGTATGAGCAATGACTTGTGTCTTGGAATGGCTGTGTATAGTATTTTTTCATGAAAAATGACACAGATACTTCGCAGAAGTCTGCAGAAAGTGCCTAGTGGAGAAGGCTTGAAAATGAATCTAACTCCAGCTGAACATCACTGAATTTCTATCATCAACTATTCCCAGATTTTCTTTTTCTGGTTTGTGAAATTTGCAGTATCATCTGAACTAAGCGTTCAGTTTTTTAATATATGTCATGTACTCTGAAAATAAAAACTTTAAAAAATAACAAGTGAAAATCAGCATTTCGATTCTAATAGTATTAATTTGGTGTCCTGAAAATGATTGTTCTTAATTATTTGATGACAGCTAACACCCTAACGGCAGTGACAGTTGAAAATATATTTTATGGTATGTATGTAGTGTGAATAGCCAAATACATGCCAAGGTAACTTGGAGAAGAGGAATTATATTGCATATGGTTGATGGTTAAAACCTGCTTTGAAACTAAAAATACTCAGTCAGTCAAGAGACGTGTATCACCTGTGCAAACAAGGAGTACTTTATTCCAAACTTAATACTATATTTTGTTTAAACAAATATTTCTGCAAATGTTTTTTGATCATACAAAAAGTAGTAATGTAACCTTATACTTCTTAATAATAAATGTAGTAAATCTTTACAAATTTATTAAGTTCCTGGATTTGCACAGCATAATGAATTCCCATATTAAATAGGAACGGCGCATTCATTTGTTTCAAGAAGTGAAAATTATTATGTAATATTTTGTGAGTGTTGAAGGGGTTCATAAGGCATACACGTTTCATGCTTGTCATGGTTTAGGCTGGGCCGGCCACTAAGCGAACGACAGATATGCTCTTTTTACAATGTTTCCAGTAGTTACTGCACTAACCTTGTTGGATGCGGTGTTGTCAAATTACCTTGCTTGATTCATAGGTTTCCCTTAAACTACATTTCTTCACACCTGTAGCTTCTTACTGATTTTTTCTAAAATGTCAGTTAGATGACATTTAATACTTCAGGGATATTTTAATTTGGTATGTCAAGTTTTTAGGTTTAGGTCCTGTTCCCAGCACAGTTAATACCTCCTTCCTCTCTGAAGTAGTTTCCTTCCTTGTCTAAGAAGCCGAAAGTATATTTTCCTAATACCAGTTAAAAAGAGCAGGTTCCTAGGGCAGGACCCTAGAAATAACACAATTTCTTTCCTCAACTTCCTTATTTCAAAAAAAAAAACCAAAAAAAACCAAAAAAAAACCCCAACAACAGAACCTTTTTTTCTTACCTTTTTCCAACCCGGGATCTACCCACAACCAAAAGAAGGCACTGCACTCTGTAACTGATATCTCAGGGCACTACTATGGCTTTTACTCAAAGCTTGCCTCTCTCATGTCTCAGTTTATTTCTGTAAATTCAGATTCTATGTGGCTGCAAAGGTCCATCAGTTCAGAACATTTCAATAGGGTATTTCATAGTCCAAGGGAGCCTCAATTGTCACATAGCTCGAACTGCTGGACAGTAGAGATCACATTATTGCTCTTACCTGACTTGCTGATGCAAACTGACCTTTCAGAAACTTTTCTGAAGTAGTTCATTACGTGTCCTGTTCATTCTAATTGGTGGTGCTGTTAAACAACTGGGAGAATCAACTGTTCAGCTTTTGCAAAAGAGCAACTATTCTACATGCATTGTGAACCCTGGTTGTGCCAAAGCTTTTCTCTCAAAGAGGGATTATTCAAAATACTTGAGAATTTTTGGAGAATATCTTCATACAGATATTTTTTTCTCTCCTATGACTGTCTGTGGTACTTCGTTTGATTTACAGTTCTAACTTTGTAGCACTACTGTGTACTTACTATGGAAGAATTCTTTCTTCCACTGTATTCTGATTCTTTAGGGAAAACAACCATCCCTTATTTAGTGCTCTACCTGCTTTGTTCATAAAAGACTATGATTTTGCCTCTCACTACCCTCACAACCATTCGTAATGTCCCAAGTCTCCAATGACTGCCATTAAGACCTCTGGAACACAGAGAGATCTGCATGCTCTACCAACATACTAGAGCTCAGGACAGTGCAGTAGGCACACATCTGTGCATATATGTGGTATGTAATGTTGCAAATAGCGCCAAAACCACAAAGGTCAGGAAAAGGCAGATCTTGGTCTACAAAAAACCAGTGTATCTGTTGCATTTGACCCACCCCTGTTCTGTGAAGCAGGTAGAAGCAGCACATTTTAGGATTAACTAGTCAATTCATTAAAATAAGCTTTCTTTATTATTTATATATAATATTTATATAAATTTTATATTGTTTATTGTACATTACATGCTTACTACAGAGTTGTAACATAGAAACAGTTCATAATACATCCTGGTCTTGCTCAACATGTCCTTCTTGATGCATTTATTTGTGACCAGCATGCCTTGATATAAAAAAATTATTTATTAAGCAAACAGTTTACTTTACTAAATTTTCCGTTGTAGCAAAAGGCCTATTTTTTGAACAGAAACTGTTACATTGTTTATGTGAGTATCAATATTGAAAAAGTGCCACACTTGGTGACTATTGCATAGAAATGACCCGTAATCAAGCATTTAGAAGGGGAAGAGAGGAAAATATCCTGGCAGTAGAACTATGCAATTTGCCTCTTCCCTGAAAAGTCTTCTCAAATTCACCATAAAGTATCTTGAAATTTTAAATTTTATTTAGTAGAAACATAGTAGGAGTCAATGTTTGCATTCCCAGGTTTTATGTGTAATAAGGCATGCTCACTTTGGGTCTTGCAGTTGCTGAACAGGACTTTTGCCTGCTATGTTGATACTTTCGGTTGCCAGTTTGTTGAAAGAAAAAGGAAATGAGAGCAGCATCTTTGCTCTCACCGTGCTTTTTCTGCTACCCATCGTTGTTCCAAGGCAGCAAAGAAGAGAGAAGCATGTCTCAGCTGCGATCCTGAAGGGCTGATAAACTCAGAGTAGAGGGGTGAGGAAGGTAAAGTGGGAGGAAGAGATGCATCTGATAGCAGTGGTTGATGCTGTTTATAAAGGGATGTTTCAACAAAGCCCTTTCCTAATAGCCCTGTCAAGTCTGTGCCACTGCTCTTAACCCTCCCATATGCCTTTCAAAACTAGTTATCAGATTGTTCCATATGTTGCTGCATCTGAATTTGCTCTTGATCAGTGCTGCAGTATCAAGCTTTTTGTCGTGTGTGAAAGTTGGAGTAAAAATGTGTTAATGCATGCATATACAAACACACACAAAATACTCTTGAAAACTCAAATTTGCTTAACCCAATTATATAGTATAATATTTTATGTATGGTCACTGAACCTAAAATGAGGTAAATGGTAAATCAAAAAGTAGCACTCTTGCTGCTAAAGGAAAGGGAAAGCTGCTGGTGTTTAATGAGTGGTGCTGATCAAGCACAGCTTCTTTTAATGGAGAAAACATAACTGGAGTAATTCTCAGCTCTCTGTTCCCTCTCCTATTCCTATAGGAGCAACAACTATCCTTCTTTATGGAACCTGTATATATTTTTACCATATATAGAATGTTTTAAATCTAAGGCTCTTTTTTGCCATCTTTATGCCCTCACACTGGCTGTAATAGATCTCAAAGTTGCATTCCTTCAGTGACCACTAACTAACCATTTTTAATTTGAGCTTATATGCTTAACAGCCTCTGCTATCCTCCTGTGGTTGTATTTTCCCAATTCCCCAGTACAGTATAGGTGTAGTTATATCTTTTCTCTTTTTGTAGATCAATGTTGGTAATAAAGGACTATCATATATTAGCCTTTCTTTCCATTCTGTTATAATAATCTTTTGGGTGGGAAACTAGTATTTCCAACTTATGATCACTTTTGTCAGGCTTTGATGGCAGAAAGTCCCTTTAATTCTTGTTTTTCTCAAAAAAAAAAAGTGAGGCAGTATTGTATTGAATCATAACTTATTTTTGCTTAACTTTCAAGCAATGGTCTCTGATAAATTTTTGAGGCATAGTAAACACTGAAAACTAGGAAGTAGAATAATGCCAAAATTTGTTTATAAAACAGTTTATTTTGACTTACAGAGTTCAGAAAGTTGTGAAATTTCATGGTAATGAAATTCAAAGTTTTTCAACATAAAATTTGTCATATTTAAAGCAAAAATATATTTTGATATATATTTATATATGTATATTTAAATATATTTAAATTTATGAAAAACTATATAGAGGTAAAACATTCTGAACTTTGGGATTTGACAAAACTTAGAGGCATAAAAAATTTTCTGGGTAATAAGTGTTTTTAGTATGGTAAACCATTAAAATATAGTACATGCAGAATGTAGATAACTTTTGAAATCAATGAAATCACTAAATTATTTCTGTCTCTACAGAAAGGGCACACAGATTTATCTGTACAATTAAAAATGGCTTCTGAGGAGAAATGCATCATCACCTTCCTCAGGACAAATCTGTAATCTTTAGCAGTCATTTCCTGATAACTGAGATGTAGCCAATCATATCAGCAAAGAGCCAACTCTCAAGTTCTAGATGTAATACTCATTCTTTAGGTTTTTCTACTTCAGTAAGTAGTGTGGCACAGTAGGAACACGTTTTAAGATTAAAACGTTTGGTGTTGAGGGCTGAGTACCCACAATGTGCATATTTTGGGGTTTTTACTTCAGACTGGTCATAGTCTGTTCCATTGGGCTGAATGACTACTGCCAGTTGGAGGACATTTCGGTTTCAGTGAGAAGTAAGTCTCTTGTTCTGAACAGCTTTGCAGTATGAACAGAGCAGTAAGTGGAGATCACTGAAAATTTCCCTGAAAAATGGGCTCCTAACCCAAGTGTAAATCACAGAATAACAAAATGGCTCAGGTTGTTGGAAGAGTCCTCTGGATGTCATCTGGTCCAAGCCTTTGCTCAGGCAGGTGCTCAGGCACCTAGAGCCAGTTGCTCAGGACCAGCTTTTGAGTATCCACCTTTTGTCCAGACAGCTTTTGAGTATCACTGATGATGGAGACTCTACCACCTTGCTGGGCAACCTGTGTTGTTAATGCTCAGTCACCCTCACAGTGAAAAAGTGTTTCCTGATGTCCAGAAGGAACCTCCTGTGTTTCAGCTTGTGCCCATTGCCTCTGGGCCTGTCACTGGGCACCACTGAGAAGAGCCTGACTCCATCTTTGCATCTTCCCTTCATTATACACATTGGTCCCCCCTGAGGCTTTTTTTTTTTGCAGGCTGAACAGTCCCAGCTCTCTCAGCCTTTCCTCATAGGAGAGATGCTCCAGTCACTTCATGATTTTAGTGGCTTATTATTGGACTCTCTCCATTAAGTTCATGGTTCTCTTGTACTTGGGAGCTCAGAACTCCAGGTGTGGCCTCACCAGTGCTGAGCAGAGGAGATCACCTCCTTTGACCTGCTGGCAACGCTGCTCCTGATGCAGCCAAAGACAGCATTATCCTTCTTTGCCAAATGTAGATTTAACCACTGGCTTTCCATTCACTTACTTTTTTCCTTCCTACTTATATTGTCTGTTATGGTACCTGCATCTCATAGATTTTTCAGCCTGGCATTGCGTCCTCCCTCCTGCTTGACATCACCAAGCATGAGACAGGGCTGAATGACAGATCCGCTCCAAGGGCTCTCCAGAAGCTGCAGTCAAGTGCTCTGTCTGTTCAGTCTACATCAATCTTACGACCCACATACAAATGGATGCTTGTCACAAGACCTTATAATGTCATGTGTCAGTCACTTGAGCAGATGCGCGTTCCCATCATTTGGCTGTAAGCAAGAGAATTTTGTTAGGGTTTCCAGCAGCCTCGAGAGCTCTGAAAAAGCTGGATGTGTGTTTTAGGGTTTACATAATTGGTTGGAAACTATAATTTGGTTGGAAAGAGCAGCTGATAGCCTGTAAGTTGCCTATTTTTAGTCTTCTAGACTGGATAACCAAAACCCTAGTGCTAGTACTGTGTACTTCAGAAGAAGTATACTTTCAATAGTTTCATGATATATGATTTCTTACTGTGTGGGAGGAGGGAGGGAAAGATTCTATAGGACCAGAGAGATAAAGAAAATTATAATAGCTATATGCAGTGAAAACAAGCAAAAATATTTGTAATTAACCTCAGCAATAAATTATTTTAAACTGAGTAAAGAAGAATAAGAAAAGAGTAAAAAGAAATATAACCTGGTTTATATATTGCATTTATTAAGTGGTGGTCATTTCTAATAAATTTGCTTTACCTTGTGTTAATACAACACTGTGTGTTACTACTAGTTGTCTTTTTGCCACTGTCAAATGATTGTTACATGCAAAAGTAGTTATGTGCCAAGTAAATATGACAAGGCTTTGCAGAGAGGCAGAAATCTATCTTCTTGTGCTTGATTGATTTGTCAGTGTTGCCAGAAAACCTAGTCTTAGATCAGATATAAATCACGGTATGTTTAAGAATAACACAGTTTTTCAGTCTTCCTTTGTAAAAGCTTTGAGTTTGAGAATCATTAATTTGAAAAATGACATTTATAATTTTATTTGAAAATTTTTTTAGTGTAAGTAACTTGTTTATATATACTTCTGACTGTTAATGAAGCATGGTTTTTTAATGTTGTTTAAAAATAACTATGCCTTTAATCAAAATTGCAAGGCATTTAATTTGTTCTTTATTTTTAAGGTGTTGTATGCTTGGTTTTTTTTTATGTTAACATATTTATAACTGTTTAATGTGACAACCATGACATCTTTTCCAGATAGTTACTTCTGAAACTTGTTAATGCTGATGCTGAAAGAAGAGAGAAATAATATTGCATGAAATACCAAATATTATATTGACATGTTGATGTGAAGTCGAGTAAATAAATAAATAAAAAAGTCTCATTGTTCAGTTGCGTTAAACTATTAGAAAATTAAAACAAAGTGTAGCAGTTTCTATCTCCCTCTCATGTCCAGTGTATTTTATGCACATTTTGTGGCAAGGATTTTGTCTAAAATATTTACTTTGTAAACTTTTTTCTTCCTTTTTTTTTTTCAGAGCACATTCAAATTTAAATCTGAGAGTGACATTCATCTTGCTGAGCACCATAAACAAGTGCTGTATGATGGGAAACTTGCAAGCAGCATTGCTTTTACTTACAATGCAAAGGCTACTGATGCTCAGTTATGCCTTGAATCCTCACCAAAGGAAAATCCTTCAATTTTTGTACACTCCCCACACGCTCTTATGCTTCAGGTTTGTGCTACTAATTGATTAATTACTGTTAGCTCAACATCATTTGGATAATAGGAAGATGTGTGTACTACTGTAGGGAGATTGTTATTTTGTATTATTTACCTATCACCTGAACTGTTATTTCTGTGCTCACTTTCTAGAACAAAACAATTTATTATTTCTTCACTAAGAAGCGTATATTTCAGACCATAAGGCACAGTTTCTCACAGTATTGAAGTTCTGTTTAATGTTTGCCTTTAAGCATAGTGATTATAATTGAGATCTAAGTAATTAAAAGATATTAAAACAAGTCTGAATTAGTTTGCAATCAACTTAGGAACATTTTAACACTGAATTATGTTTGTAACTGTTTTTTAAAATTGAGATTAACTGAGTTTTTTCCTTTTATTTATTTATTTTATTAATTCAGGATGTGAAAGCTATCGTAACCCACTCCATTCACAGTGCAATTCATTCCATTGGCGGGATTCAAGTTCTTTTTCCTCTCTTTGCCCAGTTGGACAATCGACAGCTGCACGACAGTCAGGTGGAAACAACAGTTTGGTAAGCTTCCTTCAAGCAAGATAAAAACTAAATTAAGATGAGAATATTTCTGTTTCTGTTGTGGGAATGTTTTATTTGTTTTCTCTTGTAAATGGTGTGACTTACATTCTACCCTTGTTTCTTTGAAAATAATACTATTTTTGAAAAAGTAGTTTACTCTTTTAGTAGTAGAAATCTGTAAATTGTGTTAATCTGAGATTCCAGATGGAACTGACATAAAATTGATTGGATTAAATAATGAATTCAAATCACTCTAGAGACTTTAAGGATAGTTTTGTGGCAGTTTTTGCAACTTCTAAAAGAAACTGGTGTGCTTTCACTTGACAGTGCAAAGTTGTTTACTTTGAGAACGTCTGTGTCATCTAATAACATTCAAAATTAAGGAAAGATTTTGCCTTCCATATTAATAAATGGTCAGAAAGTCATAGGGTTATGATCAGTTATTTTGTGGCTATATTACAATTCAGCAGTGGCTGGGGACACACAAAGAGAGTTTTAAGCAGGCACACATGAAGTCTCTGCCCTCATAATGTGGAAGTAACCTCTAGGTTGAAAAGCCTGCACAGAAGTTAGATGAACACTTCCATGTGTAGCCTACAAAGGGCTGCTTAGGAGTCTGTCCCCATGCTGACTTGTTCAAAGGTAGCTCAGCTGTAGTCATTTTCACAAAGAAGGTCTCTTGCCACTTGCTTGTCTCAGGGCAGGCTCCAATTCTAGTGGCAACACAAGATGTCTAAACTTGTCAGAACAAAGTGTGTGACCTAAACATTTGGGGGGGTAACAAAACTGAAAAGGTAATGCTGAAGAACTGGTACAGTGTTTTACTGTAGGATGGTGTGTAAGCAAAACCAGCTACAAAGCAGTGTTTAGGGACAGCATAAGCTGACTCTTATGTTTGAATAAATTTGTAAGTAGGTGCATAATTCAGACTACGTGGCTTATTTTCCTGCTTAGAATACCCTGTTATTAATTATTCTGGGTATTTCCTATTGCATTAGATAGTTCAATAATAAATTAGTTAACTGAAAATTATTAAACAATACCAAAGTTGCCAACAATTTTGAAAAATTCAACAGAAAGTGATACATTGGTATAATTTCTCATGAAATATCACTTGTCTTAATCTAATTTAAGAAATTAATCAATTTGTTGAAGTTCTGTCAGTCATCTGTTTTCCCCTTTGGTTACTCAAATATATGCAGCTAAGATGGCTGCTGGTTTTTATTTGTTTCTGCGGTGTCAAACTTAATGTATTTCATGAGAATATTTTAGTGCAACATAAGAAGTCATGGGACAGTCTTAGAATAAATTCTACTTCCAAGCAGTATAGTGGTGCAAATTATTTCATTCAATGTTAAAGACAGAAAAGCTGGTTGTGTATTGGCTCATGTGGGATATTTAACTTTTTTGTACTTTGTTTTCCAGTATGTAATTTGCATTGAAGTATGAAGTAACAACACGTAGTTTGAAATAAATTTGGGAAAAAAAAATCCCTGTATGTTTTTATTTACTGGCACAGCAGTAGGCAAAAATTCTTTATTCCAATTTAAGGAAGATTATGTGTGTATGTGCCCATACATATGAATAGGATATATGTTAAATTCATTAATGAACTGAGTCTGCAATAAATGTTATAGCAGTAAGTAGGTCTGTTTAAAAATGGAGAGGTAATATAATGTAAGTTTTATAAGTTAAGACAGAGACTAATTCTTCCCAAGCGTGTGGTCTTACCAGTGAGTGAGAACTTTCAGAAAGTTCAATTTAAAATGTACAGAACAATTCTGGAGTTAGTAGCACTGTAAGTAGGAAAAAAAAAAGTTGGTTTTGAATAAATCAATGCATTTCTTCTATAATAGATTATATTCTAAATAGAGCTCTGTAATTCATTGTGCTGTATGGTTGTACAAATGCATAATACGACAAGATGTAACCCAAACTCAAGAACATATTCAAAAGACTTTTAATCAAATGGCTGCTTGATGAGATGTAACTTAAATGTGTTACCATGGTTTTGGTGTCTGGGCATTAATTTCTTATAATTATTTTAATAGGATGTAGATATTGAGAAAAACAATAGTTTAAATGAACAAGAAAGTAGGCAAATAAAGGAATAAAATATTTCTGGGGGCAAAGAAAGGAGATAATGGTGAAAGGGGACTAAACATGAAAAACAGGGCTATATTTAAGATTCGTTTGTGGAGTGGAGTAAGGGAAGAAGTATACTTGCTGAGTCCTTCCCTTCTTTGCCCTTGTTTTTTAGACTGTTCTCTCTTTATTTGTTCCTTTCCAAAATGCAGTTGTTGAACTGTATCTGATACCTGTTTGTTTATACTGTTCTTACTTACGAAAATGTATCTGCAACAGCAACAGAGGGTTGCACTGCTTCTTTCTGAAAAGTAGTTGGCATTCAGCCATTACAATCTATGTATTTTTATAAGCAGATAATCTTTCTGCCTCTTTGTCAAAAAAGTAGGGCCCAGATAATGCTGGTAACAGTAGACAGTTGTGTTTGTAAAGGCTTACTATGGCTGTAGAATTTATTTCTTTCTGGTGGCTAACTTGGGGGGTACTCACAAGTTGTCCCTTGAAAAGCTGTGCTGCCTTGTCTTAGTGTGTTCCTGGGAGTTGGGAAATATAAATAACTTGATACCTCCATTATAAGTGTCCTAGGTTTCCGGACTACTTTTCAGAATCCTCCTCACCTCTTTCTCTCTTGTACATATAAAAATCTGTTTAAGTTCAAATTTCTCAATTATTTGTTTAATTATTTTTTTTTTTTAACATTAGAAGGGGTTTGTTAACAGGACTACGAGGGTACACCTTGCTTTGTAATTGTCTTGAGCCACTTATAATTTTAATCTTTTCTAAATAAATAGATTCACTGTAAATGACATTTTAAATTATGAAGCAGGGCAATATGAATATAGCAACTTTGTGATTTAATGGTACTCTTTGTAAATGTTCTTTATTCCTGTAATGCGTATATCCCTGTGTGCCTTATCTACACCTTCCGTGAGGCCAAGTATTGAAAAAACCTACAATTCTACCTTTGAAGCACTGTATAGATTCTTATGCACTCATACACTGAAATTAAAAGAAAGGAAACTAAGGTAATACATTAAGTACCTTTTCTTAGATTAAGTGATGCACCTGCTATTCAGGAGAGTGGTCCCCCAAATTGAATGCCAAGACTGCTACTTTTCACCCTACTTTTCACTCTCACCAGTACTCTGGTTAGAATAGAAAATTTTGCAGTTCAGGTCAGTAAGGTGTTTATTTAATAAAAAGAAATATAGACTGCTTTTTCTGTTGTGATGCTGCTATTGTTACCTTAGATTATACTATATGGGTAATATGATAGGAAGGACTTGCTTTCTTCACTTGTGGTCTCCTGTGTGTGGTTTTGAATTCATTTGGGTCTGCTGAGCGCTGACAAACCGATTGATTGTGACAAGGTATTGGGTGTGCAGCCTTTGGCACTGACCTGGTTCCATCACAGAATAAATAACAAGTGTTAATTCAGATGAGATTGCTGCTTTGGATTGTACCATATTGGGAAAATACTTAAAAGTGGAAAGAGCTGTAGCTGTTTGCTGTTTGAAGTAATTCCAAGAATGCTTTTATATACTTATTCTAGAAGTTACTAATTGGATTTGTGAGATTGCATACACTATACAATAAAAATTAAAAAAGCTTTTACTGTTTATCATACTAAATAAATGGAGTGCCTAGGCCCATATTAACTTTCTTAAGGGTGATATGTATACACACCTAAAATTTGTAGTAAAGTAAACAAAGGCATCTTTTCAGTCAGTTTTATTACTGACATTATTTTCACACTTTAATATAAGTTACAGAGTATATTGCCCATCTATTGTAAGTTAGTGAAATGGAAACAGTAATATTTCAACTCTTGTTCTTCGTCTTTTCACTGAATTTCACTGAATTTCACTGAATTTTTAGAGTTGGAAGGGACCATAGAGATCATCTAGTCCA
>JAOXNO010000001.1:185411417-185469226 GCA_028565335.1 Limnodromus scolopaceus | reverse complement strand
GCATCCAGGCGGGTCTTGAAAATCTCCAAAGAAGGGGACTCCACAACCTCCCTGGGCAGGGAGGTTTTCCTGTAAATGTTTTCTGTGTTTTTCTTTGATCAATTAGTATCTTGTACTCATTTTTTTTTTAGTATTTTCTATAATCAGTTGATGACTTTTTGAGTTTCTGTCTGTAACTAGTAGTGTTGCTACATCTACTTTTTCAAAGGTTAATAGTTTGTTAGGAAATCAGCAGTTTTCCTATCAATTTCCATAGACAGGAAATAGAACAGCTTGATAGGAAACACGGTTTGATGTCTTGATTTTTATATTAGCTTAATATGAAAAATCTGTGAGTTTTCAATAATTCTTAATAATGTCATTAGTTTAGTTGAATTTATCTATAAGATTGTGGTAGAAAGTAAGATGAACGCCAAGTAGATCCTACCTAACCTGTGCTCTCCTGCTGTCTTTCAGTAATTTTCTTGTTTGCCACAACTGGCACAGGTATTTAAACTTGAAAGTGAATATGAAAGTCATCCTTTCCAAGGTTATTGCATTTACCTGTGTAGCTCTGATGGAGAGCCAAGGTCCCAGGCCATTGCTGCCTCCACTCTACAATTTAGAGTTTGCAGAGTCGGGTGCTGATAACCCTGTCCCCGTGAATTTCGAAGGGAAGGCATCTGAATATCGCACCTGAAATTTCACATCTCTAGTATAACCTAGTTGTGCTCAGATGAAATCGGTTGTACTGGAATCTTCCCAAACTGTGACAACAGGAAAGTGACTTGCCAAATCAGACTGCCTGGACAATAGTTTATAATGAGAATACAGTCACTGTGTCACGTGGTAGAAATCCCAAACTGTGGTACCTCTTCCAGAAGATCCAGGAACTATTAAGGATGACTAATTTATGACTGGATTCTGTATCCCAAGATGTTATGCCCGTATACAAGAGATGTGTAATGACTTGCCTCTCTGGTTCTCCCACATGACACCTATTCATCTGACTGTTTAGTGACATCAGTTTGGATGAAACTTATTTAGTAGTCTTCTGTTATTAACCTCATCGTATGTTATGAGAAAATGAAGTGGAGAAGGGAAGAGAAAGAAGTAATTTCTCCTTTCTCTCCAACGAGCTTACAGAAAGAAAAAATGTAGTTAAACTGGAAGCTAAGGAGGGACTTCTGAGAGAGCTGCCATAGCTGTAGATCATGGGAACTTCCTTTCCATCCCCACTGTCTGTCCCAGAGTCTTCTGCTCTGAGTTTATCTTATATCTCCAGCCTGGTTAGGGGAACCCTTCTCGGTTGTGAAGCACAAAGGCTTTAGTGGTCATGACTGCATAAATATGAATGGTTGAATATGAGTAACTAGTAATGTGGCAGCAGAGCAATTGAGTGCATTAAAACATGCACAAGTGTTTGATTTCATGCTTTAGCAGTGAATATACCTTGATGAAAATCCCTTTTTCTATTCCCAACCTGTGTTATAAGTGCAGTCAAAACAGTTTCTGAAATCCATTGTTACATTTAGTAAATATTCTGATGAAGTAACAAATTACTTAATGAATAAGCCAGCCTCATTCAAAACTTTTTTCTAACAGTGAGATGTAATGGGCAATCAGCAAACAAAGATTATGTAATAATAATTACTATTACTATATAATAATATGTAATAATAGTTACTATTTATTTTAATACAGCCAGTATTGCATTTTGAACTGAAGCGGCAAGTACCTTAAGTTTTTTTTTTTGTTTAAAAATGAAACGTTAATTGTTGGTGTGTGATTTTCCTTCATACCGCTTCATATCTGTTTATGCTAAGATTAGTTTTCTAAAGTTATCATATGAACAGCCTGTGATGGAGTTAATTATACCAGCCTTTTGTCCTGTTTTGGAGAAGCTGGGAATACAAATGGAGTTTGTTTATAAAGGATCCTTCCCAAAGATAATCAGACAGAACAAATACCTGCATCATTTTCTTTTATGTAGCTTCTTCAAGTTAAATCATCTGTCATTAATCAACATATTTAGATCTCTATATCTGCATGCCTACTTTAATTAAAGATGCCTTTTATAGAGCACAATCCAGATAGCTTTGTAATACACAATCCAAGATGAAACTTAAAGTAATTAAGGTTATTTTTTCAGAGAAAATTATCATGGGAAAGAGTAAACTAAAGAAATCGATCTATGTAGTGACTAAAACAAAAGGAAAAATAAAAACAAAACAAGACAAATTTCACTTTTATTCTAGTGGTGCAAATCTCTGACTTCTAGGGTTTTCTTTATTCCTCCAAAGCCTTTGTCATCTGAGTTTATTTGAATAAATGACTGATGTTCCTAATAGGATGCTTTATTTGTAAGTGAAGTCACAGAAACTCATTTCATAAGAAAAGTTTATCTAAACTGTCCTGTGTTTGAGCTCCACAAAACAGTAAAAATTGTTCGCTTAGTGGGAACTACCGGTCAATTTAGTATTTGGAAAATGGGGCTCGCTCTTGTTCAATGATTGTCATAGCATAAAGACCTTGTAACCCTGGGATTCCCAGTGTGAGCTTCTTTTATGTATAATGTGAAAAGTTCTTTAAAATTCCCATAGATATAAATGAGCAATGAATATGGAATATTTATGTGTATAATTATACTTACTTTTAATGAAGAAGGGAGTGTCATATTTTGGAATTTTGAAGACTTAGTTACAGAAGCCACTATTTTTGTGAATATCTGTAGTACCTTTTTATATAACAACTAACATTGCATGACTGTTGACTGAAGATTGTGACATTGAAACATCATAATGCTGGAACATAATGATGAACTACCAAAACAAAATAGTTACTTGTATTTTTTCTATATATCTGGATGAATGAAATAAGCTAGGTGGTATTTGTAACTTCAGAGTGCATGTCAAAAGAATAACTGTCTGAATTCTAAAGTTAGGGACTTCACAAATACAATAAATATGTATAGACCTGAAAGCATCCTTAAGAACATCTTCTAATCAGGCAATGTATGCTGTGAACACCAATTCTGTCCTCCTGTTTTATTTATCAAAATAATATTTGGTTTTTAAGTCTTTACAAGGGACATGTAAGTTTGAGGGGAAAATCAGGAAAGGCTGTAACAATGTGTTAATGAATTAATCTTCAGGTTTTTATGTAACAGTATTCCAGAGACTTACTGTCTCTACAGTACTCTAATTATAGAATAAGCAATATCATAACCAATATAAGTAGAGCACCTTCATGTTTTGGTCTCAGCCTTTTTTTTCTACATCTTAGTAATGGAAGACTGCTGGAAAAATTTTGTTCTGAAATTAATTATATTTTCAGTAGAAATCATTATTCTGTCTGATTTAGTGTTGGTTGACATATATACTTCCATTGTGTGCCTGTATCTTAGCTGCACTGCAGACAAAATGATCTGTTCTAGGCAGGGTGTGGTATAGAGGAGATGTAGGAATGGGCTGAAGTATCCTTTATATTTGCCTTTGTATCTAGGGGAGTTGAAAATAGGCAAGAATGGAGAGAAATTTTGTATGGCAGTGCACAGAATTTTGCAAGTATAATGTGAGCCCTGCAGCAATCCGATGCATTTTAGTTACTGGTAAGTTTGTTAAATTCTGTTTGAAAAATTGTTCATATTAGAAGACAGTCTTCTAATCAATATTATTTCCCCTATGTCAACAGCAACCTTTTTAAAAGCATAATTTTGGCAACCTGGTTCTGCTGATAAAAATTTTTATATTTAAAATCTTCAGGTTAAATTTATGTTCAGCTGCCAAGATGACTACAGAAATTTAGTCTCCTTATAAACACGTTAAAAATTCTAGATACAATCCTCTAAATTAGGCAGTCAGTTCTCCAGAAGATGAATTTCTTAAAATGCAATATTGAGGAGAAAAGATCCATTATGTCAGTATGGATTTTTATTTTTTTATATATATATAAGTATATGTATGTATATATATACAAACACACACACACTTAAATGCTTGAAGTCAGTCTGAACGTGTGGGGAAAGAGTTTTGAAGAGGCTGTGAAACCTTATCTAAGAATTGTTAACTGTTGGGTCTTTTTAGGCAAATTGAATGCTCCCTCGCGTAAAGTATGTAAGATAAATAACATAACATGTAAAAACAACAGCAACAGCTGTTTTTTAGTGCAGTTTCATTCTCTCCTTCCTCCTCCAGAAAAGGAGTTTCACCTGAAACAAGTGTAAACAAGATTTAAGGAAAAATATCAGACTAAGCATGTAATCTGTTTTCTGCCTGTCTCTGATCGTTATCTTCAGGTAGCAATAGCTTCCGTACTGTACCTGCAGTGAAAATTTAAAAATGTTTCCATTTTGATTTCAATCAGTTAAAATATTACAGATCTTTTATTTGCTTCATTTCCTGGATAATAATGTGGGCAAACTGCTAGTTACATTTAATTATGGTGCTAATTTTCATCAATACTTTGTCCTGTACAGTATTCACCTCAAACTTCATTGTTCCTCTGTGTGACTGCCAGGTGGTTCTCCGTAACTGCTGCTTTTTCTGGAACATGGAATTTTTTATGTGCTTGAAGGTGTAAAGTGTAATGATGCATTCACGTGTGCTATCCCAAGGCTTGAATTACTAGACACTACGGTCAACTCTATTATTTATGATGGCGATATTGGATAATGCGGAAGGATTAGAAGCTAGAGTTACTGCTTGCAGACCTGAGCTGACTCTGCAGACCTGGCTTGTGGTGTCTTTATATACCTGGTTCTATAGACACTAAAAGCCATTTCAGACTTAAGGAAAAGCATAGCTCATTCACAAAAGTATTAGCTGAATTAATACATTTTCCTGAAACTAGAAACCTTGGCATCACTTTGCACTGACAACTAAGGTAGCTTTTAGCAGAGCTGATGTGGGCAGGCAGCATTAATCAGTTCAGCCATGCACTGCATAAAGATGGTTAATATCTAAAAAGTGATATTTGGGCACTATCTGCATCTGAATTAATAAACTTTGTTGATTCGGTCTTTCTTGCACAGAACCAGCTTCTATGTTTCTGTGTCTGCGGCATGGTTAAATATTAGCTGGCCACTGATTATTTCTGACTTGTGGTGTGATTTATGTGAACTTAGAAGAGAGAAAAATCTTTATTGTTAGGGTGTCAGTGTGTCTTATAACTTGTATTTGGAGTCCTATCAGAATTTGTATCAATTGCATAGAGATTGTATTAATATGAGATAAGAATAACTCCAGCCCATGAGTTTACATCTAAATTCATAGAATGGACAAATAAACTGCAATACAAAGAAAAGGGCTTTTGGTAAGTCACTTACAGAAGTGAAAGTAGAACCTTTTACACTTAAGTCTTAAGTGCCATGTTCATGATACAATAATCTTCTAAATCTCTTTAATAGTATTTATTATTGTAATTTAGGTCCTAATCCTGCAAAGATGTATACCGTTTCTTAACTTAATGCACAATGGGTTGTTCTCCTAAGTCATAAGGTTACTCATAAAGGGTGATAGGAAGCACCATCTATATGGAGATCTCTTGGATCTATTCAATGCTTTTTAAAAAAAGTTTCTAAATATAAATCTTCAACCCTTTACATGAGCTTCTTATGGATTGTCATGTAGTAAAAATGATGAATATCTTATTTTAGATGACAAATACAATAGAAACTTTCAGTCGGGGTAAGAAAAAATTGATTCATATAACCTGGTTTGAAATTGATGTGACAGCTTGACAGGCTGTTTTGATAAAAGCTTTGGAGTACGGTAAATGGATATTATCTATGTTCTTTTACTGCTGACACTCTGTGGAGCGTTCTGTATGTGATTTTAGACTGATTATTATGACCATTCAACAATGAAGCAAGACAAGGCGCTATTTCATGTTCGCAGCATGTACTTTGCCTACACCGTGTACTTTTTGCATGGCCGCCTTGTTCACCAAATAGAATAAATCTTGTTTTCCTCAGCAAATTGATTATGTTTTGGTACTGACATGGATTAAGCAATCTCAACATTTATTTCAAAGAAAAAGATTGTGTTTGGAGAGCAAGTGAACCTTTAGCTGACTATATACTATAAGTAAAGTTGTAATTTATGAAATGCAGGTTGAACATTTCCTTTAATTCACTTTTTTGCAGCTGCAAAAGCCACAGTTTTCACCCTTTCCTGTGCCCACCACCTGTGTGAAAACCTTCATGGTTGAAGATATTTGTCAGTACAACTAGGAATCGTTATGCCTATTTGGTTTTTAGAAAAGGAATAATGACTTTATGTATGAATTGTATATGTAGTACAGTGCATTCCATCATGTACCTTTTTGATATATTTGAAAAATCATTTTAAATACTTCCTTTCTGTTGTAAGCACAGGGGTGTTTTCTTTCTCCCTTTGCTCTGGGTTTTTCAGCAACGGATGAGTGTATTTTTGTTTCCCTTGCACCACCCAAGAGTCAATTGTGATTTTTCTCCCACCATGCATTGATTTGTCGTGTTTCTTCTGTTGGTTTTCAAAACTTAGTTTCACTTTCTTGCTGAGCCTGTCCCCTGAAGTCTTTTATATCTTTTCTGTTTCTAAACAGTAATGTTTTCTGAACACTTTCACCCTGCCCCTTTCCTGTGCTTTCTAAACACTACTACCTAGAGATACAGCTGGGATGGGCTGCTGGGTGATTTCCTTGTGGCCTCTGGAAGTCTCTCTGTGCTTCCCTAACTGAATGAAAGTGATTTTCAGCCTTTATTTTGTCAGGCCTAGATACTATTGTCGTGTTTGGTCTGGAGAAAGTACAAAGGACACTCTCCTCCCTGCTGTTGTTCCGCTGTGGTTTGTGGTGGACATCGTTGCCCGCATGCACATTTGGCCATTTTATGCCTCATTTCTTTGGTAGTAGCAACTCTAGGGACTAAAAGTGTGGAATGATGATATACCTAGTGACTGCAAATTTTGCTGCAAATTTAGCAGTTAGTCTGGATGGTAAAATGGTTGACATGGCCTCTGCCTGCATCATTCTAGCACTGTCAGCTGGATCCCACTCATCTCCTGCCTCTTCCAACTGCAAAACCTTTGGCTAGAACTGCAAGTTGCAGGACCGGATAGTTAAAACTTGGGATAGTCCTGGTCAAATCAGGAGAGCTGACAAAATGATTTTTGCCCTTCTGTTTGAATATGAACGCCCACTACTACCTTTGTAATATGTGGACAATCATTGGAGAAATTTGTCAGAAAAGAAAGATTTGTATTCTTTCAAAGGATGGTTCACCACTTTAAGCCTGTTTCTGTTCGCTTAATAGCTGATGAATACTGAAAATGTAATAGATTGATTTTTCTGCTTTTGTAATCTGAAAAAATGCTTGTTCTTTACATGCAGTGCTACCCTATTGGCTTTCTTGGTTGAGCTTCTTAAGAGTTCAGTAGCCATGCAAGAACAAATGCTTGGTGGAAAAGGCTTTCTAGTCATTGGCTACCTCCTTGAAAAGGTATGTTTTGAGGGTTTGGGGTTTTTTTCATTTTTGTTCTTATTATTTCTACTGTCATTATTTTATTTTCAGTCATTTAGCTCAAAGATATATTTGTGATAAAAATATTTTTGATTTGTAATACTTATAAGTTGTCTACAGGATTCTTTTCATCTTTCTTATCCTATTATATGTTAATATTCAAATAATCAGTTTTCTGGAGTTCATCCTGTTTGTCCAATTTATGCTTTTACTTTAGATTTGTTTGTGAATCACTTCAATGTATTTTCATTTGTGTTTCTCCATTCTGTCCCCCAATCTCTCGTTTAGGAAAGTTCTCATGTTCCCAGTTTGTAGAAGTGTATCACAGACATCACATTTTTGTTTTAAATTTCTTTTTTGTGTATGTTAATAAAAATTAAGTTAATCCTCTGTTGCTCAGTTCTGAAATTGTTGAAATAGTCGTTCTGTGTTTTGAATAAGAAAAGCTGTGAAATAATTTCACTTCTGAAAGAAACAGTTGCAAGGAACATTCCCTTTACTTGCTTGTTTTCAGACATGATCAGCAGTTATCACAAAACTGAGGTTCAGTTCAGATGCTTGTCTGAGGAACATCACCTGCCTCCTGGCCCACATTGCTGTGATTTAATAATCTGAAAACAAACTACTGTACTAAAATAGCAATACTCTTATAGTTGAATCTCATGACTGTCATTCTTGAATATCTGCTACTGTATTTTTTTTAGCATGAGGTCAGTAGAACAACAATTTGAGAAGAAGCTATGAACAGAGCTTTGTGTTGTCCCATGGTGAAATTAAATAACCATAACCTCACCTTTAAAAATGTACTGAATTTTAAAAAAGACGTATAAATATTTTTTCTCATTCCACTCCCTATGTTATTTTCAGCTAGGAAAACACATTCTTACAGTAGACAGACTTTACCTTCAATGAAGTTATACCTAAAAGCAAATTATTTCCTATGCTTCTATTTTTTCTGTATTAAGTAAGTGTGATTTAAAATGTCAAAGAACTAGTCTAAGATGGTCTTTTTTCCAGTGGTGGGTTTTCTTGTGACATGATCAGAATGAATTTACAAAGCTGTTAGCTCCAGTTCTGTAAGGTATATACAGGCAGGCTAGTGAGTCCTCATGGAGTCCCATTCTCTTAAATAGAGCACTATGGTTTACACACATTGAATGCATCGATTTAGAATGTTGTATCCGATTTTTATTTTTTTTTAAAGTTTGTGTACTGTTCTAATTAACAGCTGCTACAGTTATTAAATTCGGGGTATGTGCATATTTAAAAGATTTTGATTGATTTCTGTCACAACATCATTTTTACAGCATATGCCGTTTTCTAGAGGGTTTTATGCTATATTGTCCTTAGCTGCAGTTTTTCAAAATGATGTCTTTTATTTTTTCAGTATATGCTTATATTCAGTTGGCACACATGACATGAAAAAATCCTTTTATTTCCTAGTCAGGCTCAATTCTATTATTTGTATATTATCTGTTGTTCATTTGCATGTGACCAAATGCTTCAGAGAAGGCAGAAAGATATTTTTTTTTCTAATTTAAACTTCAAGATAACGTTTTTGTTCTTATTAGTTGCAGACTATTTATTGTGAATTGTGAAGTACAAGCCAAAGGAAACTCAGCATCCAGGCTGAATTTGTGTTACTCACAAATGGACTTGACTTCTAAAAATAACAAATCTGCTTGTTCCCAGACTATACTTACAGCATTAAAAGTAATCGGAACATTTTTTAGGGAAGGCAAGGGGAAAGATGTTTAGGGGTTTTTCTTATTAGTTCCTTTTGTTAACTTAATGGATAAAGTAGTATGTCAAAGTCCGCATGCCATGTTACTGCACAGGAGCAGCTCTCAACAGTGACTTTATAGCATATGCTATGAAACCGAAGGACTCTCTTGAAATTTGAGGAAACTTTGAACCTAAATCCTTCAAATACCTATTGGTGTTTAAGAAACAAAAGCAAGTCTACCAGTAATGTGTTTACATACTGAGAAACCCAGTTTTAGTAAGACAAATAATTAACTGGAGAGGAGTTAAGTTCTCAAGGCACTGTGCTGTAAAATGTAGAATTCTGACTGGATTATAATAAAACAAATACCCTTCCACTCCCCCACCCCTCCACCCCCCCCACCCCCACGCCCCCCCTCCCAAAAAAAAAAGAAAGAAAAAGTATTTAACCTGTTATTGATGAATATTTTTAACCCGTTAAATGTAGCCACTAGAAAGACTATGAATGTTATTAGAAAGTATAAGTTGCTGATTTTTTTTTTTTTTACTTTTCTTTTCATATTCAATGACATAAAATCATATGAGGTTGCATGTATTTAGTAAAGACGAACCTGATGAAAATATCACTTTATATTTCTGCTGTAAGTATACGAAGGAAGAAAATTTTTCTTTATCTTTGTTCTTTCTGATTATTTTTCCCTAGTCATCTAGAGTTCATATAACCAGAGCAGTTCTGGAACAATTTTTGTCATTTGCTAAATACTTGGATGGATTGTCTCATGGCGCACCTCTACTTAAGCAATTATGTGATCACATCCTTTTTAATCCTGCTATCTGGATACATACCCCTGCAAAGGTAATTGTACACTTGAATGATATTATGACTCTCCTACAAGTATTCTTTTATACCATGGTACTTAGGATTTTAATTTATTTTTTTTCAATTTTAAAACATGGTAATAACAAAGATTTTTTTCGATCATCAAGTCTATACCCTGCTTAATAGTATTCTTCATTGTCTTTTCTAAGTTTCTAAAGACAGTTATATTCTTGCTTAAGATTCTGGCTAATTCTTCAAAAGACTGTTTCTACAAACCCAGTCTCTTTTTCACTGACTGTGTTACATTATTTTCATAGAAGTTAACCATAAAATTATGTATTTTTAATTTAAAGTAAAAGTTAAGATATCTTTTTTTACACATCTGCATAAACTTTCATTTTAATTCAAATTATATGTTTTGGTTTAATAAAGGCTATTAAGAGTTATCGTTCATCTCTGATAATTAATTAGTTGTTTTCCTAAATAATAATAGTTGAGTAACGTGGACCAAAGTGAAAAGTGGCATGGTCCTGAAATCTGATAGTATATACTTTTATTATAAAAAGCCAAAATAGAAAACATTCATCATTACATGAATCATAGAAAATTTAGATTGGAAGGCACTTCTGGGGGTCATTCCAGGTGTCAGTCCAGTCCTTGCCCTAAGTTCTTTTATTATTTTTTAGATTTTCATAGCATATCCAAAATAAATCCTAAAAACCCTAAAATTTAAGCTTATTAATGTATGGCTTAAATTTATGTGGATAACTGTTTTATTCTTCAGGTGCAGCTGTCTTTGTATACCTACCTGTCAGCTGAATTCATTGGAACTGCTACAATCTATAACACTATACGCAGAGTAGGAACAGTACTGCAGTTAATGCACACACTGAAATATTACTACTGGGTGGTAAATCCTGCCGATAGCAGCGGCATTACTCCTAAAGGATTAGGTGAGTACCATGCATAAGAAAGCAAATACAAGCATTTGTTGTGTAGGAAGATTTATGATGTAAATGTGTGAAAGCTCCTTGAGTCTGTAGACATTGAGATAATGGCAATAACCAGTATCAATGGTAGGACGAGGACATCCTACCAGTAGAAGGACGAGGCCAGTAATTTTGGTGTATCGTACACCTCTGATGATAATTCCTTATGTTTATATGTATTCTCAGAAGATTCCAGCTCTGGTCTTCAATTGCATGGGATATACTTATGTGGGTATACTTTAGGAATCATATTAAAATCATTGAGTTTTCCTCTCAAAAAAGAGGAAATGTTAAGTGTATTTCATACGCCAAAGAAAGCTTTGTGAGGTTTGAATGATTGGTGGTGTTAAGTGACCTTGAAAACAGAGTGGAAGCTTCTAGTTCTTGCTGCTGAGATCTCTGAAGCTGTATTTCCAGTTTAATAATTTTTTTTTTCTCCACCCTTATAAAATAGGGATTGATTTAACTTCGCTTATAGTCATGTCCCTGGCTTAGTTCAGAAAGCATTGAATGACAGCAACAACAAAATACAGTAGTAATACAGAGAGGCTAAACGCTGCATGTAACAGATGTGTATTAACCAGAGCATCAAATCATTCTAATCCCATACACTCCAGCTGTAATGTCTTTACATTTAGCTGACTACTTGTGTAATGCAGGGAGGATTTGGCTGAAAGTCTCTTAAAAATTAATTGGTATAGAAGAATTTATTAATTATCTTTAGTCTCTATTACTGTCATGCTGAGAAATTGAATAATTGGGGGATGGTTTAGTGCTGTCACATACCCAGATATTTAAGAATGTGATATATATGTTATTGGATAATTCTTCATTTGTTAGTGAGCTGTATGCATAGAGTTTTTCTTCAGTATTTTTTTTAATAATTAAAAATGGAAGGGAAAACTCATATCCTAGATTAGGTATCCTAATATGCAGTGAAGTTGTAACTTGTCAAGGCTCACAGAAAGAGTTGCTGTTGGAACTGGACTTCAGTTATAGTTCTGTCATAGTATAATATTAGCCAAATTATATTCTTCATAAAGTCATTAAGATTTACTTTAAAAATACCTTAAAAAAGCACACTGTCTTTCTGTTCTCTGTTCATTCAAAGGAAAAGTTTGTAATATCAGATTATGAAAATTAACTGTGGTAGTACAAAATTAGCATGAAATTTTTGTGAGTCATAAAATATATTTTCCATTTACACTGATTCTAGATTCTCTTTGCCAAAATGGAATTAAATTCATTTCTGGTACCTATGATGAAAGTGCCTTCATGTGATCTCAATGTCTGCTGATTATAGAGAGTGGAATGCAAGAGTCAGTTGCCTGAATATGTGTTTCCACCATCATTTTAGTCTCTGTGGGGCTTCCCACCTGCCTTTCAGAAGGATGCAGGTGTCCTGTGTCAAAGATGCTTGTTCTATGTAGATATTTTGGTTACGTTACAGCATATCAAATCACAAGTATGTTCAGGAAGCTGTGTCCTACCTCTAGTTGACAGACTTGAGAACTCTTCAGTTTGAAAGGTAGTTGCTTTCTAGACTCCATTAACTATATTGATTAGATCTCCATTGACTTCAGGGGCAAGTTAGAGGCTGGTCTCACACGTTGGCAGCTACGCTGTAGATGCCTGAAATTAGAGTGAGCTGAATCCTACCCTGGGACTGATTTTATCCAGTTTCATGCTTTCAGAGCTCTGTTCTGTTGAGGATTACACTGTCGTGCTGCACAGGTACAGTTTTACCATCCAGACAAGTTAACCATATCTGAGCTCAGTGAGGAATTAGAATGGTAAAAAATCAGCTGGTCAGTTTATAATATGTATGTTGTATTTGTGAGTGTTGAATGACCAGCTGTTGGGAGGTAAAGTTTCCAGGTGTCAACTGTATTTACACCTGGACAGAGGATCTGGAAAATTGCTCAACTAGTTTGAGACTGTAAGTTTGTCAGTATTGTCTACTTGTTATTGCTGTATTTCTTGGGGGGTGGGAGGATTGTGTTTTTCTTTAGTTTTTTTTGTTTGCTTGTTTGTCGTTTTTTTAATTAAAGAATTCTTGTACTTCTGTGTCATGATAGTAGTACCTAACAGCACTTTGACAATGTATTGCATATTCCTTCCCCCTGGCCAGGCTTGCTATTTTGTGGAAATAGTGTGACATTTCTTTCTGTAGGAGGTATGGATTGCTTTTATCTTGCCCAGATCTGCCTCTCTGTGGTTAGCTGTATTTTTGGAGTATTTGCATGTGTAATGCCATTTGAATATCTACAAAAAAAATATATGATGCAGTCATCAAAATTTGAACAGAAGGCATGGGGTACACAAGGACACAAAATTAGGAATGATAAATGAATCAGTTAACTCTAAATTAGCATACATATGGCTGTTTTACTTCCCTACCTTTTCTTTCATTCTTGCCTATTTTAAGGATATAGTATGTTCTCTTCTCATTTATGTCAATTTCAAACTCTGTTTTTCTTGGGAAAGCAACCAGGTAGGTCCCTGAAAGGCAATCAGATAGTGCAAATTACTGGTTGTTTGGTGTAGCAGTATGACAACAAAAATCACAATTACTAAGGCCTTCATACAGTAGTTGAGAAGGCGTTTGATAAACTGTGAGGGCATGCACATTTTCAAAATAAATATTATTATGCATTTTATCTGAATTTTATCCTTTTTCTTTAGTTAGATTTATAGATAAACTTGACTTTTTTTAAAGGTTAATCTCAACTTTCTTCCTTGTTCCTTATCCTCTCCCTTTCTCCCTGTTGCAGAAAGTCCCATGTAATTGATACAACTTTGTACAAGTACAATTGTGCTTTCTACAAGATACAATTTTGTAGTACTCTTTCCTGTCTGGAAAAATGGCTTTCCTTGTGGTGAGTTGAAGAAAGGCGGCTTATCAGGGAAGGAAGAACAGTGACATAGCAGTAGATGTACAATTCCGACATAGCTATGTAATTTTCTCCACTCAAATCAGCACTAGGAGGTTTTTTGCTGCCATTTCAGAGGTGGCTTCTGCTTCTGACTAATACAGCTGTAATAACTGTGGTGATTTGCAAGCAAATGACTGTGGAAATATAATAATTGCTGAGGTGATGGGTTGCTAAATTTGATTTCAAATTAACTTAATTTCATATTTGATTTTTATCAAATTTACATTAACTACTTTGAATTGATAAAATTCCTGAAAACTTTTCAAAACGTTTAATCACCTGGATATTACATTGCTTTTCTTCACAAGCTGCTCTTTCTTTTAATGTTAAGTGCAATCTGCCAATGTGTTATGCAGGTCTGGATAATTCAGGGTTATAGTCTTAGAATACTGTAGGTAGCGGTAGTTAATAAGCTTAATGCTTTTTCCTTTCTGCCTCTTTTCACCAAGTCATAACTTCACCAATCGTAATATTTAAAAAAATTTAACTATTTCAAGAGTTTGGGTTTGTATTGATTTTTTATTCATACAGCCTGCATACAGCCACTACTGCCACATGTAGCTGGCAAGTTCATTATTTGTTAAAATGTTGAATACTACATAAAAAGAAGTTTGTAAAAAATACGAAACTTACACTGTAAAAATGCAATTATGTGAATGTTAGAGTAACTGCATTTTAAGTAGCATTTGACATGTCAAAATGAAAGAACAGGGCCCGTTGTCTGTGAGCAGGAATTTTACCGTAAGTAAAATGTCATAATGCAAGAAAATGGCATATGATATTTCCTTATCAGAAGCAATTGAAACTCTAAGCTAACTTGACATCAGACTATTCAGATCTGAAAAAGACTTTAATGGAAATCCTGCCAATATCTGAAATTTGGCGTTATATGTTATAGTGCCTTCAAATAATTTGCTGACAATTAGAAAGTAAGTTTATTCATGCAGACATTTTGGTAGTGTGATGCTTTCTTGTCTTCTAGACATATCACTTTTCATGCAGAGATACTGAAACACTTTAATATTAGTAGCTTGATTTACTATTACTTGCAGTCAGTTAATCTGCTTCAAGGTTTTATTGCCTTCCCCTGCTTTAATAAAGCACAATATAGGTGAGTGTTTTGTTCTCACAGTTTAGTATACCTCGTTTAAAGCCAAAGTGGCTCAATATTGAAGCTTCCCAGTTGACTAACACTGTTTTCTTAAAACATGAAAGTTGCTTTTTGTGGTATTCAGCTTATAAAATAGGATGAAATATTTTTAATTATTTAAAAGGCTCAAATATTTATTTAAAATTTGGTTTTGTATCTTCTCTTTCATTATTGCTTTCCTGTTTCAAGCTGGTATTTCTTCTTGGATTCAGTAGACTAAATTTATATTGTTTCGTTTCCTTCTGAAGTATTAGAAACACTTTTTCAAAATGTATACTTATCAGCTTGCTTGATAATTATTCTTAGTATGTTTTATATTTTATATATAGATCTACATAGTGGAGGCAAATTTTCTGTGTAAAATCTTGAGTTTTACTTTCTTTTTTTTGTGTTGTGTTTGTGTGTTTTTTAAATTACAATACCAGTTACAGATAGGTGGCAGGACAAAAGTGACTTACGTTTTATTAAGACCCTATTAAAAATGAACTTGTAAAATAATTCTCATGTTGGGAAGAGCAGAAAAAGCCAAACCAATTTCCATAGGAAAGAATCCCTAAACTTTATTATATTTTACATTTCACAATGTACTATGGTTAATGCTATTATCTTGATTTGCCACGTGCATGCTTTTAACACTTGGTTAAATCATACAGAATAAGATGTGAAGGTGGGAGAAGACCATAGGGTCTCCCAACTGTTGCAGCATCTAAAGGCACAGTGAAACAGGCAATTGATTAAGAAGTATTTAAAATTATATTACTTCTTTCCATAGCTATTTCCTTTTGTGGGTTTTGAGAATGAATGAGGATAAGCGGGGAGAGATTTATCTTGCTATAGTAGATGATGCATTTCAATTATAATACCAGAGACATCTTAGCTTTATGCTAGCAGTCTTAATTCTTCTTTGATGTTTCATCTTTTCAAAATATGTACTAGACTAATATTTAAATGAAATCCAAGCTGTTATTGTCTTTCAGAAAGGGCAAAGCACACATATTTTTAATATCAAAGCAACAGAGAAAAATGTAAACACACTTATTTGTCTCTTTGCATGTCTAGTAACTGTTGGATAGTTTAATTTATTTATTAACCTTTTTAAATAAAACCAAAACATTTATTCACTTTAAAAAATAATTCTCCATGCTGATGAATTTATTTGAATGTATTTATTTATATTTCTGTAAATTTAAGAGAGAGCTTATTAGAGTCCACTTATTAGAGGGATATTTATGCCTTGAAAAATCTCCATTGGAATTACTTACCAACTCCATGACATCCATCTTTGAAAATACTGATGGACCAACATGTGTGCGGTAACGAGAAAGCATAATACGAAGGCAATAACAGAAATGTAAACTAAACATTGTGGAGGCTTTTTTCCTAAGAAAAAATAAATTATGACACTCAGTGTTAACAACTCTGCGAAATGTATCGTGCTAAATTGTAATTTTGGACCCTGTTTTGGAGCATCCCTATGAAATACTTGCAACTTCATTGTTGTATGAAAGAAATGTGCATTTGAGTTCCAGACTACAACTTGAGTTGTTGACCAAAGCATTTCTTTTTCTCTATTAGTATTTCCTGTTTGCTTCCCAACTCTTACTCTGAATGAACCTTTATAAGCAGTATCTTTCCTTCTATTAGAGAACGCTTGGTTGTTAATGTACGTTAACTCATGTTAAATACAGTTTTCAAAAACATTTTTAAGCTCCAGTATTTTTGAACATTAGCTAGAAAAGTGAGAATTAGGAAAATTATTATAAGGAGAAAGTAACTATAGTTTTTGTGGATAGAAAAAGTTGCACGGAGTTATTTCAAGGGCTGGGTTAGTGTGGGACTCAGTTCTCGTTAGCTTTGCAACAGCAAGGTAAAAAGCAGGTCCTTCTGTGATCCACATAACATGGGATGGTACTTATGTATGCATGGAGATCAGATTCTGCTATTGGTATCATGTTTTATTAATTTAATGAGTAGAAAAATCATGCTTTTTACATATAAAAAAGCCAGATGGAAGAATGTTGCATTTGGTTGCTTGTAGAACTGATAGCACAATGGTTTGTTTCCAAAGACAGGATTAGAAATCATTATTTTTGTTATTCAAAGCTCCTAATCAGTTTTTTACACCAGTACTGAGTGTACTTTACTCTGAATATGTTTACTTATTCCCTCTTAATTAGTTCTGTTCTATGCCCCTATAATTGCTCTGTGCTGCAAGGATGAATTGGATAATTTTTTTTTCATTTATTTTTGTCTGGCTAAAGCTGACGATCTTTCATTATGAGTGTATATTTAAAAAAATCTGATGCAAATCATGTGCTATCTGCAATAAATAAATACATAAAGAATCTAAAAGCAGGAAGTGATTTAGTGACTCATCCTGGTGTGGGGTAAGGGAGGCATCCTTTCTCTTTGCCAATTAACAAGAATGTTGCTATTTTGTATTAAGGATTTATGGTAGCTGTACCAGATCTTAAAAGGATTATCTTTGTTGTTGATTTGGTTTAAGTTTGCTTTTAGTCTTTAGCAGTGCTGTTTAGCAGTTTCTGTGTGATGGTGACACCGAGTTGTCTGTATCTAGTGATGAGCACAGAGATTAATTGACACTAAAGAAAACTACGAAAAGTAGTGTTGGAAAACAAGATCTACTTGTATCTCTTTTCCTCAGTGTATGTGTGCATGATGTATATTTTTTTTATTATAGCATAAATTATACCATTGTTTGGTCAATAATGCATTTTTTAAAATAAATCTTCAACTAGTAATGAAGCCAAAAAGTGTGATGACATAGCAATTAATAGTGGCAAATCTATTTTATGTAGCTTTACAACTTGTTAGATTAATTAGTTCCATTCAATCTATATCAGATGACTTGCTTTGCTGTTGCTGCAGTCCTTTCTTCCACTCTTTATAGCTCTGTACTGGTTACATAGGTTCCAGTTTCTCCTGCCTCTCTTTTTTTTGTCTACCAGTCCTCTTTTAATTTTTCAAACTAATAAAGGTTTTTAGGTAAAGGCTTTTCTGATTCTAATGCAATGAAGCTTCAAGACACAACCAAACTACAGGGAGTAAATAATACTGGAGGACTGAAGGAAAAAGCACCATTTTGCCTGCTTGGCATATAACCTTCAAGCAACAACTCCTTTGCATGTTGAAGAACCCTTTTCAAGGTTCTCGCACATCTCCAGAGGAAGTAGTGGGTATTTGAATAAGAAGTATGAAACTCGGAAATTCTAGTTAATTTGGGATATCTTCTTTTTAATCCCTACTTAGAATTTCTGTTACAGAACTGCTTTGCAGGGCTTCCAATTGCCTTAATGTTCTGTTTTCTGTTTCCATAATTACAGACTTCCAGAAAAGACAAAACGCCTCAGTTTTTAGGCCTGCTTTTCAGATATTGTCCGATATGGAATCCCAATTAGGTGTAGGAGGGAAGAGAGTGTGTGAAGAAACAGATTTCTGTGGTGCGGTTAGATGAATTGAATCTGCATTTGAATTAGGGAAGAAAATAGCTGTTGGCTAGAAGCACACCATTGCCATAAAAACACATGCAATATTGAATGTAGTTGCAGCTAGTACTGAGAAATCCAACTTATTTCTGTTTTTACAATGGGAAATAGATGTTTCACGGTGCCATTAGAATGTGTGGATATAAAACTATCATTAAAACCTATATGTCAGATTTTTTACAACAATATCCTTACTGTTTTTACACTTGGTGGTGGGAAGAGGTTGAGATTTATTTGCTTCTTTCTGAAAAGCACCTAGTTCTCCTCTCTTCACTCCTAATCAGGGAAGAAAACCTGAGAGAATTAACCACTCTTTTTGCTTCTGCTAGTCAAACAAATATAATTTAGTGTCATGGTTTAATTCCAGCTGGCAACTAAGCACCACGCAGCCACATGCTCACTCCCCAAGGGTGGGATGGGGCAGAGAATTGGAAGGGTAAAAGTGAGAAAACTTGTGAGTTGAAATAAAGACAGTTTAATAGGTAAAGCAAAAGCCATGTGCCCAAGCAAAGCAAAACAAGGAATTAATTCACTAGTTCCCATTGGCAGGCAGGTGTATTCAACCATCTCCAAGAAAGCAGGGTACATCATGTGTAACAGTTACTTGGGAAGACAAATTCCACCATTCCAAATGTCTCCCCTTCTTACTTCTTCCCCCAGCTTTATATACTGAGCACGATGTCATATGGTATGGAATATCCCTTTGGTCATTTGGGGTCCCAGCTGCATCCCTCCCAACTTCTTGTGCACACCCAGCCCACTTGCTGATGGGGTGGTGTGAGGAGCAGAAAAGACCTTGACTCTGTGTAAGCACTGCTCAGCAATAAAAAAAACACCTCTGTATTGTCAATAACATTTTCAGCACAAATCTAAAACATATAGATAATTTTCTTCATATAAGAAAATTATATCATCCAAAACTAGCACACTTACCTTCAGGTTTGCCCTTGTTGCAAACTGGAATTACTGTGTGTACATCACTGGCTTCATTTCAAGACTACCAAAAAAATCTTCACTAAAACATTGTATTCATCTGGATTGGAAATAATACTGAGACATTGAGGGTTATTAAGTTTTGATATGTGTTTATCAGCATAAAATGAAAAGGTTGATGAAAAAATAAATTAGGCCACATTTATTTTCACTGTGCAAAATTTAAGACTGTCTATGACATGCATTTTTTGAAAAGGAGGAATTTAACAAAGAAATTTCTGGTTCAAGCTTTTTATGAAAGAGGAGAATGGAAATAGAGCAAGTTTCAAGTGACTATAGCTGTTCAGGCTCTGTTTCTTATTCAATTTTTTAGATACTCCTGCTTTCCTAATGTATTTCCTCAAGCACAGTAGTTTAAGGTATTATGGATTACAGATTTATTTTTTTTTTCTGGTTTAAATTTAATATTTTCTTCAGATGGTAGTTTCTCCTTGGTTAAATAGCTTCAGTTCCTGCTACAGGTAATGGCCACCACTATTATTTCATTAATGCTTTCTCTATTGATTTTCATTCACATGATATTTAACACAGTGGCTTCATTATTCCAAGTTGTTATCACATAGTTTAGGTGAGATTCAACTTTGTATTCAGACCCTTTTAAGTTTAGGTGCCCACAGTGTAGCTTGTACTAGCTCCCATTGTTTAAACTCCCATTGTTTTCAAAGGAATTCAACTCAATGTAGTCAATAGAACTGACAATTTTTATCCTGAATTGGGCACTGACATTTGGTTAGGTAAGTAAATCTGTCAATAAAGAGAATAGTTGCTTATATTGGGATTTGAAACTGGCTCATATGAAGACACCTACAGAACATACCTTAGTTTAGTTCTGTGAGTCTAGAGCTGGTTGCTATGTTTCATCCTCCTGTGTCTTTGTTTTTTAAAAAAATTATATATATATATATATACGTGCATTTATTATTTTTTTCCAAACAAAACATCACTTATGTATATTGGTGTTGTAAAATGTCATTCTGAAAGGTTATAAATGATATCATTTTCAAATATGAACTTTTATATAATGAATAGAATACTAAATGTGTTATAGGAACTGTGATTTCCTTAAGAAGCTGCAGTCATTAAAGGAATTAGTTTATATTTAAAAGTGGTATCTTTTGGTTCTTCCAGATGGTCCTCGGCCTTCGCAGAAAGAAATCATATCACTGAGGGCATTTATGCTTCTGTTTTTGAAACAGCTTATACTGAAGGTAAAACAGTCTATTCCAGATGGAAAACATTGAGATCTGTTGTATACATGTAATAGGATCTTTATGGTAGTAAAAATATAATTCCTGTCAGGTATTGTGTCTGTTTCTGATGAATTTTAATGTTCATGCATGTATTTCTAATCAACATAAAGGTATTAAATCCATACAATATATCTTACTAACCTCATAAAACTATCATCTGGGTTGGAAGGGAACTTTAAGATCATCGAGTCCAACTATCAACGTACCACTGACAAAAACACCACTAAACCATGTCCCTCAGCACCACATCTACCAGTCTTTTAAATATCTCCTGGGATGGTAACTCAACAGCTTCCCTGGGCCGCCCATTCCAATGATTAATAACTTTTCAGTGACGAAATTTTACCTAATATCCATCCTAAACCTCCCCTGGTGCAGCTTGAGGCCATTTCCTATTGTCCTGTTGCCTGTGACTTGGGAGAAGAGACCGACCCCCATCTGTCTATAACCTCCTTTCAGGTAGTTGTAGAGAGCGATAAGGTCTCCCCTCAGCCTCCTTTTGTCCAGGCTGAACAACCCCAGCTCCCTCAGCCTCTCCTCATAAGACTTGTGCTCTAGATCCCTCACCAGCCTTGTTGCCCTGGACTTTGAAATACAATCCGCCATTTGAAACTAACTGAAAACCAGTATTTTCTGGCCTGTCTTATTCCTCCCCCTGGAGGAGTTGCAGTAATAGTTTATAGTATCTGAGGGCCCACACTATAAGAGTCCTTTCTAGCAGGAATTCAGAGCTGACTTCATACTATTTTTAGTTGTCATTTTTGATAAGGAAAAGCAATGGAATGAAAGAGAATTTAGCCTTTTGAGTTTAAATAGAAAAAAATTCTAGGATTATTTGACTTCATTCAAGTTTTTTTGAGCCAAACTTAAAGAATGTATTTTTTTCTAAATAATGCCCCTCCTATTTTTTGGTTTTTTTGTAGGATCGAGGAGTAAAAGAAGATGAACTGCAGAGCATATTGAATTACTTATTAACAATGCATGAGGTAAATTTCTGTAATTACCTATCTTTTACTGTAACCAATTGTACCAGCTCTATGGGAAGCCTGCTGTTGATGTTAGTTTGTAGAATAACATTGGTGCTTGTCATACAGGATGAAAATATTCATGATGTGCTGCAGCTGCTAGTGGCACTAATGTCCGAACATCCAGCATCCATGATACCTGCCTTTGATCAGAGAAATGGGATACGGTAAGACAGTGAAGTGAGAAAACATCTTAAAAGTAGTTCCAGTATCATCACTCTCCAGATTGCTTCTTTTTCACATAAATATCACGCTTGCTGATCTGTCAAGCTACGATTTTATTAACTTAGGCTATATTTTTGTCAAAACCAGAGTGGTTTTGATAGCTTGAGGGGAAAAAAAGAATTCCGCTTAAGGTTATCATTATGATTTTGAAGGTAAATGTACTGTTATGCTCGCTTCTTAATCTCAAATAAAATATTTAATTAACAAAATGCATCAAAAAGCCAAGTATCTATCACAGAATAATTTTGAATATTCTGTGTTCAGATGTTTAACATAATCTGGAGGCAGGAAGAGGAAAACAAGAGAAATTGTGCCCTAACCTTTCAAATTCTCTCTGAAAAGATTAAAAAACTATCTTGCAATTCATATGTTTATCTGTTTGACAGTAAAATTAATAACTGATAATTCCCAGAGAAGCGGTATTTTTATTGCTTTGTTATGCCTAACTTGGTAATGCAGGTTTTTTTCAGAGATTAATAATTCTGACGTTAATAATTTAGTATTTACTATAGAATTTTATTTTGTGCTGTTCTGAAAATAGTTTGGAAAGTGCAAGGAGCTTGTAAAGCAGGGGCAAAAACCCCCAACATCTACTACCTGATAAATTCAAGTTCTCTTTTGTCAAAATACTAAGGTCTTTGCACAAATACTTGTATTTAAAACTGTTTGAATGACAACACTAGTTGAAGAGTAGACTTATTGTAGTCCCAGTTTAGGACTTTGTTTTCTAAACCTATAGTTTCTGTATTCAGACAGAATTCTATTCCTCGCACCTTTCAAAGAAGGGTTATGCTGATTTACAGGATTTAAGACATCTTTATGTAACATTAATGGTACCAATATTAAAATTGTAAAATGGTGCAGTCTCTGTGTTTAAAAGTCTATGTTGAAAAAGTGGAGAGAATGCACAGAATTGCAATATTTGAGTATGAAAAAAAAATGCCTTACATAGAATTAGGGGTTCATCTGCTTGAGTTATCAGAGGACAAAAGCCTCAGAGGTCTTTTGATAATGGTCTAAGTCCTTTCGAAAGAGGAAGATTTTGTCTGCTACAGTGCTGTTTATTGGAGAAAAATAAAAACAGTTGGAGAACTGGAGAAATTCTAGAAAGAATGTCTAAAGGCTGAAGCTCAGATAATTCAAGTGGGAAACTAAAATATAAATTTAAAAATTTGTTGAAGAACATTCCAGGGAAAGGGTAATGTTTTCTGTCTCCTGGTGTCTTCAAATCAGGAGTGGTTTCCTTTCTGAAGGACTGTAGAATTTGTGCTTAAACCAATCATATAAATTACAGAAGTAATAAATTAAATTAGTTAAATTTTGAGGACTTTATTATCCAGGATTTAAAACCAGAGAGTGTATTTTTTTTTCTACTTCAAATTTTGATGCGATGAGGATGTGAATTCATAGGTGTATATGGGATTTTGTGTAACATATTGCCAGGTTTTAATTTGACAAATGCTATTTCAGTATAAACATCCTCTGATTAAATGCAGATACCCTATCCTGTGCAGAAAGGATATTGAATAGGGATTTTAAGAAAGAAAGGAGATTTTTCAATAGCGTCCAGGTACTCCAAGAAACTCAAGGATATGATCTTATGTGCTCCAGTCTGCTCTCTTGTCTTAAGCTACAGCTGCTCAGACTGTCTTTAATTTGATTGGTCTAAGCCAGAAGTATGAGAGAAGGTTGTTACTTTCTGTTATAAAACATTGACCTGAACCAAAAGACACCATGTCTCTAACCTGAAGAATTAATAATCAAACTCTTATGCTGTTCTTGCTGCTTTTAGTATATGCTTCCATTTTTTGTAAATTGCTATTTTTATAGTTTTATTTATTAAGAAATCCCTGTTCAGTGAAATAAACTCTATGTAAGTGATGTTAATAATAAACTGAAAAAACTTGTTGAATTTGTTTTTCTTTTTTAGAGTAATTTATAAATTATTGGCTTCCAAAAGTGAAAGTATATGGGTGCAAGCTTTGAAGGTCCTTGGGTATTTTCTTAAACACTTGGGTCATAAGTAAGTGTTGTTTTAAAATTGCTATAGTGGTGTATTTAAGTTCACAATTCGTCTTGTCTTTTTGTCGGGATTACTGTATGTTCTTTGACAGTCTTTGCAAAGTACTTAAAATTGTTAAGTTTTCTGGTTATTAATTTGCACGAAATTACTTTTCCAGTTAAGTAGTTACTACTCCGATGTTTGAAAAGATAGTGATTGTCTGCCAAATATATGATGTGCTGAAATTCAAGTCTTAAAACGATAGAAAACATTTTCCAAAAATGCATTTTATAAATGTATATTTTATATTCAGCTAAGGATAACAGGAAACATATGAGTGTCATCAAATATTTCTTGCTGGAATTTTTAGTGTCACTGCAATAAATGTTTCAGGGCAGGACTTTTAAAAATAGCTTTAAAATGATGGGAAAAATGAATTAGAGTAATATGTTATTCACATGGGAAAGATTTGGAAGGAAAAGCAAGCAGACTAAGTAAACAATCGAAAAAAAAAAAGTAGTAAGGACATACCTCTGTGCAAGAAATACTCACATATAAAATGTGGCAGCAAGAAACATTCACATTTAGAAAGAAGTGGTGTCATGAAATAGACATACCTAGTCTCATCTTCCATATTTAGGTGTTAAGAAAAAATTGAAAAGCATGCAGCGCTGTGTAATCTGCTGCTGCTCAGTTTTCCCTTTCTACGTGTGGTGCTTAACTGTCTGCCAGGGTTAACCCACAGCAATACTCCAGTGGGAGACTGTGCAGTGTGAAAATTAACTGTGTGCTTTACAAGAGACTTCATCAGGTAAAACCTCCATAGAAGGGGAAGGAGCCAGGAGTCCGGCCAGAGTACAGTATTGCTAGACATGCTTTTCTCAGTAAGATCAATAAAGTATGACTGTATAATTGACAGTTAGCTGAGAATATGCTTCCAAATGGCATTTTGCTTTTGGGATCCAGCAGGCCAAATAGTGTTCTGGGAATTAATAAAGCAAATTGATAGTCCACTCAAGAATCTCCAAGGGCTTTTCAAACGTTACTTACTAAAAATCATTCACATTGATAGGGGTTGTATTAAATAAGATACACCAGATGAAGGCTTGACTTGTGCAGAGGGCTGGTTGTGTCCAAATTAAGTACATTTGTTTAAAATATTTGTTGCTTTTCCAGTAAATAACATAGCAAACTCTTTAAGTGGAATATTAGAGAAAAAGAAAAGTGAGGTTTTTCAGAAGCTGAAATTTATTTTAGAGATTTTATAATGTGATTTATGAAATTTGAACCAATATGATACTAATAACAAATGTGTAGGTACAAAGGCAGTTACCATTGCTGTAGTTCATATATATTCATTGCAGATTAAGCTATAGAGTGGAGGTAACTGGTTCTTCGAAGTGATCAGTAGTGTATTAGATGAGAGCCTGAATAACTCGATTTTTCCTTGTGATCTGTGATGATAGATTACTTTGTCTAACCTTAACAGTGGGAAAACGCTGGTTTTTTGCTTCTCTGCCGTCTTTGATTCTTTCTACAGCACCACTTAAACCAGTCTGTTATTTACTTTTGGTTTTCATCTGCCCATTTAAACCTTCTGCACTTTTTCACTTCCATGTGCTACATCATAGCTCACAAGGTTGAATGCCTGTAATTTTTCTCATAAGTAACTCTTCTGTGCACAAAAGAGTACACACTGTTATAAGTTTTTGCCACTCTCTTTTGTAATTATTTGGAAATTATAATGTATTAATTGCAAAAATTCTAGAATGAATCTATGTAATTTAAACCTTTATTATGATTAGCAATCATGAAAAGGGTGTTTACTAGCTTTTGAATGCATAACATTTTACAGAAACTTTACTGTATTTTACCCTGTTTCATATTTTTCTGCTTTAATATAGATTATTAGTTATTTTCAATAACATTATTATTTCATATTCATTACAGTAGTAGATAAATGTAATGATGTAATTTATGAGAAGTACTCTGTTTATTTATGATGTCATATCCAATTTTAAGAGAGTAGTGTTTTGGAACAGATGGAATTCACTGATGTGAGCTGCTTTCTTCTCCTCTTAAGATTTGAGTAGGTTTGATCCTAGCTATAAAATTCACTTCAGTCACTTGGAATTACATAACTTTTCAGGATTTTATTTCCCTTATATTGTAACACATGTTATTCCAGGACATAGTTATTTTGGCTGGATGAGAGAATACTATATGAAGGCAATAACAGTACTGATAAATTTTTATGTGTTAGTATTTATATTGGAAGATCTGAGGTTGGATTGCCCCGAGTCCTTGAGAGAGCGACAAAAGATATGTTCTTCAGCGATCACATTTTAGCCAGCCTCTGAACATCATGAACACTCTCAGCCTAAGTAAGATAGAAAGGGATTCTTTTGTCTTTTTACACTGTGAAAATCATGGAGGGTGAGAATGAATTGTCATTTTTGTTTTATACAAAAACCCATCCCAAATACAGCATTGCTTTCTGAGAAACTTTGTGTATTACTGCAATTACATTCATATTGGAAGAGATCTTAATTGATGTTTAATTCATAATATTTACAAAATAACAAGTTTTAGGACTTGGTACAACATCAGAATATTTGGCTTCTGGGTTTTTTTTTTTGGTTTGGGGTTTTTTTTTTGTTTTGTTTTTTTTTTGCATTTACCTAATATTTTTATTTTCTCTTCCAGGCGAAAGGTTGAAATCATGCATACTCACAGTCTTTTCACTCTTCTTGGAGAAAGGTTGATGCTGCATACAAATACGGTGACCGTTACAACATATAACACACTTTATGAGGTACAAATTACTAAACATAGAGGTTGTCATCTCTCTTTTAAGAATTATGACTTAAATATATTGTGACTCTGTGCTTTACAATAACCTGATTCTCAAGACCTATGAGAAAATTTTAGATGGACATTTTAAGAAAAAATTTCTTGGTTCAGAATGTATTTTGCCATACTTTGGATATTTTTAACAGTGTAATAATTTTTATGTAATCTCTACAAAACTTTCCACTTACAAAGGGTGATGGAAAAGATCCTGCTATTTAAGATGTTCATCAGTTTACACACCAAAAAAATATTACTGCAGACCTTCAATTGGTCTTACTCCTCCATAGCAATGGAAAGTGCTAGAGACAGAAAATTCCAGTTTTTCCTTTTCTTTTCTTTTTTTGAGCCATTCCCTTCAAGTTTACATAATTTTGAAAAGTGCTGGTAGTAATGCTGATAGTAATGCCAAAATGATAACTGAACACAGCCTCTTTTATGTAACAGATACTGCTTGAGGCAAATATGACCTTGAAGTATTCAACTGTTTTATCAGTTGCTTGTAGAAATTTCAGTTGCGATGATGAGCAATTTTGTTAAATCAAAATAATGTCAACATCAAGTTCGTTGAAACCCATGTCCTAATGCCTGCAAATGAGTAAGGATCATGTCCAATCTTTAATTGTTTTTAAAATGGTGACTTAGAATTGAATCTTTTGCAATTTCTGAGGATCTTATGCGCTAGAAAGATACTTTTTTTAATTATGCTATTTTTTTTTCAGTTACAAATAGACGTTATAGCTAGATACTGAGGATTGATTCTAAAAAAGACATGGAAAACTAAAGGAGTGCTTGATATTTAGGGTTCTGAGTCTGAGTGTAGAACGTAGAAAATGTTCTCCTGTGATTATAAAAGCTTAAACTTCATCTATTTGCCAATGACTTACTCAGATGTCAAGTTCCTTTATGTTGCACGTCTCTAAGCTTACCCTGTGTGGTTTGACCGCTTGGGTATCACAGTCTAGATGTCACTGCATTCAGATTTCTGAGAGCTTCTGTCATTCATATTCTCAGAATATACATAGCTCAGTGACACAATTAAAGTCTTCATGGAATCCAGCATCTACAGACATTCACATTTGAAAAAATAGCCAGAGTAAGAATAAAAAAGGCGTTAAGTGCTAAAAGTACAAAACATTTGCCAAGGAACTAACGCAGATATTTTCCATCATCTCTCATAAAAAGTGTAGGCATATTTGCGTTCTATTTTAAATACCAGTATGTAAAGACCCATTCAAAGATATTGTGTTTACAACAGGTATTAGTTTTATTATTGATTAATGAATGAACTAAAGCTCTGGTTTAAAATGAATAATAATTACTAGTGGAATTATTCTATTTTGAAATACATTTGCCTGAATATACTTACTGAGAATCCTGTGTCATTATGATTAAATTTTTAATTTGTTTTTAAAAATAAAGTTGCATACATAGAACCTGTGACAGGTATCCCAGTGTGAAAGGTCTGCAGTGTTACAATACAGATTAATTAGTTTGTCAAGTACAATTAATGAAACAGGAGAATGATCTGTCTTGCTCATTATGTGAAGCTCCAGGATTATTCCTATGGGATGCTGTCTGTGACTGTTCCTCTTTCCTAGCTGGAGAAAACCAAACCCACTTTTAATAAATACTGGGTTTGGTTATGTATGGAATGTATGAGAATAACTTTTTATGTACGGTGCTCATGAAAGACTTTTTGATCTGTGAACGTATAACACATAGCTAACTAAAAAGTTAGTTAACCTGCCACTCTACATCCATGGAAATCATGATCCTCGCATAGAGGAATTGCTCATTTCCATTCTTCAAGAATAAAAATGTTTTACAAAAATGTTTTTTTGAAGTTACAGTGTGGCCATGGTAAATGTTCTTAAGAAATTTAAAAAATAAACAAAGAAATGATGTAAATGATGTAGTGTTTAATTAAAAATGCTAAAAGGATCTTAATATTCTATTTTAGATTTTGACAGAACAAGTATGCACTCAAGTTGTTCATAAACCGCATCCAGAGCCAGATTCTACAGTGAAAATTCAGAATCCAAGTAAGGACAATATATTATGTTTGTATGATGAATGTGTTGCCTAGAGGTTGTGGAATTTTTGAAAGAAAATGGTCCAGGAAGCAAGAAAATTCATTAGTGTACCTCAAATACATATGGGTTTCAGTTTCTACTTACAGTAGTTGCTGTCAGCAACATTTTTTTTCTTTAATGTTGTTAAAATGTGTTACGTAACTAATTTATTCTTTCAAAGTGATTCTTAAGGTGGTGGCAACGCTGTTAAAAAACTCCACGCCAAGCGCAGAGCTGATGGAAGTTCGACGTTTGTTCTTATCTGATATGATAAAACTCTTTAGTAATAGCCGTGAAAACAGAAGGTATGTCACTACCAATAGTATTTTCTCATCCTTTATTTGTGAGTAATAGCAATCTGAGGTACTGTGTAGAATTGTACACTGTATATTAAGTGGAATATATCAAAAATAAATGGAATAGGTCTGTGGAACTTTTATTAGTTCAGCAACTTATACCATGTTCTTTTGGTTTGAATGTACTTTAAATTTTAATTAATCCTGAAGTATTTTTAAGTTTCCTCCTATATTGGATTGATGTTCAGAGGAACATATATTATTTTCCTTCGTTTTTAACCATCATAATGTTAAAATAAAGAAGCTTTGTTTGGATATATTTTGACCTAATTATTTCACTTTAGATGTTTACTTCAGTGTTCAGTGTGGCAGGACTGGATGTTTTCTCTGGGATACATTAACCCTAAGAACTCTGAAGAGCAGAAGATCACAGAGATGGTTTACAACATTTTCCGTATTCTCTTGTATCATGCAATAAAATATGAATGGGGAGGCTGGAGAGTGTGGGTGGATACTCTTTCTATAGCTCATTCCAAGGTAAGAAACATCTTGTGGATGTTTTTTTAATACTGATAGCTCCCCCAAAGAGACTAGCAATATAGTAAGGTGCACGGTGATTTAGTGCCATCTGGTGGCCATCTCCCTACATGTCAAGTGGATTTTTTTTTGTCATCGGTGTAGGTGATTTGCTGTGAAACAATTTGTAAGCTCTATGTAATATATTGATAAAATTCTTGTTAGTTTTTGTCCAAGTTTATGTAGCATATATTCATCCACGTAATCTGTTCTTTTCTTTCTAAGGTCACATATGAGGCTCACAAAGAATATCTAGCAAAAATGTATGAAGAGTATCAAAGGCAAGAGGAAGAAAACATAAAAAAGGGGAAGAAGGGGAACGTGAGCACTATCTCAGGTCTTTCCTCTCAGACAACAGGAGCAAAAGGTGGAATGGAAATTCGAGAAATAGAAGACCTTTCACAAAGCCAAAGTCCAGAAAGTGAAACGGATTACCCTGTCAGTACAGATACGAGGGACTTGCTCATGGCTACAAAGGTGTCAGATGATGTGCTTGGAAGTGCTGAGAGACCAGGAGGAGGAGTACATGTCGAAGTTCATGACCTTTTAGTTGATATAAAAGCTGAAAAGGTAGAAGCTACTGAAGTAAAACTTGATGATATGGATTTATCACCAGAGACACTGGTAACTGGAGAAAATGGTGCACTCGTAGAAGTCGAATCTCTTCTAGATAATGTATATAGCGCTGCTGTTGAGAAGCTGCAAAACAATGTTCATGGAAGTGTGGGTATTATTAAGAAGAATGAGGAAAAAGATAATGGTCCATTAATAACTCTGGCTGATGAGAAAGATGAACCTTCTACTAACAGTACCTCATTTCTCTTTGATAAAATACCTAGTCAAGAGGAGAAACTTCTACCTGAACTTTCAAGTAATCATATTTCTATTCCAAATGTGCAAGAGACACAAATGCATCTTGGTGTAAATGATGATTTGGGATTGCTTGCACATATGACAGGTAGTGTAGATATAACATGTGCTTCGAGTATAATAGAGGACAAGGAGTTCAAAATCCACACAACTTCAGATGGAATGAGTAGCATTTCTGAGAGGGAGTTGGCTGCATCATCTAAAGGATTAGAATATGCTGAAATGACTGCCACAACTCTTGAGACAGAGTCTTCTGGTAGCAAAACTGTACCTAGTGTTGATGCAGGAAGTATAATATCAGATACAGAAAGGTCTGATGATGGTAAGGAAGCAGGAAAGGAGATACGGAAGATCCAGACAACTACAACAACCCAGGTAAGTTTAAAGTACTGTAGCCACGTGCGTTTCTGATGTAGTTGCTGTTCATTGCTGCTGGGTAAATTAATAGTATGAGATCTGATAGATGTTTGAAGTATATTTCTTTAATTATATGAAAAGTTTCCATCCTCCAAGCCTATGTGCTTTGAAAATATTGTAACACGGGTAAGGATTGTGTAGTCTTTTATGTCTGTATAGAAAATATGTCTCTCAACTGTGGATGCTTTAGTTTAAAAAAACTTAGTTAAGAGAATCTCTCGTCCATTTTCCTTAGATGTTGTGGAGAAATTAACTGATATTCTTAGAATTCTGCTTTATATTTTGTTGTCAGTATGTGTTAAGATGTACCTATGTTTCACTATTTACACACTGAAGTAGTCCTTACTTTTGCTGTACCTTTCTCAGAGTGTAGTCTTAGAGCACTTTAGTACGCTCTTTTTCTTCCCATACAGGAATGCTGGCATAAATAATCTCCATATTTGACTCTAACACAAGAAAATTAATAGTTTAGGGCTAATAGAGGAAAAACTGCAACTTGATTTCTGGACTAGAAATGATTAATAAAAGAAGTTGCATCTATTTTCTTGGAGATCCTTTCTTGTCTAGGTCTCCCTCTGAAGAATTATGAAAAATTAGTGGTTTTGTGAAAGTCCTAGCATTCTGAAAATGGGAAGGCCAAGGCAGAAGTCTACTCTTTGAAAGAATTTGTACTCTGTATACATAGCAAAATACAGGATCACTTTCAACTTTTAAAGCACAGAATTAATTTCTTGATTGTCATTGTTCAGAGAATGTAGCATGTAGTCAAAGATTGCTTTTAAGGATGTTATCAGGTGAAAGAATTGACTAACTTTAAGACTTTCCTGGCTGACTCTATGGCCAGTATGTGCACCAATATTTATCTTCTAGGATTTAAAAGTCAAGCAGACTTCCTAAAACTATGGAAGAAGAGCCAAACAAAATTGCAAAAAATTGCTTTGCCTGGTACTGTGTAGTGTGTACCAATGCATAAGAAGAAAAAGTTTCAGATATTCACTCAAGTACACATAAAGTAGGAAAGACTGAAAATAGAATTGAAAGCACTATGCATAAAATACATGCAAAACTTTCCAATCTTAGATGAGTCTAGGAAAAAAAAGTGTAGAATCATTTCGAGATAGTTTTAAGAAAAAGATATGAAATGAAAGCAACAGTAACAATTTTGGTCTCAGTAGGTCAAACTGAATGAAAGAAACTTTCCCTGCTCTCAAAATGCTGGCTACAGAAGATCAAAATCAGACTAAAGATCTAAGAAGCTTTCCAGCCCAACTCCAATGCCGTTTCCATTTTTACATTGCTAGCACAAATATTTTGTAAATGTTTTTTTTGCTTTTAAATGTCCAGGTTTAAAACAGCATGCTGAGATCAGAAATGAATATTTGAGCAAAGCAAGTATATTTTCTTTGAAGCTAAACTGAAGGAACTTTAAAATAATTTCAATGGTCAGAATTTGTATTTCTTCCTTTCAGAAGTGTTGTGCATTATAACTAATTTTGTTGTTATTAATATTACCTCAAATTCAGTTAAAATGCTTGTTCTTTACTATCTTTTCCTTCGCAGTATTCCCATCATATCTTCTATGTGTATCTTTTACTTTTGTCTCTAATCACCAAGTGGAAACAGTCATTACTCCACAGGTAGTGAAAGGGAATGAAATTTGCATCCACCACCTGTTGGGAGAATCTAAAGAATGTCCTGAGGATCCATAAAACTGTTAACTAATTAACAAAATATAACAACATTGGCAAAATGAGATTTGGGAGACTAGATTTGATTCTTTAATGATGCTGCTAAAGAGACTAGATAAATAAATTAGTTTTGGAAAATGAGGAGCTGTCTAAAAGTACATTGATTCCTTGAAGTCATCACTGTCTAGCTGGTCCATGTTTTGAGGTAAATATTCAAAGAAAATTGTGATATCGGTACAAAAGAGTAGTTGTTTCCTATAAATAAAAGTCTTGTCACTGCTGACCTTGTATGTGCTACATTTGGTCTTCTTTGTAATACTTCAAGTGAAGAACCTGAGTGTAAAACACTGGTGAATGGCTGAGAGGAAGGACAGAAGTAGCCTCTCAGTACTGGTTGCTTTCCATTGGAGCAGTTCCTTCACTTGTGGACCCTGCCTGCTTTGGAATATCAATATCTCCTGTAGTTTGTGCTTGAGTCCAGCTCATTATATTCTTCCTGTATGAAAAGATATTTTCATATCCTTTCTTGAGTTCTTTGACCCAATCAAAAACACATTACAAAAAGTGAACATGATTTTTGAACTTCTTGTTGATGTAGGCAGTACAGGGTCGATCAGTCACCCAGCAAGATCGGGATTTACGTGTTGACTTGGGATTTCGAGGAATGCCAATGACGGAAGAGCAGCGACGACAGTTTAGTCCAGGTCCACGCACAACTATGTTTCGTATTCCAGAGTTTAAATGGTCCCCCATGCACCAGCGGCTCCTGACAGACTTGCTTTTTGCACTAGAAACAGATGTACATGTTTGGAGAAGGTAGGTGGTTGTTTTTTTCTTTAAGTCCTGTTATAAAACACAGGTTTCCATCCACAAGGAAAATTAGGTATGTTGTAGAGGGGATGTTACTGAGATAATGGGAAGGGAAAAGAGTTGATGTTAGCTGAAGTGCACTTCTATATCTTCTATCTTCTCTTTCCATCCCTTCCCAGCCTGTAACAGCTCTATTTCACAGGTAACAATTTCTGTTCTCTTGAGAGATTGTATAACTCACACATACCTAACTAAACTGAGCTGCTCTTTCAACTTGTGTTTAGCATTAGAATCTGCTGCTTCTGTTTCAGACATGAGGAGGACTTGTGTGTCTGCTAAGGGCCATTTTTTTCAATTGATCAGTTAAAAGAGAGGTTCTTTAGCTCCAAACCTTATAAATGAAAACTATTTCCTGTAACATTTTTTAAGGAATCACTCTTTCTAGCTGCCAGGTTTTTTTTTCTTTTGCATGTCAGCCCCTGGTTGTAGTTATTTTTGGTGGCTATATTATACTTTGTGACAGCGATGTGTTTTCCTAGGCTTTTTGTATGCTTTAACAGAGATACTCAATAACTTACTGTTATGAGAGCCCCTAGGTATAATAGACACCATTTAATCTAATTTTCAGGACAGAGTAGTTCATTCTCAGAAAACTTGAATGTAGGTATATCCAAGGACCAATTTATATTGCATTTACTTTCCAGGTTGGTGAACTTTTCTGTCATAGTCACTAGGAAATAGACAATTTTGGTTTTGTTTTTTTTTGGCCAAATACATGGTAGGGGTTTGTACTTTTTGTTTAGGTAATGCTTGGATATTAAACTTCAGTTTGTATATTTTTAATTGAAACCTTTAATATTTGTTTGCTGGCTGGCAACAATGTCATTTTGGGGAAAGAACATACTTACAGACTGAGTATTTCTCAAAAAACACACACAGTTTTATATTATGGGGGAATGACTCTTCTGTGGGATAATTTGTCACCAGTCAGGAGTTGCTGAGATAGATTAGATAAGCTAATCTTATTATCATCTGTAGCTTGCAAAGCTATTGCTAATGCTAAATTTAGTATTATTTAATAGTTAATATTAGTCAAGGTATCACCATATTATCAAATTTCTCCTTTAAAACAATAGCAGGTGTTATCATTAGGTGTTATCTAGAGTGCTTTCAATAGCACTCTTAACGTTAATTAATAACTTTCATGCTGAAGAAACAACCCCACTGCTTTCAGCAGAACTGCCTGTGAAGTACTGGTTCATGGGAATAAAAGGTTACAAGCTGTTTTTTCTCAACTGGATATCTGAAACTAATCTTGGTGTGAAAATAGATAGCAATGAATTTTTTCATTAGACTAGTCCTGTTTATATTGTTAGACAATTTACACGCAAAGGTTTGTAGACCAGATTTTGCCTTTATAACCAAAGAAACTTTAATATTCTAGTTGCAAAGAATAAATTTATCTAAACTTTTATTTTAACTGTTTGTTTTTAATCCATCCTTTCTCCTGTTCTTGCAGTCACTCCACAAAGTCTGTGATGGACTTTGTCAATAGCAATGAAAATATTATTTTTGTACACAACACAATACACCTCATTTCGCAGATGGTAGACAATATTATTATTGCTTGTGGAGGAATTTTGCCACTGCTGTCAGCAGCCACATCCCCAACTGTAAGTACAATATTTCCACCTAGTGGTCATATTAGAAATTGTTTTTACTAATACCAACCACTATTGCAGCTGTCTTTTCTTCCTTAGGGACTTCTGTCCCTCCTCTGCTAATTCCTTAAAAAAATTTAAGTTTATAATCACAAGTGTTAAGCTTTGATATACAAAGTGTTTATAATATTTTTCATTTGAAATGCTAAAATTTTTAGAGAAGTAGTACTAAGTAAGCATAATATTTCATAGATATTCACTATTTCCTTTGAAAGAGAAGACCATTAGGATCATGGTTACAAGTCGTGATGTAACAAAATTAGATGCTTTATGATGGCTAGTCGCTGATATTCATAAATTTGTTTTGCATGGCTGCCATGTGTTTGCATGCCAAATGATACTAGAAGTCATCCCCTCACCACTCTGTTTGCTGCTTCCTTCAGTGGGTCCTGACCGTTTTTCTTTTTTTTTTATTTTGTAAATATTTTTTAAATCTTGTATTGAAATAGGCTGATGTTTTTATCCACTTTGATGCTCTGCTCTTAGTAAGTTGTAATTTCTTAGGCGACCATAGTTCAGGCAGGCCAAGTAGCCTAACAGAATAGCTTCATGAAAAAGGGATAAATAGTTTGCAAATATTGCATTCCTGTCAATAGTAATTACAGTATTTGAATGTGATACTTTGGCTGTGCGTATAATGTCTGTAACTATTTATTTCATACTAAATGTTTTATCTTGAACATCCCCTAGCCAACTGCAACAAGTACTGGCCTTTGAAAGGGGAGAAGATGAGGCTGAGAAGGGATAAAGAGCCTCTTCTGAAGAAATGTGGCTAGTAGGCACTGGAGGCTACAAATGTAGTTTGGCTGGAAAAGCTCAATTCCTTGCTCTAGCCGTTTGTCAACTGAGATTACTTTATTTTGCCTCTACTAGTACTTCTAGTTAGCCAGCAAAAAAACCTGTTTTGTATGATTTTATTTGGAAGGTATGAGTGTACGGGCTAGCAGTTTGCTGAACAATATGACTTTCCGTGAGGCAATTAATGGTTAAATGTCTTTACTATTTTCACTGTGTTAACTGGGAGAATACTTGCTATAAGCAGAAGTGCTGGACTCACAGGAAAGACTTCAGTTGTCTGTAGTCACAAGAATGACATCCAGATTGCTGAATAAAAGATTTTGCAAGTGCTTTGTTGTAAATATTGACAAGTATGAGAGAGTGCACACCAAGCCATCTTGAGATTCAGGCTGTATCAGTTTTCGAATTAAAGACGTTGGGAGATATTTTTTAAAGCAAACCTTTTAGGCATCATTTTCAAATGAAGATGTTGTCTTTGCCATCTTTTATATAAAAATATAAAACAGGCACAGCAGTACTTAAGCTATAATTCCGTGGAAAGGTCTTGGTGTTTTGTAGCTCTTATCCTAGTTTATTACACTGCAGAGCCATTCCCATTCTATAGAATAATAATTTTGCACATCACCATTTCCCTCTATTCTGGATAATAAATATATATGTGTTTATAGAGAGACAGGTAGCTGATACAGCGACATAAATCACACATCCATTTGTTAAAATGTTGTGTTGACACAATAGTAGTGATTTTCATGCATTGATACAAAAGACTACATTTTCAAATTTGTGTTGTGCATGCATTTCTCCACCACATGGGAACTGTGTGCATTACTTAGATGCTCAATTTTGCCATCTGTTTAGGATAATAAAATAAAAACAAATTGTGAAATAAACGAATTCAGTAAAAGATTAGTAGCTGGTTTCAAACTCAATTAATCCTACTCTATGAAATTAAAAAAAAAAAGTGAATACTTTTGTCCCAGATGTACAGGATGTACAGGGAGGGTAAGGAGAAGTAATAGACAAAATCACAGATTAACTTCACCTGGAAATAATCATTACTGTCTAGATGATGATTTCATAATCACTTCCACCCAGCAGAGAGCTTCTTCCCTCCCATTCAACTGCATGCCTGTTCCTTCATTGTCCACCATAAACATTAGCAGGAAGGTGGATTTATTCATCATTGTGACAAAGAGCCCAGCACACACCCTTTCTTCTTTCTTAGAGAAGGTGCTCTCCCTCAATATTGTTCTAGATCAGTTATGAAGGGACCAGATGCCCTGTTGGGCATCTGACCACTTCTGAATATCCATCATATGGTGAATGAAAAGAAGTTTCATACTGATTCTCAGGCTTCTAATACTTTTGAATCCTTGAACTGCTGTCGAGAAAGTGGATGAACTGCTGGTTAGGAATATATTTCTTCTCAGTCTTGAAAGGGCAAAGTATTCCAGTGCTTACAGTCAGTTACAATAGACTCTGTCTTACTCTCCTCCTTCCAAGAGTTTCCTACTGGAAGAGAGAAGAGGTCTGAAACTGGAAGATTTATATGATGTTTCCACTGCATAAAAACACTTATGGCAGGCTTTCTAGTGACGCTTTCTGCCGAAGTAACTCTCAAGGGAGGAAAGGGCCAATACGCTTTCTCCCTCACCGATTCAAAGAATCATAGAATGATTGATGGTGGAAAGGCACTTCTGGAGGTCATCTGGTCCAGCTGCTTCAAGTGGTTACCCAGGACTGCGTTCAAACGGCTTTTGTGTATCTCCAAGGATGGAGATTCCACCACCTCCCTGGGCAACCTGTGCCAGTGCTTAGTCACGCTCACAGTGAAAAAGCGATTCTTGATTTTTCAGACAGAACTTGCTGTGCTGTAGTTAATTACATTAATGAATGTTTTTTCTACAAGATATACAGTCCGATTGTTCTGTTGCCTCTCATTAATCCCTTCCAACCTCAACCATTCTATGATTCTGTGTGCTTTTGTGATTTGTAATTTAAACTGGGCATGGTATTAGAAGTTCAGTCAAGCAGTACTGCACTACTCTTAGGAAAGCAAGCCTTTCACACGTTCCATAAGCTGCCTTAATGGGTCAGCCAAAGGGCCTGGCTAGTTTAGCGTTCTGCCTCCAACAGTGACTGTTTGCAGCTTACGTCAAAATACAGACGTCTGAGCAAGCATATTGATTGCTCTAATGATACTTCCTTTCAGCATTTAGGATTTTAACAGCTAGAGAGAGTGTCCAGGCTGTCATGTTTAATAACTATTGAGGAATTCATCCTTCTAGACTTTATCTAATCTTTTTTGAAGCTACTTACGCTTTTAGCCTCCATAATATCCTATGGCATTGGGTCTGACAAAGTAATTATATAACCTTTGAAGCACTTGTCTTTATTTTCCTAAGCCTGCTTAAATGTATAAAGTCACCTTACTATTTATGGTACGAAAGGAGTGGTTAATCATGTCTTTATTCATCTCCATATCATTTATGACTTTGTAGGCTTGAATCATATCCCCTGGTGTGCCTGTTGGAACCCATAGAGTCTTCATGTTGTTGAGTCCGTCTGTCTTTAGAAGCCTCTGATTCTCCATATCTCTATTCTGTGGAGCTTTTCTGGGGTGTCAAAACCTTCACATTTTATAGATCATGTAGAATACATATATTCAGTTTATCAACAAGTATGAGCTCATTTTACTTCATTTCTTCCTTTTTCACTTTCATGAATGGGAACTTTCAAATATTCCCACTGAAGGTATTTTGGGCCTACACTGAAATTTTAAAGTAGCAGTTTTTACTTATTTCCTCCTAGTGTGTTGTATTTGTGGCATAGTACACATATTTACATCTACTTCTAAAAATTAATTTACTTTTTGGTCTGGAATAATGAAAAATGAGAGCAAAAGGCTATATAGAACAGACGGTAAAGGTCTTTCCACCCTTTTATTTCGGGACGATAAAACATGATGGAATTCAGGAAGATAATAGAGTAAATTTAGTTATCCACTTGAAGTACTTACATTTGGACTAGATTTCTAGCCAATGGAGACCTCCTCAATAGAAACAAATGATTCTTCTGTCTCTGATATAGCTGGCTGGTCAGCAGATCCCTGTAGGGTCCACTGACTGCAATTATTGTTAACCTGGAGCTGAATCCAGACTCTTTTTATGAGATAGCTTACTGGTTTTCTAACAGAGAAGGTGACAGACAGAAACACACGGTTCCTCTTTCTACCTCACAGAACTTTCTTTCCATAATTCCTTGTCACTCTGAGTTCAAGCAAGACCTTATCCTGGGCTGCTTGTTGTTAAACAGTCATAAACGTCTGTTACAAAACTCTCTTCTCAACAGTCTGCTGTAAGAATTAGTTGTTACTAGATGTGTCCCATTGCTTCTCTTTTTTTTTTTTTTTTAAAGGCATTTCACCTATTTCTCATTAGTGGAATAGATGCTGAGTACTGGATGCTTGAATTAAGACTATATGCAGAAAAGAACCAAGAGATAAATTTAACAAAATGACTTTCAGAATATTGGAGGAACTGCGGGGCTTTTTTCCTTTGTGCAACAGATTCTTTACTGTGTTCCATCCCTTGCTGGAAAAGCAGTACTCTCACAGTTTCTATAAAAATATGATTGTTAGGGGAATTTCCCATTTCAAAAAGACTTTTTGTTCCCATTTCAAAAAGACTTTTTGTTTGCACAGTTAGGATGAAATGGCAATTCTTCTTGACTGGGTGGAATATTCCTCCATGATCCCTTTTCTGCTGTAGGACAAGCAATCTTCATTTTGTAATTTCCTCACTGTTGAATTTTTGTAATATAAATCTGCCTTTTCCTTGCTTTTCTTTAAAAATCCAGATTAGGATAATCTGAATAGTGCTGTGAATAGGAGCCTTTAAATATGATTAGGGAGAAGAAAAGAAAAAATGCCTTATCTGTGAAAACAAACTACTCACAAATCTATGAGTGACTTAAGAGTACAGTGAAGGTTATATGTTTGCATGAAATACAGGAGACATTTTACTGTAATTTAGAGTAATCTATCCCCACATGTTTTAATATTTCCCTTGATTTCAATTCTATACCACCTCTGTCTCAGGGTCTGTACAAGGACTTGCTTCAAATACTGGTGGTTTTAAAGGGTTGTCACTTGTATATATGAAATAACATGAAATTGAGTCAAATATTAACAAAAAAATCTAACCAGTTTTGTTGTTTTATAGTATAAACTGGAGTGTGTTCCACTGTTGATTCTGATGCCTTGTTTATAAATTTGGGGGTATTAGATAACTGCCAATATTATAGGGAGGCCATAAAATATAAAATATTTATTTTCTTTTTTGTTTTTCTTTCTGTGTGGGAGGTCTTAGAGGCTTTTTTTTTTTTAATGACAAGGTAAGGAAGACATTTGAAAGATGCTATACAAGTGTGAAAAAAGCATTTTTGGAGAGCTGTAAGGAAAAAGGTTTGCAGAAGATGCTTTCTGTTAATAGCAGCTGGTTGCCAGATAAAACACTTCGTGTACAAGCTAGGAATTTGAAGTAGTCATTGCTTCCTACAATGATAGCAGCTGTGACAAGGACTTGAGGACAATTGAATAAGGCAAAAGAAATCTGAGGAGTTGAAATATATGTGACAATTGAGAGTAAATTTCCAGACCCTTTGCAATTACTTCGTTTTTCCCCTTATTCTATGTAGTCCATAATTCTAGTTCTTGCATGCAGCATTTAAAACATCAGCTCTCAAATTGTAATCTGAGGGCTGCTGGTGTTACATGAATGGCTGTCTACAAAACTCAATTAAACATTCAAAGACAGCCTTATTAGGTCTGTGGATGAAGAGCCAAGATGAGACATTTCTCTGTACGTCCTGTATGTAGTGTTACCATTGTTATGTTCATGACTCGTGTGATGCCACAGGTGCTGTGTGATCTATAACAATTCTGGGGATCAACAGTGGCACACTGATGTAAAAATTGTCAGCTGGCAATGGAGAGATAATAGCTACATCCAGCTACAAAAGAGAGGACATATTTAAAAACTGGCTGAACGTGGTATTTTCTGTTCCAAAAGGGAAGCAAGCAGTTTGTTTCAGCTTGTTTTTCTTTCTTCTAATTAGTTTTTTCTGCTATTTAAATGACGAAAATACTGATGTGCTCTTGAAAATTCAGTTTCTTTTGAAAACATAACCAGTTAAAACATAAGGATTAGTTCTCAGCCCATTGTGTTAAGAATAAAAATACTTCTACTTAAAACTAAAACATAAAAATTCAACACACCTATTCCATTGAGAGCATTGGAATGTGAAGACTAATTCAGTCCCAGAGGCTTAGTGAATCTTTAATATTTTTTTTCTGTGGTTCAAAAGCATTCAGATATCCAGTGTGATACTGGTTTAGGTTGGAAAAATCACACCCAAATGTAATATATATATGTAAGCTGTCTTGAGTGGCTTCAAAGGAAGGAGCATTATGCATGAAGAACCAGTTTGCTTTTTGTGATTTATATTTGTTTTGTCAATAACTACTTTATTACATTTCAGTTGAATGGCTTGTTGTAAAATGCTCATTTATTTCTATATAATCAGTGAAAACATTACTTTGGTTTACATCGCTTCATAAAATTGCTGTATGTACTATATAAAAGATGTACATTGGTTTGGAAGAATCAGTGTTTACATGAATGCCATAATAATACAAGATTTACAGTTTTCCTTGTGCATAGCTATCTCTTAGAAGTCTTTATTTTCAAATGTTCATGCTGAGCTGAAATGTTTTGCTGTTTAATTATAAATTACACAAATATAAAATTACAAGATACTAATTTGTTTCAATTTTACATTGTATTTTTAGTTAACTTAAATAATTTTCTTTTTCTTTTATTGTTGTAATCTGTTGTCTGTTTTGTCTGTTGCATGTCCAGGGTTCTAAGGTTAGTATTGCTGCTGTAAGTTTCAGTTTTCTGCATTTTCAAAAATACCTTATTTTTGATCATTTAATATTTTGGCTTTTTTATTATTTTCCTATATCATATATTAGGATGTGAATCAAAATATATTGGGTATAATCATTAACTTTTCCTACTTTCATTGAGTAACTTAATGCATTGTCAAGTATGATGCTTACAGTTAGCTACTGGACTGAATATAGGCAGGTCTGTGAGCTAGTTTAAGTTATAAATGTAGTTGTCAATAAACTCCTTAGTCCTTAACATGTTAATGGTATGGGAGACTTGTTACCGCTCTTAAAGTATCCTGCGTGGTCATGAAATAGTGATCAGTTCACTTTTTAAAGAGTTTTTGACCTACACCTGTCTAAAATACTAATACCTGAATGCAGGTTGATCAATGACGGAGCTTATTTTAAATGTTATTAGAGTATCAATGTGCTATATTTAACAAGTAGAACTGATGGTAAGTTTTGCTGTAAAAAAGCTGTCAGTCTTTTTTTTTTTTCTTTTGTCCAGCAGAATTTTAGGGAGATTTGTAAAAAAAATAAATTTTTTTTTTCCAATTCAAATTTTGCAAAAATCTTGGTAAAATACACTAAAGTGTTCTATAAAATAAATTTATTACCTAACTTTCAAAAAAAAAAAAAAAAGCAATAGGTATTCTGAGAAGGTTTAAGATTATGATTGATGCAATACAGTTGACGCTTGAGAAAAATCAACATCAGGTACTAGCAAGCCTGATGCTATTTCAAGCATTAAGCTTGAAGTTCAGGTTTCTATAACTACCTATGAGTTTTTCTAGCAGACTGTTATGGCTATAGATTTTTGCAAATACATTCTCTCTGGATGAGTGCTTCCAAAAATGATGTTCCAGTCTGTTATAAAAAGCCAGCAACTTGTTTTTCCAAAAAGTAGGAACACATCACACACTAAGCGGGGGAGACCTGGCTTAAGAAGATAAGCTGGAAATCTTTCTGCTGAGAGATGTCGCTTTAACATTTTTCTGATGTTATTGGGGAGATCAGACAGATGACAGCCCATCCCAAATCACTCACATGACAGACATGTTACATCCTTAAGAGAAATTAAATGAAGTGGTATCTATCATTGTGGTGACACATGCCACATCATATCCTTCATCTTTCAAAACAGTTGTTTCCTTAATACTGTTTGGCACAGTTTGCATTCTTATAATTATGGATGTAAAATATTCTAAAAAGTGACTCATGAGTGAGGTTACTACTTTTTTAGAAGTATGGAATAAAGGATTTTTTAATTTTCTGTATTTCTTTTTCTTTCGTTGGAAGTGGCCTTAACAGCAAGAAATATATTTTGATTTTTTTTAATAGGTACTTCTAAGCAAATGAATAAAAATAAACACAACAAAAATAATGCTTTTCAAAGGGACCAAATTGTCTACAGAAAAGCCTTGTGATGTGAAATCTTGTTGACAATCAATAAGAATCAGCCATCTGTAAACAATTTTAAAAAATAGTCTTTAGGCATATAAATGTGGACAGAGTCAAGTACTAAAGCTCATTTTCAATTTTGCCTAGCTCCAGAGGTAAAAGTGTTTATTTTTTTTTTTTTAATTAAACTTACTCTTTCCTCACTTATCTGCACTGTTGGACACCTGAATGCATTTGAAAATGTGACTCTGGACATCTAAACAATTTTTTGGAGAAAAATGTGACCCTTTTTTACATTTCAGAAATATTGAGCTCATTCAGCATTTTGCTGTGAATTCCCATTAAGGGGAGTCCAATACTACATTAGGAAAGAAATGGCCATTCTCTGGGAAATGTGAGCTGTGCACCATATAACTTGTCATGTTTTTACTTCCGCCCTGTTGCTGTCGCGAGGGAGTAGACCTACTCTCTTCTGATCTCCAGGAGAATTGGACTCTGTCAGGTTCCTATATGGTATAAGCATTCCCAGGGAGAGCCCATTCGTGGAAACAGGGCAAAACTGTCTGTTTTTTCCCATTCCATTCCTCACATTTACTAAAGGAACGTAAAAGCTATACAGACAGAAATTACTTTCTTCTGTTACCTGTCAGTTTTCTTAGGCTATGGAAGAATATAAGAGGATGTTGCACCCTTATATACCATGCATTGTTTTACTATCTGGCCACACTTTTTCTTTATGTAATTGCTAATAACTTCCTCATTTATATTAGACTTTTTCTTGCCTATGACAGCATTTAAATGTAAATAATTTTCTCACTCTTCATGCTGTCTTACTTTGAATTTCACTCACAGTTCACGCTAATGGTAATAGTAGAAGATTTTTAAGTAACTTTTCAATGTGTTTGTCTTAAGCATAACAATTTAGATTTGTACGTGTATGTGCTGTCTTTATATTTCAGTTGTGTTCAAACTGTTTAATTCAATTATCTCCTTTTAAAGACTGAATTGGAAAATATTGAAGTGACACAAGGAATGTCAGCAGAGACAGCAGTAACTTTTCTCAGCCGTCTGATGGCAATGGTTGATGTACTAGTATTTGCCAGTTCTCTAAATTTCAGTGAGATTGAAGCTGAAAAAAACATGTCTTCTGGAGGTCTAATGCGACAGTGCCTAAGGCTTGGTAAGTCAGCAGACAGTATGTATTAAATAATTACTTACAGATCAATGAGCTACAGATGGATCAAATAGTGACACACATAGGAAAGGACTTGTACTGACTGTGATGTGATAAAATAAAAATCCCATTTATTATTGATTTGGCACGGTTTTAAGGTTGATTCAATTTAGGCACAAGAATAAGCTCAAATAACATGTCTGAAATTTCTTATGTATTTCAAGTTGTATATATTTTGGAAGAGTAAAAATATTAAATATAAGTAAGTAAATGGAGAAATATTTTTTTTCTTAAAACTGCTTTGCTACCTGCATGTTGCAGGTTTCCTTATCCAAATCTCCATGGATTTGGACAACTACTTAAAGGCTATGTAAGATTAAAAGCATGGGATGCATGTGCAGACTCTGTAGATGTAAATATATGATGCAACAGTGTGGCATGTATCTGCACTATTTACTATTTGCTATATACTGTTACAATTAATGTAGGAAATTTAAAAATTCATGAATAATTCAAACTGTTTATGCAAACTGTATTGTTATATGTTGTGAATATTAAATTTTGACTGTCATTTGGCATGATGCTGTTTTGCTAATGTTATGTCACACACATATTTTCGTCTCTCAAATGATGAGTAATTGTTGTACTCAGATTTTGTTCTGTTATTATTCAGACCACTTATTAGGTCATTGATAATTATACTACTCCTGATATAAAACTTGTGGTTTATTCTCAACGATCAATTTTCATCAAATTCTAAATTGCTATCTACTTTTTTTTTCTATTCTAGCTTTACATAGGTACTTTCAGATTTTAAGTGTTGATAACTGATCAATGACATACGAGAGCTCCAGTTTAAGGACTAGTAATTTTGAGATTTTAATACAGTGATATAGCAGTTATGTAAAACATTTTGTTGTTCAACTAAAGACTGAAATTCTTTAGTCGCCATAATGCTCTCTTAGTGCCGACAGAAAGTCTAATATGAGAACTATGTTGCGCTTAACTGCTTGGACATGGTTATTGACATATCAGACTAGATGTACAGACTGCTAATTGAGGTGCTGAATATAATATTGAGAAAATATTCTAATTTGTAACATTTTCATATCTTCTTTTTAGTTTGTTGTGTGGCTGTGAGAAACTGCTTAGAATGTCGGCAAAGGCAGAGAGAGAGAGTGAACAAGACGTCATTAATCAGCAGTAAAACTCAAGAAGCACTTCAGGGTGTAACTGCATCAGCAGCAACCAAGGTAACCCAGTCTTCAGTTACCAACAGCAAAGACAAGCCTGTACCACTGCTTTATAGGAGCAGAAAATGTAACTGCCTTCTCAAGTATTTGGCAAAAGCTTAGGTTTTTGCTATTAACTGGCTTAAAGTAAAAGTATGTGGAGGGGGGTTATTTCAAACAAGAAAACATTAATGCAGTAGTATGACTAGAGCAATTTTGAACAGCTTTTTTGCTCTTGCTTGCTCTACTTCAAAGAGCAAGTCCCCGTACTCATGTATGTCATAAATACCTGCATAGTTTTTTTTTTAATCTGTTGGGGTGCTTGCAGTTTTGATGAAATCCTGCAATCACATCTTTGTTGGTGGAACATCTGATTCCTGGCATATTAGACATGAGTACTTTCTGTTTAAACTTGTTTAATATTCAGTTACAGCTTAGTTTTTCCAGTGCCATTAATTCATTGTTCTTTTTTTTTTTTAACTTATTTACAGCTTTAAAACTTTGAGAGTCCTGAAATTAAAATCTCAAAGAATTTAGCACAGCCCATAACTAAAACACAACACCTTGTATGATGTAAAGGATTCCTTTTTTCGCTACTGTATTTTTATTACTAAATTCAGTGGTTTTTCTTCTCTAAAGACTTCTTCAGATAGCATTTAAGAACTCAGTTCCTTTAACAATATTATTTCATTAAATGTTACAAAAACATTACATTTCTCCATGTTTACACGCTCGCTGCAAATCAAATCAGTATAAGGAGACTTTTTGGTGCTTAAGCATCATTTGAAATACATTATCATATTTTATAGGAAGCATACTACTCTGTGCTTCTGCAATAACAACAGTTATTCTGTAAGTAGTCTGTAATAATTCTCAGTAAAATGGACATAAACTGATTTTTAAAAATATTTCTGCTCATTGTTTTTAAATTTAACACACATATTAGAAATAATTTATTGTACTGCTATTAAAAAAATGTAATCTGAGCCTTTTGTGTGCAAATTATAGGAAGAGATGCAGTCGTTCTAAGATACTGGGAAGATGTAACAATTTATATCTAAATAGTATTAAGACAATACTTCAAAACAATGCTTTATTTCTAGAACACTTGTCTCACTATTATGTTGGAAGTTTATTGGTAGTAAAAAAGCATCTAAGACTGATGCAATATCTAAAAGAACGTGTCAAATTAAGGTTCTAACAGAAATGCTTTGATATTTGGGGGGAAAAAATATCTCACTACTTTTTATTTTTAGACTCCCCTTGAAAATGTCCCTGGCAATCTTTCTCCAATAAAAGACCCTGATAGACTTCTTCAGGATGTTGATATTAATCGCCTACGAGCAGTTGTTTTTCGTGATGTGGTGAGTAATATGTGTTGTAATTCTTTCTTCTGCAAATCATCACTTATATTTTGAAAGAGATTTTGATTGTACCGGAATTAAAAATATCCTTCATGTGTTGCATTTAGTATATTATCTGCAAACCATCTGCTCGTGGCTTTGTAACTACCAGCCACTTTCTGCACTTTAAAAATCATACTGGTAAGCTATTTGAGATTAGTAGCTAACTGTGTTTAACAGTCAGACTGGATCTTATATTAGCCAAATAATCTCAGCTAGAGTAAATCAGTTATGACCTATGTTGATTAAAACTATTACTAAAGGTGTCAGCTATTTGTCCATATCGTTATAAATCAATTTGCTGCAGTTCTGTAACACATATAAAGGTAACTTTTACTTCTGCTAAACATATATATATATCCATATTCTATATATAAATACATATTAAAACATTTTTCAGGTTTGTCTGCAACTTTTTTTTTTTAGCAAAAACTGCACCACAACGTGGGGTTTTTTTGGAAGTAGTACAACAGGAATTACTATTATATATATGCAAATAGATAATGGTATGTTTAAACTTCTCCAACCCAAGTTCAAGTGGATTGAAGTGAAGACTGAAGTTAGAAATAGCCTTAAAAAAAAGAAAGTAGAACTTGTCACAAAAAAAAAATTATGTCTGAATGACCTGATCATCTTGGAAGGGCAAGGTTGAATCTGGGTGAATATCTGCCACCTACTCTTTTCTGAACAAGAGGAGAAGGGAATGGGGTAAATATTGTTACTGGCATTTCTATGAAAGAACTTAGTAAGAGGACTTCTAGTTATTGTAAGAATTGTGAAGACAGGCAGCCAAATTAACACCAAAAACCATAGAAAGTACGCACTGCATTTGTAATAGAGAATGCATACTTGTGGGATTGAGGCAAAGTGAAACCGCTATAGGAGTAGATAGAGACTGAAATCTTAATTCTTCCGTGTTGGGTTTTACACTATAACAATAATAAAAGAAATCTCAGTTGAACTACAGCAACTTAAATTCAATTCGGGTCATATCGAAGCCACAGATGGTTGTTGCCATAGAACAGCGGACTATGTGAGGTGGGAGGAAAAGAAGACAGCAAAGATATTGTGGTCCTGGTGTTTACTTAAATCAGAGTCTTGAAAAACTAGGATTGCTGCTGACAATTCTGTTGCAGGAGAAGTCAGAATGTGAGAGCTGGGATTTGTTACTGGAATAATATCCACCTGCTTTTACATGTTACCAAGAAGCTGTTATGCTTGCTTATGCACCCACTGTTAGCGAGAAAAGCATTAGATAGCTTAGTTTCCCTCTCAGTAGTAGTACCCCTCGCGTTCTTGTGCCAGGAGCTTTCAGAGTCTCATCCTTGGGCCAGCAAGACTCAGTCGCTCTTGCTGTTGGGAAGTCTTGAAAGCACTCAGGGCAGAGTCAGGCCTCTGTTCTGAAAAGCCCGTTGACTCCACAGTCCCAGAGATCTGTGTAGTAGCCAAATTGCCTGGAAAATTCAGTGCTTAATACATGCTGTGTGCATAGCACTGCACTGAAAAGCCATTAAATCTACGTAATCCTTTTACTACTATGCTAACATTTAACATTTCAGAAAGGTATTCTTTATTAAGCCTTGTGATGATCTTGTGTGAAAATTCTTTGGAAATGTCCAATATTATAGGTCTGTTCCTGTTTTTCTCCAACACAGGATGACAGCAAACAGGCTCAGTTCTTAGCTTTGGCGGTAGTCTACTTTATTTCCGTTCTGATGGTCTCCAAATACCGCGATATACTAGAACCACAACGAGAAACTGCAAGGTCTGGGAGCCAGGCAGGTAGAAATATCAGACAAGAAATAAATTCACCAACAAGTACAGGTACATTTATTTTCTTCAAATGTTAGTTGATTATTTTTTTTAGAAAAGTATTTTTAGTGAATAGCTTAAGATTCTAATAGGAAATTACTTGCTACTTCCTCTGTAATCACTCAGTTCTTTAACATACATTGGCAGATTCCAGTTATTCTGTATATTTTCTTGTAGGGTATAACTAATTTTCATTTGCATATTGCTCTTTTTTTAAATGCTTTTTTTCTTTAATTTGAAAATAATTAAAAAGAAACAGGGTGCCTGATGGAATTAAAGCTGTAGAGTACAAGATAGTTGATCAGCATAACTTCCTGAATCTGTTTTTTGTTAGCAAGAACAGATATCCTTAGCTCTATACTCCGAAACGTATAAACAGCAAACACAGCTGTTTGCCCATGTGAACTCCTTTGGTTTGAATGAGGAGGTTTTTGCAAGGGAGTGGTGAAGTATTCTCTTGGAGTCCTGCTGTGTTGGTGCCTGCATTTAAAAGCCTGTGGAAACAATATAATGAAAAGGAAGCATTTCTATTGCCTTCTTTGACTGAACTGTTTGTGATTTTTATTAGTAGTAGTGGTTTTAACTAGCATGTGTTCTTCAGCCTGAGAGGGAGGGAGTCTGTTAGCTGTCAGAACCCGTCAGAAATTAGGGATGCAAACTCTACCCCACTTTGTTTCAAATATTTTACACTGTCAGTTCAGCAGGTTTTTTTTCAAGTCTGATTCAATTGATTATAACTCTACCTTCTGTGTTAAGACAGCTGAAAACAGTAACTGAATTTGTCCATGAAGCTCTTTATGTATATTTTTCTTCTTGTATTGATTTTTAATTACTTTCTTCATTTATGGAGTTGCTAATTTTCATTCTTCATAGAATTTATCTTCTAATTTGTGTCATATTTACATTTAGTCGTTTTCTGATTTATCATGATGTTTTAAGTTACTTACACATAATTTTTAAGTCCATGTGCTTGCAGGCTTTCCATTTTAAGTATACTACATGAATGTAGTCAATTATGAGAAATCATAATTTTTTGGTGCTTTCCTGGTTATATGTTATGATTCTGCACTAAGAAGCTGCTAGTTTCAGTGAACTATTTCATCCATGATTGTCTTGCCTGTGTGTGTGTATATCTATATCTATCTGTGTCTCTTTTCCCCCATGAATGTTGCTCTTGAGATGCCCAAATAATAGGTATGCTGTTTCCTATCTCTTGATACAGAACTTGTTTTCTTCCTTTAGAAATGCATTTTTTTGTTGATAATACCATATTTGCATGTTTCAATGAGATAGGATATCTGTCATGGATCCACAGTGGACCAGACCACACATGAATACTAGCTGGCTCACATTTGATTCCATGATTTTCTCCACAGTTGTGGTCATACCATCTATCCCTCACCCAAGTTTGAACCATGGATTCCTTGCCAAGTTAATTCCTGAGCAGAGCTTTGCCCACTCATTTTACAAAGGTAATATTAACATCATCTCCTAACCTGTTTGGGTGTTCTTATTTAATGTAATGTAATTCAAGAACTAACTGTGATGCAATTGTTGATAAATAAGTATACGCCTCAGGTTACATGGAGATCAGACCTGATGATACCTTCAAAACTTTAACTTCCTGCCTACATTTCTCCAGGAAATCTCTTTCCCACTTTTACTACCATTTATTAACTTTATTTATTATGAAATAAAAGAAAAAAAGTAGTCAGGAGGAGGAGCCAATGGATGTAGAAAATTTTAATTGCTTTTGATTTGTGGTTATTCTGCTACAATATTAGGTCCATAAAAATAAAATCAGGCCTATTTTAAAAATATTGCCTTCCACATAAAGTATGTAGTACTTTTGTAGTATTCCCTTTCCCCATATCTTTCCCTGTTCTTTTGCCTTCCTTTCTCGCTTTTTTTCTTGCCGCCTTGATGGTATGTAAACCTCTGATATTGTATGTATTGTGAATTATTTTATGCCTGTTAGTTAATGTGCTGTGCTTTTCTTGAAGGAAACCGCTTTTGTGACCAGAGCAACTATTACATGTTTTGGGCCCAATTTGTTTTGTTTGTTTGTTTGTTTTGTTTTAATAGATATTATATGATGTAGGGAATATGTTTTTCAGATGTCACTACTTGAAAAAGAGAGTGTTACCTGAATGTAACTTTAGCCAAGTTTGCATGTACATTTCCGTGTTTATTTGCATGCACTGTGCTGAGAATACAGAACTGTAAAATATTTTTAAATATTTATCTGATGGAAATGTTCTTGGTATAGTTTTGAAAAATCTCAATGGGTAAACAGATTAATTTATCAAAAACCCAAGAGATTTAAAATTGCATATAAAGAACAGAAATAGTGAATGTCCTACTTCAGTAATAATGCAACGTATGTTTATCATATGTTATTCTGGGAGCATTACATTAAAATACTCATTGCAGCAACTGAAACTATCACTACGTTAATTTGGCATTTCTTAAACTTTAGTATGTGCGTGTATGTATATTATAAATTGTTTTAAATTCTAAAAACTAGTAAGCAAGGGTTTGTGATTTTGATTAATAAGACTATTGTTTGCTGTAGAAAAAAAAATTGGGTCATTGAATTTGCTGATGTAATATTCTTTATTGTGACATAGTTGAATTTGTATGATTTGATTCATCATTAATAAAAAAAGGAATAATTTGCTGTAAGTTCAGAAAAGTACTCCAGTACTATGTAGTACTACAGAATAAACCCCTAAAACTTAAGTATTACTTATCTTTTTATTGCATTTAGAGCATGCTTCTGTGTATCAGGCATAGGATATTTTATTTTTAACCACCTTTTTTTGGACTGCCTCAAAACACAGATATTTAAAGACATTTTAATTTTTGTCAACTTTAATGCAATAAAAGTAAATTATGCAACATAAATGAGATTATATTGCTGTCTGTACAAAGCTTGACATTTGATATAACGGGTGACAAAAGGAAGGGAAAAAATAGGGTTTTTTCTTACTTATATATACAAAACTACAAGTACAAGTATAAGAATGAAATATACATAACAAAAGCAGAAAAAAAAGTTTAAGAAGAAATGGAGGCAGCCATACAAACTCACCAAAATATATCAGACAAAGCATTTTTTAAGAATTGTGTCTTTGATCCTATTGTCGATAGTACTTGTTTTACCTTGAGTTCAAGTAAAATATGGTTTTGTTTGTAAATAGTTCAATAGAGGTATAGTAAAAGTGTGAGGTTACAAAAGAAAAGTGGTTTGGCTTTAGAAACAAATTATGCAATAAAGGAAACATTATCTGTAGCTAGTTATTTTATTTGTTGATTTAGAATCATAGAATGGTTAGAGTTGGAAGGGACCTTAAAGATCAAGTTCCAAGTTCTCCCACTAGACCAGGTTGCTCAAAGCCCTATCCAACCCGGCCTTGAACGCTTCTAGGGATGAGGCATCCACAGCTTCTCTGGGAAACCTGTGCCAGTGTCTCACCACCCTCACAGTAAAGTATTTCTTCCTAGTATCTAATCTAAATCTCTCCTCTTTCAGTTTAAAATCATTACCCCTCCTCCTACCGCTACACTCCATCCTTCTAAGTTTTAACCCTATGAGGTCTAACCCTCTGACATTGTACTGCTTCACCCATTAGAGAAGAAAAATGTTTCTGCTATTTAGAGTCTATAAATAGCAGAATCTATTTATAAATAGATTCCTCGGTTTTGAACAACATTAGCAGGAAGTGAAATGAAAAAAAAATTGCCAATACTGTCAGAAAAGACTAAAAGCAAAAACCTATTTTGTCATTTCAACAGTCTTTTTTTCCAGGCTTTTAGTGATGTGACATGCTTTCAGATGTTGGCAGCAAGCATGTGATATTTGAATATTATTTTAAATTTTAAGATATTTTAACATATTATAGAGTGCTTTAATGTAGCATTTAAAAATAATTACATATTTTTAAAGTAAAATCCTATTTATTAAAAAAAGGATAAAAATTCAGTTTTTACATGGAAGTAAAGTATATTTTATTCATTCCACATGACACTAAATGGATGTAAAGGATTCATTCTTTGTCAGTCCAATTCAGTACAGCAAATTGTGTCATTATTGTTAGAACTGTACAAGCCTTCTTTGGGGCAGATCTCTATGAATTTAGAGAGAGGGATTGGCTGCCTAAAAGAAATCCATTTTTAGTAGATGGAATCTAATTATCTGACCAGGTAACTTCTCAGGGGAAGGTTAAGGTAGAAGTAGGCATAATACCAGTATTTAAGGTACTGATTTTGTTATTAGTGATGTTTGTTTTGGCTTTTTTTTTCTTTACATGGAGCAATGTCTTTAGTTAAAATATATTTAAGGCTGTGTGAGAACCTACCTGTCTCAGGCAAGTGATTGATTTATGCTGCGTATGAGTAACTACAACTGGTGTCAAGTGCAGGTTACAAGAATTTTAAATATCTCTGCACTTGATATAAACTTTTCGGTTCTCATCATATAAAATGTAGACCTTTGCCTAGTTTATCGATGATCTTATATACAAGGAAAATGTAGTATCAGAATAAAAGACTTTAAAATATGCTTTGCAGTGAAATATATTCTACCTGTACTTACAAGTGTTTGTAGGTGGTAAAATAAGGATTTAATGTTTCCTTTACTGTTAATCAAATATTGGTCAAAAGCTATATGTTATCTCATGGTGCTTAAAGGAGAAAGGACAAACCCAGGAAGCAGAAAAAATAAACCAATGGTGTCCATGACTACCATTTAACAATAAAAATGTTTATTTCTTTATAATGTTCTATACTTCTGTATTTATTTTTCTTTCTAAGCTGATCCATGGGGAGGAGAAAAATGCATCTCTCTCTGTAAATTTACCCTTTGACATATGTGTTTTGCAAGTGCTTGGGTTTCTCCTACTAGTTTCTGATAACCTTAAAGGGTCTGCAGTACTTCAAAAACAGAATATTTTAGACAAAGCAGAACTTGCAAGATGAAAAAAAAGCTTGCTCTCTTTTCGATTTAGGTCATGTATAGTATTATTCTTTGGAGTAATTTATTATCACAGTCTCAAGGAAAGTAGAAGATCAGAACTATTCTCTTGCATTTGAAGTATAGAATCATAGAATCATATGGGGTTGGAAGGGGCCTCTGGAGATCATCTAGTCCAACCCCCCCGCCACAGCGGGTCTGCCTATAGCAGGTTGCACAGGAACTTGTCCAGGAGGGTTTTGAATGTTTCCAAAGAAGGAGACTCCACCACCTCTCTGGGCAGCCTGTTCCAGTGCTCTGCCACCCTCACAGTAAAGAAGTTCCTCCTCATGTTTAGGTGGAACTTCTTATACTCAAGTTTGTGCCCATTTCCTCTTGTCCTGGGCACCACTGAAAAAAGACCAGGCCCATCCTCCTGGGGCCTCACTTTAAGTATTTGTAAGCATTGATTAGATCCCCTCTAAGTCTTCTCTTCTCAGTACTAAAAAGACCCAAGTCCCTCAGCCTCTCCTCGTAGGAGAGATGCTGTATATTTGAGAAACACAGTCCTACAAAAGTAAATGTTGCCAGGCTTGTTTCTTTCTGTTCACAATACCAAAGAATCACAGTGAGTTAGACTTTTGGAATGTCGTTATGGCTCAGTTTCTCTGCATATGTGAAGATTTCAAAATTGAGACTTTAAACCAAGAATTGTCTAAATACAAGAGCCTATCAAATGGTCTAAAAAGTTGCCTGGCCTAGATAACTTCTGTGCTAGATTCTCATTTTTTTATCTCAAATCATCAGTCGTATGTCAGTAACTTTCTGGAAAATATCAGCAGTGAATCAATGTCTGCGCTAGTCATCCTAGTGTCCCTTTATAGTAGGTGGAGAGAAGTTAGGGCACGTTTAGGGTACAGCTTATCTGGCCTGCTTTAGAGATCTACTTAAGAGACATAAACTGGAAATTCCTGTCTTTTTCCACACACTATAGGTATCATTGGAGATCTCTTCCTTGGTGAGATTAATCCTGGCTTCTTTGACTAGTCTTAACTGAATTCCAGGCACAAAACTTGCTTTATGACAAAAGCTGACATGAAATTCTTTGATCTCAGGCACCTAATCCAGTCTAATGACATTATGTGCCTTAGTAATATCCCCATCACATAGACAGCTATAATTTGTTACATATATGTTCATAGATACATACGATACATACCCTTCTTTGAGTACTACACGTGTATGGTTTGAAAGTAGGAACTATATATCTATCTAAAAAATTATGTATTGTCTTCAACCTAATGATTGGCGGACATGTTCCCTCTGTGCCTGGCATCTAATAAATCTAAGCAATGCATATCATTGTCTTTCCAATAGCACCTTATTCTTCTCTACCTGCCTAACAGTGTGCAGTGCAACTAATCTGCACCTTTCTCCATTGTAAAAGTATTTTTGAATACCGATTTGTTTCATTGTATGGTTGAGGGGATTTTCAGTTTTGTTCTTTTTTGTCTTACAAGTATTTCAGCCTCCTTTTTTTTCCTGCTGAGTGCTTGAGATCCTTGAAAGAGACTATTCCTTGCAGTCTGATGTACTCACAAACCCCTTTATAAAAATCTTTGGCTTCCGTCTTTAGCAGCATCTTCCACAAAGATTGTGTGTGAGAAGTCCTAGCTGTGTTGTATTTAGTAGAAAGACAGTGCTAAAGTGTAATCTCTACTCCTGGTGATGGGGGATGATTTCAAGTCCTTTTAAAAGTTTCCATTCAGATTTGGAAGGATGAAGATAGTCCCAGTAAACAAAGCTACTTCCCGTGGAAAGCAAACAAACTTCTGTTTTATTTTGCAGGCAAATACATTAAATTGATCTTAATGTCAGAGGACATTCATGTCCTTGTAGAAGTTTTATCAAGGCTCTTATGAGGCTTCTGACGTAATAGCACATTCAGAAAGTGCACCTGAGCAGTGGAACTTCCCAGTTCCCACAGTCCTTTTAAGACCAAATTGTGTTAGTCAAAACATCGTTACTGGTCTTTACTTTTGGTCAGCAAGAACTACGCTTGTGAACTGAGCACAAGATGCTGAAATTTGTATTTCTGCAATGGAAGCAATTGGAATAGCTTAGAAAATAACATTTTGACCAAAGTAGATTTCTCTGGTAAGATAGGGGTGTTTTCCCAAAACTGGTATGAAAATATCTCTCTTATGTTTGGAAAGTCTGGAAGCGGAGACTGAAAACTTAAGAGTAACCCTTTTTGTTACCAGGTAGGGGATAATTAGTACATATTTTGAGAGCAGAAGTATCTGGTCATTGGAATATGACACAGGAGAAATAGGGGAGAATGTTATATTCTGTTAATAGCAGCTAAGAAGCCTTATCATGTAAAGCCAAGTAACCTCTTCAAATTACAGCTACAAATTTGTTTATTTTAGCTATGGTGGTCAGGATCACTTAAGATGAGTTTTCTCAATTCTGGTTGTTATTGAAGGTCTGTTGGATCACTGTTTCTTTCAACAGTGCTTCCACATCTCCAGCAGTGGCAAAGGGTGAATAAAATTTATTTATGGTTTATTTATTCTTCAGCTGGCAGTCTGTTAATTACTGAGAACACAATTAATGTTAACCAAATAATGGAAAGATGTTTTCAGTTGAAAATTGATGTTTCCACTTAGCATTATTCAGAAGTGTTTTGGAAATGAAAGCACTGCGACAATGAGATACTGTGCAAAGAAAATCAATATGTAGCTTATCAGAACACTTTATTAAAAATGGATTGGCTTTTCAACTCCCCTGGTATCACTGTCTGTGTTTTTCCCAAAGCACTGTAAATGAACAGATTTCTTAAGGGTATGTGCTGTGGATGGATTGGAAGCTATTGATTTGTTTTTTCTTGACAGAATGAACTATATTAAAAAGTTGCAGAAGCAGCTTTTTCTTAGAAGACAAGTAAAGCATCAAGTTTTTCTGATCTCATAGGTATACAGTACTGTGGGTATTGTACATTGCTACACTGTCCTTTATATTCCTAATACAGTGGAATAAAGATTTCCAGCCTATTTTTAAACTAAATAAGAGTATAGGGGTAGCAGTCCAACTATGCAAAGTGGACTAAAGGACTAATTTACATGGCCTTTCAAAATATCCTTTGCCTCCACAAAGTCCTAACAAAATTCATGACTCCATCTTCCTCAAAATCTAGTTCACGGATTCACAGATTTGACAGAGTTGGAAGGCACCTCTAGAGATCATCTAGTGCAACTCCACTGCTAAAGCAGGATTGCCCAGAGCACGTTACTCAGGACTGCATCCAGGCGGGTCTTGAAAATTTCCAGAGAAGGGGACTCCACAACCTCTCTCAGCAGCCTGTTCCAGGGCTCTGTCACCCTCGCTGTAACGAAGTTTTTCCTCATATTTGAGTGGAACTTCCTATGTTCCAGCTTATGCTCGTTGCCCCTTGTCCTGTCACTGGAAACCACTGAAAAGAGTCTGTCTCCATCATCCTTCAACCCACCCTTTAGGAACTTGTAACCATAGATAAGGTCTCCCCTCAGTCTTCACTTCTCGAGGCTAGAGACCCAGCTCTTTGAGCCTTTCCTCATAAGGGAGGTGCTCCAATCCCTTAATCATCTTTGTTGCCCTTCGCTGGACTCTCTCCAGTAGTTCCCTGTCCCTCTT
>JAOXNO010000001.1:185395391-185406691 GCA_028565335.1 Limnodromus scolopaceus | reverse complement strand
TGGATCTCCGTAGTGGCACTTCCATTTTCCTCAAATATAACAGTGTACACAGTATTCCATAAAGAACCCTACCTATTCTCTAGTGCCATTAATACTTGACTTTTGCAGAAGCTGTTTCTTCAGAAAAGTTTGGAATCATAGTTGCCTTTACCATAATAGTGTTGTATTGGTAACTGAATAATTACCCAGTGACTGATGTATCCAGGTCCTTCTCTTCAGTCGTTTCCAGCTAATGAATGCCATTTATAATGATAATCTCTATGTTAGTCACTGGATGCATCACTTTTCGCTATTAAATGTAATTTGCAATTCTGTCATAATTCCTTCTTATAATCATTCTTCTATGTATCAATTGTACCTTGTAACTTTGTCATCAGGAAATTTCCCCAGACATTTTTTACTTTTTCATCTGAAATCTTTATTAAAATTGTAAAAGAGGTAACTCCCGTGGGAATTTTCCTCAGTCTGATGTTTTTCTCTTGAAACTATATGATGTCTCCTTCTTAGGCAGTTTACTTTCCTACTTTCTGTTAGTTTCCAGGTTCTCCTGACTAAATTACTAAATTTGTTGTGACAATCCCCCAATGAATTTTACTACATTGGCCCTTATTTTCTTTGAGCAATAAATATTTTAAAAGCTCTTTTGGCAAAGCTGTTTTGTAATCTCTCTCATTCCATTCCATTGCTATTCTTTACTCCAAAATAAATCCTGAAATCTCTCATTTGTAGTTGTCTAAGCTGAAGGCTTGTTGTTGTCCAGATTATTTTTCCCCCTTTCTTATAAAGAAAAACTGTGTGTAGGTATTCTCCAGTCATATGTTGCTATCTCCACTTGCCTGTTTGGTGAAAGTACTTGCTACTAGACCAGTAATTTTATAGACTGTTTCTTTCAAAATTGGCTGGGGTCAGTTCATTCCTGTGATTTTAATACAGTAAAAGCTCTCTTCCAGTTTAGTTAGGGTATTTGAATTTCCACAGCCACATTTCCATTAGCTTTGCTGTCTTTAGTTTTGTGTTCAAATGAAAATTGAGGTTAAGTGCACTCTAACTTTAACATGTAGTGGACCATCTTTTTTTTTTTTAGTGTCTTCTTTTCATTTACATAACAATGGAACCTTATGCTATTTTACTTACCATAAGTTACAACAGCAACAATCTGCTTGACTGGCAGACCAGTCCTACTCTCCTCTTAAACTGAGAAGTGTTGTTTTTGTGTGGATGACGTTTAAAGAGACAAGAGAGCAGAAAATTCATTAGGATCGTTCTGTGGATCAGATGTCTTTCTGTGCCAAACACAGGCAGTATTAAGTAGATACGGATTTTTTTGCTTCCTGACCCAGCAGATGCTGAGTGTATTTTATGCAGTTCATAAATCCAGTTTCTACTTCCTGCTTCACAAAGCAGGGCTCATATCTATTTGATAAGATGTGTTTAGGGCACTTAGAAGAAAGAGAAGAAGGAAGTGGCTTCAGCATTTGTGACTGTTAAAAGAAGAAAACAGTACTCCTTATAATAGGTTATTCTGCTTTGTATTTATAAAAGTCTCTTCCGTTCTCTCTCTATCTGTTTGTTAATACTTGTACATGTGAAGGGTTTTACACTACCGTTAGTTCAAATGCATAACTAACCTCATACAATTTTTTTTGTGTGCACATGCACGCACGCACACTTACATCTATGTGGTAAATATGTATAGATGTTTTGCACCTGACTATATCAAACAATTGGTAATAAGTTATGTGATTGTTATTAAAGTTATGTTGCTGAAGGACATTTTGTTTGGAATAGGCAGAAGAGCAGCGCTTAGCATCTAAGTATGTTGTAAAATATTTTCCAGAATATCTAAACTGCTAAAAAAAAAGTGTTCCAAATTCATAGACAGGCCAGATAAATTTTATAATCAGGACAATGTATCAGTGAAAATAAGGTACCTTGAAAATAAATTTAAAAAATCAGTTTGAGTGCAAGCTTTTTGTCATTAAAAATAGCCATAGTGTGTTGCTCTAAAAAAGTGACAAAAAAGATGAATAGGGAAGTTATTCACAACTCTAGCTAACTTTCCACTAAGCATAGCAAATTATTCTTATTTAATGAAGTTGTTGTGTCTGTTTCACTGAAGTAATTAATAGAGGCATGCTTTTCTCGGTTACAAGATGTTGTACAGTACATTCCAATCTGGAAATGTTCCAAACTCAACAGATTTCACTTGCTGGTCTCTATGAAGCTGTTTTTATTTTGCTCTTAACATTTGCCAGAAAAAACTACAGAATTTTACCTTTTGTGGGGAAAGGAGAGTTATCTAAAGAATGAACAATAACACTTCTTTTTTTCATTTGTATTTGATATAATGATATGTGTGTAAAACTGTGTATAATACACATTTTTAGCAAAAGATAAAGCAAAAAAAAAAAGGTCTCACAGTTTTCTTTTGAATGCAAGCTTAATATTTTCTGACAGCAATAAAAGGACTAAATTTTATAGTAATCCTGAAGCATAAGTGATTGCATTTTTCTCTTCCAGTAGTCTCACAGATCATACAGATATGCAGTCGATAGGTTATAATTTTTAATTTTGTTTATGCTGGCAATATTCTGCTGTTTGATTACTGTGTGAGTAGTGGGCTGTAATTTCTAAATGTCACTGAGCTTGCATAATGCAACTCTTCCTAGCCATTATATAGGCCAAACAGCTGTTGAAAGCAAAATGTTTTGAATGTAGAATGAGATTTTAAGGTGTAAACTCCTAAGATTTGTGGGCTTTCTAACGCTTACATTTATATCTTATAAAAACTCATGATTGTATGTTTAGGAGAAGAAAAATTAAACTAAGTTATAAATATTGTTCATAATCTCTATTTCACTGCAGAGACACCAACTGTATTTCCAGAAAATATCAAAGATAAAGAAACACCAACACCAGTTGAAGACATTCAGCTGGAAAGCTCTATTCCTCATACAGATTCTGGAATTGGAGATGAACAGATGCCCAATATTTTGAATGGGACAGACTTGGAGACCAGCACAGGCCCTGATGCTATGAGCGAGCTGTTGTCTACTTTGTCTTCGGAAGTGAAGAAATCTCAGGAGAGCTTAACAGAAAGCCCCAGTGAAATCTTGAAACCCGCATCATCGATATCCAGTATAAGCCAAAGTAAAGGCATCAATGTCAAGGAAATACTGAAAAGTCTTGTGGCAGCCCCTGTTGAAATTGCAGAATGTGGTCCAGATCCGATCCCTTACCCAGATCCTGCACTGAAGAGAGAAGCTCACGCTATTCTTCCCATGCAGTTTCACTCATTTGACAGGTATATGGCTGGATTCATTATTTTATATTGAAGTTATTCAGAAATTTGAAGGTTTGTTTGGTTTTTTTTTAACATGGTTATTCTTCTATTGGTTTGTATTAGACTGTATTAAAAAATAGCTGCATTACTTCTCCTTTTCTTTGTTACCAAAACAGACTGCGTAGTATAGACAAAAGTAATTCACCTTGTTTTTCTCTGTCAGCAGTGAATAAAACTCTACGAGGTACTTGGAAAACAAGCCTGTTGTAAAGAAATATTTTTTGCAATAAAATCTTTTTTCCTTTAAAACAGCATTTTAGTGAGGAGAAGGAGGAGGGGTAATATCTGCTGATATAGAACAGACTGACTGCAGAAATTCGGTCAAATATTCTTTCAAAGGCTTAAATTTTAATTGGATCCATCATTGCACTGTTTTCTGGTACTGAAATGCTTTGACCATAGCAAATTGTTTGCACGGTCATGGTGGAAAGCAGTTTCCTTTTAGATCCTTAAAAAGCAAATATGCTCAAAGGTTAGTGTTTAAAAATAAACTGCTGAACATTTCCAAAAAGAGTCCTTTGTTTCCTTTCTTAGGCTGTAGCTTCCAAGCTTCTAATGAACTTGCTTTTATTTAACTGCCTGGTCCATCTAAGTTATCCTGAATACAGAAGCTGTGATAAGATGTTCAGTTGACAACATCATTCCATAAGAAGGGTAACCTGTTCTATTGTGGACTCAGTCTTAACCTGTGCAAAGAGCTAACTCCTTTGACTGTTGATGTGGTTACATTTTCCAGTATAAGACCCCTGCAGTTTCTTCATAAAAATGTTTTTAAAAAGTAAAAAATGGAATCAAGACTTAAAGATATGGTAAATTATGTCTCAAAATTTTAAGTGAACTTGTAGAAATCGATTATCATGCAGGTACAAGAATTAAAATTCTGGAGGAAATTAAAAATAAAACAAGAAAATGGCTTTGTTGTGATTTATGAGAAAAATCCATCTACATTTCCACAAAACCTGCAAAAACGTCACAAATGTCTTCATTAAAGTCTTAAGAAAAACAATATGCCATCAATGTTTTCAGCATAATATATGTAGTATAGTGCAAGAAGATAAGTGAGAATTTTAGCATGAAAGTGAAGAAGTGTTTCTTTCATTAGGAATTCCATAGAAAAGCTAGTGCCTTTTTGTCTGTGTATATATATATATTAGTACTGAGGCAGCCTTTCTGAAATAATTCAATAAACAATCAGCATCTGTTGTGACAAAGAAGATTGGTTCAAGCTAGGAAAAGTGAATTGTGCTTTAGAAGCAGTGAATATATCCCTTTCTAACAATATTTTAGGTCTTAAGACCATTTCAGAGAAAAGCATTTAGCAACTTGTTTCAGAAAGAGGATATTTCTTTGTTTACCAATCTGCATGCTTTGATTTTAGAGTGATTTCAGTGTGAAGTGAAAAATATTTTTTTTCCTATACAGTTAGGAATTTTTGCTTAATCCTCTGTGAGGAACCATCAAATTCCAGAAAGCATTCCTGTACATTAAGCAGTACAGAAATTTGTGCTGCGTGAAGAATTAATAGTACCTAAATGTAACCACCAAAAGGTTACTTTAGTTGAACCTGTTCAGCTAAATTTCTACCTTGGTCAATTAAGAAAAATACTTCATTCAGAGTGTTATTATTAATTTCTGAAAAGCTATACACATAAATTAAAATGGAGCATATAACCTCATTATGTTAGAGCGAACTTAAAATCAAGATGATTGAAGAGATGAGTTTTATTCTGCATTTCTAAATTATAGCTTTATAAGAGAGCATTAAAAAACTCTAATGGGCTGAAGTAGGTTGGTCATCACCTGTATTTAGTGTGAGCACCTCCATTAGACTCTTCTTGCAGCATTGTGGCTGCGTGTACATTTTGAACATCATTAGAAGTAGTTGCAAATACAGAATTACAGAATTATTGGAGAGGTGCTTCATGTCTAGAGCTTACTGATTTTGATGGGCATTTCACACTTAATCAGTTTCCTTAGGAAGCTAGAGGGTTTCGTGGTTTGTCTCTTCCCTACCCTGTTACCTGCTGACCAAGTTGCCATTCCGTGATTTACTGTATAAAGCATACAGTTACCTTTGTAGCTTGGTAACACACGTTATACCATGTCAGCCCTTGGCTTTGTTCACTTCTTCAGAAAAAAAAAAAAAGTGGTAATGGTTAAAGTTTAGGCAAAAGATGACCCATTTACATCAATTTTGTTTGGATATTTTGTTTTCTTCAATACATCACCCTGCTATCTGATTCCGGTAACTGAGGTAGGCCATGCTTTTTAATACAACCAAAAATGGCAGGTTCGGGCAGGTCCCAGCAGATCAGGAAGTGTTAAATTCTTACTTACAGCTAAACGAGTGTTATTGAACTGTGGGCATCTCACTAAAATAGGACCTCAGCTGGCTGGTTGCACCTCATGGATGCAATACTAAATGATGACCACTGTTCAGGCAAATACTTCTCTGCACACTTTGCTTGGGTTTACAAAGTGCTTACTTGACCACTGTGGCAATCTTTGGACACCAAGGATGGGTGGTGTTGTGGCTTTTCTTTTTCAAATCACAAAGGAGAAGCAGATTGAGATCTTGACCCTGTAACTTCTCAGGGGGGGTAAAAAAAGGTTAGGGGGAAAAAACAAATGGCATATTGAAATGACATTCAAATTAATTAAAATGTTGAGAAAGCAACGTGAATTTTAGCTTGTTGTGGTTTATGTACATTTTATGTTGCATATAGTATCCCAATTATTATTGAAAAATTTAAAAAACAATTACAACATAATTCTTTTTCCATGCTTGCTCATGTAAGTATAGTTGTGTTTACTGATATAAACTAACAATTAAATAATATACACTGCATATTTTTTTTTAAAGTTAATGCTATGCTGGTGGACTGCATTTCTGTAGGATCTTCTGTTGTTGTAGGTTATGCAGCTTTTGGTAATTCACTGAGCAATGAGGCTATTGGTCGTGTTTATTCTCTCTAGTGAGAATCATGAGCAATGAAGTGTATTGTTTTGTCAGGTTTTATTTGTTTCAGTTTTTATAAAATACATGCGGTGATTCCATATTTATAAGCAAATTGAGATTAGAGAAACATATTTTTCACTTTATCCAAAAGATATTCTTAGTCCTTGTGAGGCTAGACTTATTTTTGTATTCGGATGGCTGAGTGCCTTGTAAAAGAAAAGTTGAGATAATAAGTTATAAGTAGAAAAATAACTACCTTTGTTGTTCTAAAGATATGTCTTTAACTATAATCACTGATCTCACATGCAGGTAAATGCCATATAGTGCAAACTCTTGTAAATGGAATTGAAGTTAAGAATTCTGTTTTATCAATTCATATGACGTGTTTTGCTCTACATGTTCTTTTAATTGTACATTGCTAATATGTTCATAAGAGTCATTGTGTAATAGGCTTCAGCGTATTCTTCCATAGAATTTGTGCAGTTATAAATGAAATATAAAAGCAGAAAATGTGTCCAACATGTTTTATCAAACAGGACTTGTGTGTAGTTAATGTATGCAGCAGTTCAAGTACTATCGAATGTAAATGATGAGGTGATATTGATGAAAGGAGGGGATTGAGGTCTCGGGGGGCGCTGATGACGGATTGAACAGAAGCGGCCTTGCGCCGCACGTAACTCAAGTCTGTCGTCTTCACCGCTCAAAGCCGTAATGGGAGGTGGCAGTCTGAAATGAGTTGCCACGGCAAAGAGTATTATTTTTGAAATGCTTTCACACAAATCACTAGGCCCTGCATACAACTTAGTTTCATGCTTTAATGTCATCAGGAGGCACAAATTGGTGTGTCTAATTGTTTGCCACCTGCCAGCAAAATGAGCTGCCAGCCAGCCAGACGGGTTTGATTGTCTGTCAGCTCTTCAATAGATTGAGAGTGACAACATCAAAAATTTCACTTCAAACTCTGAAGCTTTGAGCAGCTTTTCAGAGACCTCTTCCCCACAAGTGCTTCTGGACAACTGCATTTTTCAATTAGTTTTCAATATATCGCTGCCTTCTGCCTCATCTGTCTTAAGGTAGCTGTAATTACATTATGAGCTGTATAAACAGATTTCTGGGACACTGGAGCCTGGATCCTCAAAGTTATGACATGTCTTTTAACGTCAGACTGAATTCCTTGAAAATGGCATCCAGGATGACATTTTTAGAAGGAAACACAAAGGGTTATTTCACCTAGATTTGCAGCTAATGGAGCATAACTCACCAATAATTTCTTTTTGCCTTCTGATCTTTTGTCTGACAAAATCAGTCCCTGTTATAGATTTTTAGGGTTTGGGGATTTCTTGTTTCTGTTTTTTTGTCAATTTGCATTTGTCCCACTAGACACAACCTAGACCATTAATGTTTGTGAATTTATTTGTGATTCTACTCAGTACTGCATGCTGAAGCTTACATTTGTTCCACTCTATTTTTTTCTAGTGGAGAGTTTTTAGAGAGATGCTATTATTGAAATTGAAAGTGCTCTTGGTTTTGTGTCGCGTTTATTGTTTTTTCAAAGTGAGGTAATTTACATATATTTTCTGTACTTCATAGAATATTTCAATAGGAAACGTGTTTGAATAAACAGAAAATATTGAGTTCCTGGAAATGAGAAGATCAGTTATTTTTGTTGCTATTAAATACCTTATTCTTTTTAATTCATTATCACTTCATAAATTAGAATACTATGGGTTTGCATAGTTTAAATGCTCAATGAAGTCTTTGCAAGCATATTTTGAAGGACACACTTGTGAAGTACTTTAGTCTTAGTTTTTCATTCCACCCCTGCAACAGAAGATCCTTGGGGCCACTTTTAAAGGTATTTAAATTCTAGAAAAGGTGGACATGTTGTGAAATCCAATCAGGGCTAATATGTGTCCTGCATGTTAGTACAGAGAAAGGAGGTCTTCAAAATGTATGTTTAGATAAAAAGCTATGGTTTTGGTATGTAGGCTATATTTAGAAGGACTGCTCAGAATCTTTGTGTTTTACTAGGATAATTTTTAAATTTTTTTTCTTTTACTGATAGAATGGGAAAAAGACAAGAACTGCCAGAGAAGATACACTGGAAGTTCAAATACAGAAGCTCATTATTTATCTCTTGTATTATTGCCCACCTTTGCAAGATCATTGATAGGCACTGGTCTATGCAGTCATTTAAATAAAATAGCTAAATTAGGAGATTATATTCCTGTTATAGTCATTAGATTCTCCAAAAGATGATTGCTGAAAAACAGATTGGATTTCCCTGAAAACTTACTAAAAGTGAATTATGAATAAATATGTTTTTGTCTTCTCCCAACAGAAAATATTACTTTATAAAGTTAATAATGAAAAATAATTGGAGAAAAGAGCACCTTTTCCATGAATCAAGAAGGGATGGTTAAGGTGCTGTCAGTACTTATTCATTGTATTCTCCATTACTTTCTGTATCACAGTAGTTTGTGAACATGTGAATGAAAAAACTATTCAGCAATGTGGGAACCAAGTGACTCGTCTGGGGTACCTCTTCGCTCTCAATAATTTTCCTGATCTTTGTGTGGGAGAGATTGTGGTCCAAAGGAAAGTCATAGGAGCTCCTCTCTCTAGAATCTTTTCTAAGGCAGCAGTTAAAATACACTCCAGAGAATGGGACATACGGTCTCACATACCTCACATGGTCTCTTTCTGTTACACAGAAAAGAGAGTTGAAGTTGTGTTGTCTATATTCCTAGAGAGTGTCTTAGCCACTCATTTACTAAATGAAATGAAGTGCAAGGTGGAAGCATACCTCCATCATTTAGAACAATTTCAGTCCAGATTTATTAATAGGTTCAAGTCAACCAAAATTGGGTATGTAAACCCTCTTTTTTTTTCCATCAAAAATAATGTAATAATATTCCCCTTGTCTGTCATTTAGCAATACATACACAGGTAACTCTCAAAAATTGTCTTAGAATAATTTTGGTTGGAAAAGACCATTAAGATCATCTATTCCAACTGTTAACCTAGCACTGCCAAGGTATCACTAAACCGTGTCCCTCAGCACTATATCTGCTCAGCTTTTAAATATCTCCAGGGATGGTGACTCAACCACTTCCCTGGGCAGCCTATTCCAATGCTTGACAACCCTTTCAGTGAAGAAATTTTTCCTAATATCTAATCTAAACCTCCCCTGGTGCAACTTGAGGCCATGTCCTCTTGTCCTATTGCTTGTTACTTGAGAGAAGAGACCGACCCCCACCTCACTACAACCGCCTTTTGGGTGGTTTTAAGAGAGCAAAAAGGTCTCCCCTCATCCTCCTTTTCTCCAGGCTAAACAACCCCAGTTCCCTCAGCAACTCTTCATAAGACTTGTGCTCAAGACCCCTCACCAGTTTTGTTGCCCTTCTTTGGACATGCTCCAGCAACTCAATGTCTTTCTTGTAGCAAGGGGCCCAAAACTGAAGACAGTATTCGAGGTGGGGGCTCACTAGTGCCATGTAAAGGGGGACGATCATTTCCCTAGTCCTGCTGGCCACACTATTTCCGATACAAGCCAGGATGCTGTTGGCCTTCTTGGCCACCTGGGCACCCTGCTGACTCATACTCAGTTGGCTGTTGACAAACACCCCCAGGTCCTTTTCTGCCAGGTAGTTTTCCAGCCACTCTTCCCCAAGCGTGTAACGCTGCATGGAATTGTTGTGACCCAAGTGCAGGACCCGATACTTGGCCTTGTTGAACCTCATACCACTGGCCTTCGCCTATCCATCCAGCCTGTCCAGATCCCTCTGTAGACCCTTCCTACCCTCAAGCAGATCAATAGCTATTTGGTGCATGGAACCATAGCTATATCTCAACAGAAGCTTTATGTATGTTTTAACAGCAGAAACCAGCATCTCTCTAGTCCTTAATATGATTCAGGGGATATACAGCTGAAATTTATACTGGATTTTTGTCTGACTTTTTTTGCTCCAATAGGCCACTGAAAAACCACGATTACAGCTGCTTCGATATTTACAGGACTGCGAAAAGTCGGCCCTTGCTTTTTTGGAATTTTTTTTGCATCATAGATGCAGGACTATGTTCATCTTTCATCCCCAGTCTATACCCTCATAGTGATTGTTTCTTTATGTTTTTTTCTTATTCAGTGGTGTTTCTGGCTTTTAATACATACATTTTCACTTATACGGTATTCACATTCTTCAGACTCATTAAATTTCCAGTATTTCCAATTTCTCTGTTCAGCCAAGACCATTCATCTTTCGTGATAGTTAGCTTTTTAATCTCTTACAGTTTTATCTTGTTTCTTGTCAATATTTTTGACCACTTCAGATTCTTCAGCTAATTTATCCTGAATGCAAAGGAGATACTAGTGACTGGGAATTTTTGGGGGAGTAAGTAAAGTTTCCTGCTTTATCTGAGAATGAAGATCAATGACCTTCATGTCCTTGTCCTAAAATCATACCTGAGATGATTTGCTTTCTTCTATTTAGAAACAAACAGTTTATGTTTAGGAGATTAGGATCATTTTCTGTGGTTTAAGATTTTAATATTTTGATGAATGTATGGTATCAAATGATCGAAATAATTCATAATAACTGGACATTCAGAACAATGGTTTCATTTGCACAGGTCCTGAAGATTATATACTTCTGTGAGCCTTCCATATCCTTTCATTATACCTCACATTTTTTTAATCCAGATTTTCTTCTCCATGGCTGTTGATTCTGAGTTAACGTATTTCCTCCTTGATTTCAGATGAATCTTGTCTTAATGCGGTCAGGCCAATAGAAGGTTATCTAAAGTAGGATTCATAATGTGTTGTTAATACACACTAACGATAATTTGCTACAGACTCAAATCACAATCTGGGGCTGAAATCAGAAAGAACATTGAGTAATTGTGGCCAAGAAGGCCAATGGTGTCCTGGGGTGCATCAAGAAGAGCGTGGCCAGCAGGTCAAGGGAGGTCATCCTGCCCCTCTACTCTGCCTTGGTGAGG
>JAOXNO010000001.1:185338426-185383272 GCA_028565335.1 Limnodromus scolopaceus | reverse complement strand
TAGGCCTTTTAAACCAATTTACAGTGAAAACATATTTTAAAACATGGTTTAGAGAAGTCTGGATTAGTTGAATAGGCACTAAAAGCTTGGGGTAGATTCATGTTGCAAATTAAAAACTCTGAGCTAGTCACATGCATTTCAACTATAGTCAATAGAGGCTTTAGCCTAGTGAAATTCACTTGAACTAATCATCTAAAACAAAAGTTGGTGATATGAATCCCTCCTTTAGGATATTAGAAAATCAATAGCTGAATTTGAAATGGGAAAGCAGCACATTGAAATAAAATAAGCTATAGGAATTCAGTAAAATAATTTTAAGCTAATGAAGGAAAAGTTCTAATTTGTTTAAAATGTCAGCTTTCTGTTTAAATGTAGAGATGTCCATGTGATCTGAATTTAAAAGTCCACATTTATTTAGTGCTTATAGATAGTAGATACAGTATAAAATTTAAATGTCATTGTTCATTATCTTATATTCTGTCAGTAAATGTAACTTCTTCCTATAATTGTGCTTTTAAATGCCAATAATATTTTGATGCTGTAATTCAAGCACAAAGAAAACCCGTTCAGCAACTGGCAGTCTGAAAAAGAACAGCAAAAATTCTTGGTACACCAGAATATGCATGTAATTTCGTTTTGTTTTGGTTTTGTTGTTCTTTTAAGTAATAATTCTGTTCTTTGCAATAAAACAGCAGGTTTTTAATCTTGGCATAACAGTTTCAGAGGACACAAGTGTTATGCCCTATTAAGTTTTAAGGTATTAGGGGGTACAATCCTTAGCACACTTCTGGCATTTGCGTACTATTGCTAGGTTGGTATTCAGTAGACAAAGGAATAGTATTTCTGGTTTTTAAGAAGCCAACAGAAGTCACAACACCTCATTGTACAAGTAGAAGTTAAGGAACATGCCTCAAAGATTGTATAATCTCAGCAGGCAGAGAAGTATAAACACAAAGGTAAAGGGATTTACCTGGGATCATGTTCCCTCAAAGTTGAAGAAAAGAAGATTCATTTTCTTGATACCTGTGCTAGAATGCTTCCTCATAGACTATCTTGTCTATCATTGCAATGCCAGATGTTGTTATTTGAAAGCTTGAACAAAAAAGCAAGTTGTGATTGCTTTGCGTGAATAAAAACTTGTCTTTTCAAGCTTTCAAAGGTATATAAAATGATAAGATGTGTAGAAGCTGGAATAGGTGAAAAATACTTACACTTGAACATCTGACATTCTTATCGTGTTTGGAAATGAGAATAAGAATTTTACGTGTTTTGGAATATTCTTTAAATGCTGTAGAATTTGTGGGACTGCTACACTGCTGACTGACATGACATTTGCATTTACTTAAAATATTTTAAACACTGTAAAGTTTATTCAAATTATGATTGCCTTCTTTTCTAAAGAAGCTTACAGCAGCTTTTAAAAACAGGTATGATTTCACATTATTTAACTTCTATTGTTTAAATGTTCTTCCAAATATTTTGTTTTTCCGCAGTATCACTGCAAAGCTTGAAAGAGCTTTGGAAAAGGTGGCCCCTCTCTTGCGAGAAATTTTTGTTGACTTTGCCCCTTTCCTATCCCGAACGTTGTTGGGCAGCCATGGACAAGAGCTGTTGATTGAAGGTACTATTTCTGTTGTAAAATTATATTGTTTAGCTACTTGTCATACCTCTTTTTCCCCCCCTAAGTGAGATGCTGTGTAAAGATACATCTTGTCATCTTGGAGAGCAAAACCTCTCTGTAATATGCCTTTTTGTCCTTAGAATGATTGTATTAGTATAAGTCTTTCAGCATGACTTTGAAAAACTAGTGAAAAACATAATTAAAAAGTGTAATCAATTCCCGTGGAAGGAAGCAAATTGAAGACTGTGCTCCAACATTATTGATATGTGCATGTAGATTTGGTAGGGACACTATTTGCTTGGGTGGGTCAGTTGCATTCACACAGGCAGATAAACAGTTGTCCCTAGAGAGGAATGAAAAGCAATTATTTTTTTTTAAAGAAAAGTATCCTTGAACATTTTCAAGGACTTCTGTGGGGTTGTATGCATTGTTTTCATTATTTCATAGTTACAAAATTTGGGGAAAATAATGAATCCTCATAAGTGAGGCAGTAAGTAATGCAAAAATTAGGCAGAAAGTGCAAATGTGGCAAGCTTATACAGAAAGTAACAAATCAGTGCTAATTCGGTTAAAATAGTGATGGGGGAATTTGCATGAACATGCACTGATCCTGCATCATATATCCAGAAGACCATAATCAGTCAAGTAAACTATTTCCTTCCAAAATTGTTCTTACACACAACATTGATGCTTAAGGAGAGGTTTACGGTTGGACTTGATGATCTTAAAGGTCTTTTCCAACCTAAAGAAGCACAGAATCACAGAATCTTTATGGTTGGAAGGGACCTTTGAGATCATCGAGTCCAACCACACACACACAAAAAAAAACCTAAACAAAAAAAAACACACCACAAAAAACCAACCCACAACACAACCCAAACCAACACACACCCCCCACACCAACCCACACAGAAACAAAACCCAACAATCTCGGGCATTAGAGCATGCCCTGAAGTGCCACATCTACATGTTTCTTAAATACCTCCAGGGATGGTGACTCCACCACCTCCCTGGACAGACTGTTCCAGTGCCTGACCATTCTCTCAGTAAAGTAATTCTTCCTAATATCTAATCTAAACCTCCCCTGCTGCAACTTCAGACCATTTCCTCTGGTCCTGTCATTATTTCCTTCAGAGAAGAGGCCCAAAAAGTCACTTTAAGGCAAAGCATATAATGTGTGAAGATCTACACAGCTTTTGTTCAAATTCTAAGACTCCTCCTATTATACATGTGTTTTACCTAAATATTAGTGTAAAGTCTTTCTGTGGTCTGAGTTATTATTCCTCACAACATTGACCCTTTTATACTTAATGCTAGAAATACTTACACCTTGTAACTGAAATCTTCTAAATAGCCTTTTCCTCTTTTGTCCAATTATTGTTTAATAATATTATTGTTTAATAATACCAACGAATGGTACAGTAGCTTTGTAATTCTCAGAAGTTTGAGGGTGTTTTTTTATACTCTTAATTTTATAACTATGAGTAATTTGCAGTTCTCACTTAATGAGACCTTAAGTTAATGGTCTGAGATGCTTATTGAGAACATTGAGATAGCTGTGAGATATTTGATGGATTCCATTCTTAAATCTTTTATTTCAGTGAAGTTGATTGCAAAATTTGTGGCAGTGTTGTCCTTTTCTGTTTGACAATTGATTAATTGCACTATATTTTTTATACAATACAAATAAAATTGTCTTGGTTTCACCTAAACTCTTTTATAGATTAAAAAATTTCTTCACTGATGCTGTTCTGACTTCATCTCTTGGTCAGACTCGTGGTGTGAACAAGGCTCCAGCAGTTCCCAGCACGTGGCAAAGAGTGAAAAGCTAGAGGCCACAGGAACCTCATGACTATATGGCAGTATGAGTTTATCTCATTGCCTGTCCAGGCAGACACATGGTTTTGTTGGCCATAGCATTCTTCCAATACCCATTTGGACTGCTGTTCCAAATTTTGTCCCATCTATGACTCAGCCATCCGATTCAGCATCAGGAGTCAATGCTTATGAACCAAACATTGAGTTCCAAAATAAGTACTGTCCTTCGCATCACTTTTCCTTAATGTTTTTTCTAACCTTCTCTTTGCTTGCTGTCTTATTTCTGATTTCTAAGAACTAGTCCTTTCTTCCCTAGATATTGAAATTGCAATCTGTAAAGAAAAAAATCCAAGTACATCTTAGATTTTTACACTACATGCCTCAGGACTTGAATTTCTGTTTGCTCCCTTTAAGATAGTTGGGCTTTTTTTCTTTTTTAGAGAGAACTCAGCTGCTCTTATAGTCTTGTGTACTTCTCATCTTTCCTTTCTTCATTGCCTGTATGAGACCTTGATCTTAACTAAACTCAATTCTTGCCTAGTTAAGTTCCTTTTAAAAGGGAATCCTAAATTCTCTCCTTGTCCATTGCCTGATTTACTTTGATAAATTTCCTGCTGCCATTTTTTACTGAAAGCCAATGGTGGTCCATGAAGTGCTTGAAAGAGCTCTCCATGTAATGACTCTGCAAAAAAGAGGGGTTTAGTTGTGTGATTCAAGATGTGTGAGTACATAGAGTTCCTGTGGGGCTTTGATAATTTAAACTTTATTTTTACTGGCAAGCAGTAATTAGCCTGACAGTTTTATATGAAATAGTTTAATTGTTGTTTTATGTGTAAAGGTTTTAGTTACAACAGTTGAAAAGGAGCAAATAAACTTTATTTAATCAAGTCTGAAGGTGCTGTCTGTTTTTCAAATTGATCACCACAAAAATATCTGTTGCATTCTATAAAGTGTGTCCTTTTATTCTGATTATTCAATCTTGAAACATAAAAATAGCTTCCCTCCTCTTGCTGTCTTTCAAACCCTCCATATGGTATGAAGCCTTTCCCCTATCAGATTTTGCTAAAATCCGAATGCCTTCAGGCATCCTTGATGGTGTGTGCTTTTTTCCTGAAGCTCTCTCTGGTGCTCTTGTGCATGCGTGTGTGTAAGAATTACTAAATCATTTCAGACTTGGCAAGAATATCCAAAGTTTTGTAGCTGAGGTTTTACATACTGAAAAGAGAGCACAAAGGAGAAGGGAAAAGAAAAATAATCATTTTAATAATTCTAAAACAGGTTAATTATGGAAGCTTTCCAGAATATCTGATGCTTTGAGATAGGTGTTGTTAATATACATTTGGAAATGTGTATACAACTTTGTTATGATTTCACTGTTTTGTAGTAGTTGAGCTGTCTCAAACTTTTGGTGAAAGATCTTGCAGTCATACCATGCCATGTCATTTACCTTTAGTTTGTATCATCATTCTGCCTTACGGAAGTCTGGCCGATTTATTCTTTGAGGAAATTATGTGTAACATCTCAGCAATGGCTTCTCAACTCTTGAGTGGAGTTGAAATGAACTGGCGGCAATCATCTGATCAGTTCAGACCAAAAACTCAGACCACTCATACTCAAAGTTGTTAATTTTTCATGTTTGTTCATGTAAATTCCAAAATGTGACTGGTAGCAGAAGAACTCTATCAAGTAGTAATCTCACATTATGGAACATATTTATTAGTAAAAATCTTTGTTTACCTACTGAAATAGTACTCATTTTCGACCCTTTTTCTACAACCAGTTCTCTCTTCCAATATTGTATTGGAATACAATATTTGTATTCCAAATATTTCAACTTCCCAGAATAAGTGTCCTCCATGAGAGGTTTAAAAGGACTGAGCTGCAGTCCAATGCAAATAGTTCAAACAGAATATTCCAAAACCGGCCCAACGCTATTGTGGTTCATCAGCTGAGGTTCATTCAATGCCTCAGAGAACAGAAGTTGCAAAGGTTAAAATTGTCCATATAGAATCTAATTAGAAACAAACATGCAATATGTGTAGGTCACATATTTAAGCCTAGCAATGCTCTTTGTGGAGTTCCATTTAACACTTGCACAGATATGTTTTCACTAACTCTAGTTTCCATATGGTCTGCAAATTCCCTCCATGTAAAGTGCATTACAACATTCTAGCTTTTAGGTGAAAATGTTACAGGCAAGTGTAATCTGATCTGTATCCAAAAGAAAAGTTATATCCTCTTTTTGTCAAGCACAGATGGGTAAAACTATTTTCACTACAGCTATTTTTGGAGTGTCCCAAACTGTTACAATAGTTCCAAGATCCATAGTCACATACAATGCTTTCTCTTCTCTTTAGCAAGATACCAAACAAATGTTACCACTGCTTTTCGTGTTCCGATATCATTACCTGGGTAGAAGCTCAGCCAGTTAGCCCTTCTCCAAAAGACCTCTTACAAATTCTTTGGCATACATTTGAAAAGTTTCTGATACACACACAATTCAATCAGATGAAACAGAAAACGTTTTTGTGCTGATAGGAGCAGAATCTGTTTCTCCTCATTAACTCACCACATGGCCCTATGAAAGTATTCAGTAGTAGTGGTGATGGACTAGCTTTGTATGGTATGTGAGAGAAGGCTTCTTGAAACAGTTGAAACATTGCCCAAAACATTCCTTTGGAAACCACAGATAGAACTTAGATGCTAAATGACACTACTTTAAAAGCTCCCAAAGACCACAAGTGCGGCATCGCTGTGGCATCTACCAATACTGGCGCAATTCGTTTCTGATTTCCTTGAACAATACTGAGTTTTGTATTAGGAAAAACAGGACAACCATTTCCCTAAGATACTGTAGCAATCTGGAAATCCCTTATACTTTCTGGGAAAAAAAAATGTACTTTTTTGGTGCTTAACATAGGCCCTGGCTTTCTCTTAGAAGCTTCTCAGAACCTTTGTATTATTGTGCCCAGGAGCACAGATCCTATAAAGCAGAGAGATTGCATGTTGTTACAGAACTTCATTTTCCTTTTCATATTGTTTTCTTGTTCTTTTATCTCACTCTGTCACATCCAAAATCTTTTTCTGTCCAGGCACATTTTCTTTCAACTAATCAGACTTTTGGTAATTGCTTACCAGTTTGTAGCACAGCATGTAGCCAACATTCTGAACAAAATAAATATATTACTAAATATTACCAAGTAAGAGAGAAAGGGGATAAAAAAACAGTGTTGTGATCTTAAAATTTGCGTTAACTGGAATTAAACAACACATAAATAAAAACTGAAGCTATTCATAGTGCTGAAATTTGTATGAGCCACTTTTGGATCCTACTTCGATATTTTTATTAACAGCCTTGAGCGTGGTGCAGAATTGTTCCTGGCAAAGCGAACTGCTTAGACAGAGGTGTACAAAATGAGAAACAAAGGCATTCCACTAGAGAGATATGCTGAATCCTTTTATGGAATAACCGAAACTCAAGAAAAAGCCAAATCTCAACACAGCCAAATGCTGAGTCCAATCTCTAGGAACAAAGAATATATACTATACCTAGAGTGTAGGAGATGAGGGAGGAAGCCACTCAAAGAATGTAGGGATTGTTATAGCAGTTAGCAGACTCCAGGCTCTCTTAGCTCCGTGCCGAGGCAACAAAGACTTGTCCAATACTTGGATGCCTAGAAAGAATACATGACAAGGTGATTTAATTTCTCTGCACAGCTTCAGTAAAAGTCCTACCGTCTGGTTCTAGTCAGCACTTCAAGAATGATATGCACACGCTGAACAGGGAACAAAAGAGCAGGGCACAAGAGCGATTGATGGATGGGAGATAAACTCCATGAAGTACAACGTAAGGAGCTTGATTTTTTCGACGTACTGAAAAGAAGAGATAAGAAGAAGTTAGATACTATGGGATATCTTAGCCTTTCTACCAACTGGATGCCTAAGGAGAGTAAATAACTATGGAAAACTTTTCTGGGGTTTACTGCCAAGTTTTGAGATCAATGTTACTTGTAGTCTTTATGACTGTTTTAAACATTCTTTCTAAATAGTCTTCAGCTTCTCAAGAGGAAAAATGTCATGTATTTGCTGAATGGATTCATGAATGGTTTCTTTGTGACTTTGGAGCCTGTGAATCCCCATTTCCTCTGTGCCATACCTTGCAAGGAGTGATAGTCTGCATTAACCTTAATTTGCTCTAACATTGCCATCACTGCATTTTTTCACGTGGTTGTTGACGGATATACTTGAGTGTCAGCTGGCCACCTGAAGGAATCAGTTTAAAAAAAAGTGGGTTTTTTCTTGTTCTGTGGTTGACTACATCTCAACTGCAGATGCAGTCAGGAATACATCATCTTCACTTGAAACATCAAAGACGGTCAGTGTTCAAGTCACTCTATGAATAAGCCTTTCTTCTAATTTTCTATGCATGTTTATATATATACGAAGACTGATTTTTATTTTTTATTTAAGAAGTTCTTTAATCATTACCTTGAAGCTCATTTTAGTATGAGACATTTTCTCCTTTCTCTGCATAATGAGGTTTGTCTATTCAGAAAAGTCTCACTTAAGGCCCATGCCAGCTATAGTTTAGAGCTCTTGCAAGTGTATGAATGCATAGCCATACATATACTTTAATGTGATTTCTTGAGGATATGAGGCTTATGTGGTCACACTGGGTGAAGAGATTCAGCCTTTTACTCCCTTGATAACTTTTCAATGCCAGTTTCAGGCAGTTTTACAGAGGCTGCTTAAAAGATGCTATAAATATAGGTATCTGTTTAAAGAAAAGATACCCTATAATATCTTGACTGAGGCAGTAGTTACACGTGTATTTCTTAATCAGCTTCAATATTTGATCTGCACTATCATTTGGGGTAGGTCATCAACATGTAGTGAATAATTAACTCCAGAAAATCTCATCTGGTTCATTTGCAGCTATGTAATATGCTGTGTTGGTACAACACTATGTATATTGCAGCGTAAGGAACACAAAAGCAATTGATAAAGCAGGACTGAGAGAGAGAGAGCAGTAGGAACTCAACCCTGTTAGACATCAGAGGATCCCTGTTAGAAATCAAGGTGAACATTGAAAACTTTCCTATGGGGAGGAGGTTATGAAATGGTCAGGGCAATGTCATTTGCAGTGTGTGTCTCACTGGACATGATTGCTCTGGTCAGTCAGAGTCAGGGATCTTATGGATTGTTTGGTTTGTACTGGGGCAGGAACTCTGGATTGGTTTTCAAGGCTAAGGAGTTCATGATGTATTTCTTCTCTGCCATGCTGCCTCCCTCTCCTTTCTTTCCATATGCCCTGGGTGTCTCAGTGTACATTCTTCTATGTCTGGTAATAGGTGATGCTGCAGGCGGCTTAGCACAGTGCACTTAAAAGCCAGTGAATTGCCTGACCCAATGCTCTGGAAGACAGATTTCCTTAATTTGTGGTAGTAGGATTCCTGTTCGTAGATTTCTTTTTATCTTTTACTGTAAACACTTGCAAAAAGAACCCACTGAAATCATACTACTGTCCGAAAACAAGCTCTGTTTAGATGATGAGGTTGGAACAATAATGAGTTACAGACAGTGCTTTTCTTCAGTAAGTTTAAAAACATTCATCATCACTAACAATACATTGAATAACATTTTATATTGGTACAAGCTTTGCGTGTTGATTTGCACTGGATGTTTTTTATGTATTTTCTTTTTTTACTTTATGAATTTCTGCAAGTAATTTGCAAGATTTGGTTTTTACCATGAAGAAAACAATGGATAATATTGAAACAGGGCACAAAAACTTTAAATCCTCCAATGGCTATAATTTTAAAAGCTGCTGCTGATTGAAATCCTGCCTGCACATGTTGTAATCCCTTCATAAACAGGGAAAAAAGTTCATTAATTTCATACTGCTATTTATAGGCATGTAAGAAAATTCTTGTAAGAAATTCTCTATGATTAGCTCTTAGTGTCTTACTGAGAGGTTGCACAGTGTGCTCATGTTTCTCCAAACACTTGGGGACTGAAAGTGTTTCTTACTAAAAAACATAGAATCATAGAATTGAATAGAATTCCATAGAATTCCTAGTTTGGAAGGGACCGTTCAGATCATTTAGTCCAACCATCAAATCACGCAACATCAATGAGTCAGATATATATGGAGACAATAACACCACCAGTTTTCCAGAAGTCTGTATGGTAGGAACAAAAAAACAATGAAAGGTAAATGGATCTTCAAATCTGCCTATTTATTTATATGTAATCCAGCAGAGTCAAGGTTCAAAGCTTTGCAACTTCCACGTTGTTTTTCAGAATATGCTACTAGTGACTGCTCCTCCTAGAGGAACAGAAGAGCAGGTGCCATAGCAGAAGTCTGTTATTTATCTCAGTGAAATCAATGACTCCCACACCAGTGACAGAACATTTTTCTTTCATGTACTATTCCTTGATGATACTTTTAAAGGGATATCATTTCAAACACTAAAAAGTGAAGAGAATACACATTTGCTTGATTTTAAAGATTTAACTCTTGAATTACTGAAGCTCCTGTGTGCAGAAGTATGTTCTGAACAGATGTTTAACATGGCAGGAAACATATAGATCAGAGATCCAGATAGCAACTAGGAAATGCAAAGCATCTGGCACCTTTTTGAAAGTAAACCTGCCAATAATTAATTACACATATGAGACACTTTATCCCTGTCTAATGAATTGGACACTTACTAAGATGTATTAGACTATGTAACAGAGGTTAACTGCTCATGCCCTCTCCTTTGTCTTTGGCTTGTGTGGTCCCAGCGTAACTTAAAGGTAGAAATTGTGGTTGGCACTCAGGTTATATGTTCATGATTATGTTATCATTATTACATTAACTAAAAATTAAAACATCTTTACAATCCAACATATATGGAGATGTCATTAGGCAGAAATTGGGGTGGTTCTGCTGCTTTGCCAATGGAGAAAAAATGACTGAAAATGTGAGAATGATTGTAAATTTTAGGATCAACTACATATATTCAACAGAAGTGGTTAAGAGAGTGCATCAATGAAAAACAATTAATACATGTCCTCAGGAAAACAAAAGCTGGTAAAAGTGTAAAGTAGTCAGGTTTGCTGAAAAGAAGCTCTGAAAGTTATCCTTGAAAATGCAGGTGTTTGAAGTTACAAAATTACTGTTGAAAGTGCTACTATAGACATTATTAGCAATGAAACAATACCAATTGCTGTTCTTTTAAAGCACATATTGGAGCCTTTAAAGAGCAAGAAAAGAAGTTGGTTGTGGTCCTCAGGTCCCGCTTACCTTCAGTAGTATTGGTCACTTTCTCAGAAGTTTCTTTTTTCAAGCCAATAGCCTGTATTCCAGTTGCAAGCCATAAGGCCTAGAAAGGACTGGTCTTTTGCCTTAAATCTCTAAAAGAATTATCTCCCTGTGATGACTTCATACTCCTCCTTTTTCCCAATACCATCCAGGTCAGATGTCCCTCTGTCTTCCTTCTTGTTCTAAGTCTCAGCTTTCATGGAAAATAATTTTCTTTTGTGCCTTTTAGTTTTTTTAATAAGCTTGCCTCCTGCTACAAAAAGAGTAGCAAGAGATATATTTAATGTTATTTCAAGGAAATAATTTTTTAAAAAAGATTCTTGAGAGGGTTCCTAACACGTACAGGCACTACTGTAACATAGCCTGTAGGTGGACTCATCATATCAGGTATACATCAGTGCTGTATGGTAACACTGGACTAAGTTGTACAATTATTTTTTTTTTGTAGAACAGCCACCTTTTTCCCCCTTATTATTTTCTCCTCTACTGTCCAGGTCCAAAGAAAAACGAGGTGGTATGCCAAAAAGGTATTCAGTATCTACAGGATGTTCATGCTGTGACTGAAGCTCCCCACAGGCAGAGGTTCTCTGGTTCTTATTCCACTTAATTCATCATTCAGAACTCAGCAGGGGACTCTGCCTGATTTTGGACTTGAAACAGTTAGGCTGGTATTCACCCCACCCTTTGTCCTCTAAAGGCTTAAAAATGGAATCAATCTACTTTATTATCCCAGCAATGTTTTCCAGAGAACTACCTAACTCTGATAAACTATAGGGTGCAAATAACATCTCTGTATCAGATTTTGCCCTGAGAGATGTATTTCTCATGAGGCATAGTCTAATAATCCTTTTCCATGTAGCCTGAGATCTATGTCCAGGTTCTTTAAAAAACTAATCTCATTAGAGCTAGTCACAGTTTCTTGTTCTATATTCCTTTACTCTGTGTCTACTTATCACCTTCTCTTATGACCTGGACTGAAACCTTTTGATCAGTGATCAAGTTTAACAAAGCTCCCTTACTTGTCCTGATGATTTAGAGGCACTTCTACAGTTCATTGTATTGGATATGGATGTGCTTATTTCCATGCCTCAATGCATAAACAAAGCATATTCCACAAAAACTCTTGAATAATTAACTTGAGAAACTGTTACACTTGAATCTTAAAAATATACCTATTTATAGAGCCCTTTTGTTTTGAGAAAAAAAAAATGTTAATGATAGCATAAACATTGATGAACCATCAAGCTTGATTTATCTAGATGTTAACAGACTCCCTACAGACCTGGCATTATTTTTTCAAGGACTAAGAGAATATATCTTTACTGTGTTCAGTCTAGCTTTGTGTTAAAAATTATCTCCTCCAAAAAAAGCCAAACCTGCTAAACACATATTGTTTTATATCATGTCTTATTCTTCTCTGTTGGTATATGGAATTTTATGATCCAATCTTTTTATACTAATAGTGGAGTCTGTGGAGATTTTCTTGCAATGGGAAACCCTCATGCTGAAAGAACTTGTCAGACAACAGAGACAGTTGTGATATGTCAAATTAAGATGGCAAAGTGATGTCAAAGCAGGTCTAGGGAGAGCCCATAACAATGTTACTGTCAAGTAAATAAAGAAAACTGAAACACAAGAAATACAAGTTATTTCAAGAGATCTATGATTGTGGTACGGCTCTGTGTTTTGAGATACACTGTTTTGGAATGATTACTATTTGTCAGTAGGACTTCAGGATAGCAGCAAGATCTAATGGCTGCCAACTAAGGTCAGCAAAGTTCAGTGTGGAAATGGAGTTTTATTTTTTTCCTTGTTATTAAATTCTCAGAAAACATTTAGCAACTAAACTAAATATTTACCAAAATATAGAAATATCACCAACAGTTTGCTCAACTAGATACAAAAATTAGCTGGTGGATTATGCTATTCAGGAGATCACACCGAGTTAAAATATTGACCCTCTTGGTATTAGAAATTTAGGAAGCTGCATGAGTTCTGTGAGGTTTTGTTATACGTCCTATTTGTAGCTGCACTGGTTCATTCACTATTGTCTCAGTTTGGCCCCATGGTTACCAAAGAGAAGAAATATAAGGAGATAAGGAGGACCAGTAAAGAGTAAGTGGTTTTACTGTGGTGCAGCCTATCCTTTTCTCTCCTTCCTTTTTTGTCATTCACCATTCACACATTTCAGTTGTGTCATGCCATGATGATAATATTCCCCCTAATAATAGGAAAGAATGTAACAAAGAACTGTAAGGTAGCAGTAGAAAGAAGGAAACAGAAGTCATTTCCTGTGTTTGAAAGAAGAGAGAAACAAAAAAGAAAAAATCAGCATAGAAATAGGGCATCAAACAGGAATAAGTTATAGACTGAAGCTAGGTAAAAGTTGATAAATTTCAGGAAAAAAAAAAACCCTTATACCTAAGGAAAAAATAACAGTGAGTAATGCAGTTGAATTATATTCCTTGTTGCATTTGCAGGGGAAGCATGATATTCTAGATACTGTATGATCATACTTATGATCCATTTTGTCCAGGGTGTAACTTTTGACAGCTTTAGAAAGAATTTATAAAAGGTTCTTCAGATGAAGCAAAAGCATAATAGATGTAGTGAAGGCATAAACATTTGCTTGTGTTAGTGAGTGAAATTGGTGTTCTGATTTCTGCCCAAATAGTTCTTTGAAAATAATTCATTGTTGAGGTAGTTCTTCTGAAGTGCATTTCCTGTGACACTGATTTGAGAGGAGGTGAAGGACTGAGAAAAAAGAGAAAGGAGGGATGTTTCTTCATTTAAATAAGAAAATTGTGAGGGATCAGTAGAACATAAAATTTCATGATGGTTGTTTTTTCCTAGTTCTATTGAATATGTGGCAAATTCTTTGGTATTGGCTGTTTTCATCTAGTAATTTTTCTACAAATTTAATCACAAAAATAGCAACTTGATCAGGAAAGCAATGGCATCTTGAGAGAATATCACATGACAAAACTTGAAAAATCTTTTAAATTTTCACATTTGAATTTAATTTTTAAATGGCTTTTTGTGTTATTTTTTTTCTTACTCCTTCCATTGAATTAAAATATCCAAGGCAGGAGCTGTGGCAGGGATTTAGCTACAACTTTGAGCCACTTATTTGAGTAATATCACAGGATAAAGGGGAAAATCAGAAGACTTGCAGGATCGTATTTTAATTTTCACAGTGGACTGTTGGGTATTAGTGAAAAAAATGGATGTTTTTCATTGACATTCTTTCTGGATAAATAAGGGGTTTGGATTTTCTAGAACCTCTGACTAAGTGTAGTCTGTTTTTTAGTTCTTCCAGGCTTTCACCATGATAAAGTGTTTATAAATTACTCAAGTCTACATGAAACTGAAGTAGACTTTGACAGAAAATTAATAGTTCAATTTTTTAGACATTTGCAAGATTAGAGGTGTTTTAATTTGATTGGCTGCAGTGCAGTATGATCCCTGGTTTGGTTTTTTTGATCTTTAAAAAAGGTTTTTTTGACTTTAAAAGAGAAGGAAACACATAGCATTTCCAAATAAAATCCTAGTATATAATAAGTATCATAGTGTTCAAAAAAAAAAAATCTGATTCACTTAGACTTAACAGAGAATTGTTTTCTTATAACTAATAATTGTTTTGTTTCTTTTATATGAAAAAAAATTTGTGTTATTCATGCTAATTAGAACAATTTCTCAGTTGATATATGATAGATTGATATAAATTTTAGATTTGTCCTGGAATAGCAATTGGATAAGCATATTCATTTGCTACTTCACAATAATTGTTTGAAGAGAGATCCATCCAATGAGATATTGTTTTAAGAGAAGGACAGAGAAACACAAATCCATACATTGAATAAATCCCAATGGTCTGTTGGCCAAGGAAAACTTTAGCGCATGCGCTAAATGAAAAACTAGATCAGTTTGGAAAATTTTCAGTGAGATCTTTAAACTGAACAGTGGTAGTGGATTTTATTTTATAGCTTAAGTGATCTCCTTCTCTGATGAATGATAAGTTGAGCATCACATTAATGCTATTGGAAAATTAGCAAAAATTCCATATATTGGTATAAGAATAGGCTCTTCGGAGTAATGTGGGACCAGCATCAGTTTTGTCAATATCATTACAGCTTATGGGATCACAGTACGAAAGTTTGTAATTTCAAAAAGCAAATCATGTATACATTGTAATAAATCCACTCTCTGTGGGTATGCTCTCAAGGGTTTTAGCCATTCTGTGATTCCATCTGGATATTTTATAGTCCTCGTTTAGATTCCTTTTTAGTAACTGCAGTGGTGAAGAAGTATAAGTTTTCTTACTTTAATAAAATAATTCAAAATAAATCAAATAATTCAATGCCATTACATAGCATTCTTATTCTTTTAAATATTAATCTAGTATTAAGATCTGTTTTATTTTACAAATTTGAATTAAAGGGACAAACCGTTTGAGTTGGGTTTGAATAGATTAAAATCTATTTTTTATGTTGACCTGTCAGTGTTCATTTGAGGTGTTTATCTTAAGAGATGAGTTCTAAAGATTTCTGATAATATTTTCAAGGAATTTCATTCGATAACCTGAATGATACCTTTTCCTAGATTTTCAGATACCAGAGATAAAGAATATTACATGTGCTGTGTAGTGTCTTCCTCCATAACAAAAAATCTTATAAGAAGTTTAACTCTCTTTATCAACTACAAAAACCCTGAATCAAGTTCACATTCATCCTGTTTTTCTGTGTCACTCTCTCGCTCTGTAAAGGAGATCTACCCATACAAAGGATGGTCTGGATGGTCCCTAGAGTTGGTAGTAATGTTGTCTTTTGCCAGTCAAGGCTGCTGAAAAGAATTGTTAAGTCCATAACCCTGACTTTGTTATTTTAGGAGTATTCATTCTTTGGAATAGTAATTCCTTTAATCTAGTAAAAGTGGAGTTGTAATTATTTTGCAACATGCCTGTGATTTCCATCTGCAGACTTTCTGCAATTCCTGAATATTTGCCAGCCTTTGCTTTTCATAAATTAAGACCATTAGTGTAATTTAAATGTCTACAAAACATGTAACATATGTATGGTTCTAAAACCAATTTTGAGTGTAATCTTGCAAAACGTTACATTCTGTTTAATACACATCTTGCTTATTTTTTTTCCTGATAACTGCTTTGATTGGAATAAGAACAACTGTCATTTAAGTTATTAGTTTTATATACTTAGTATTTACTTTCAAACTTTTCACATATCTTTAATTTTCCTTCCACACTATCTCTTTTCAGTTCTGTAGTGAACTCACCAGCATTAAAACCATCAATTCAAATCTAAGTTTCTCTGAATGACAACATATGGCAGAGAGGGAATAATGTAATTTAAAAATTATCCAAGTAATTTTATTATTGGTCAAGAAAGAAACCCTAAGTTTACTTCTTTGATTCTGAGTTGGATTTAGCAAAAAAAAAATTCAAGAAAACATATGCCATAAGATTTTGCTGGCAGAAGACATTTTGCAAGAACAAAGAAACTTGAAAGAAAACTTGCATTTCCAACCATTGTATCGCCATCACTTTTTTCCTAGTACAATCAGAGCCAAAACATGCTTTAGTTTCTGTCACCAGCATGAACTGTCCTTGGAAATTTGTTGTGCCATTTCTAACAAATGTTGAACAGAGTATAGGGGAATGGTCTGTCAAAAATGGGGACACAATTTGTGAGTTACTGGTGGAAAACTCCTACTCTGTCTCTTGGCACAGAAGTCAGTGAGGATTATGGGAAGAGATACCACAATATGAGTTACCAGTAGTTATGGGAAACAATTTGAAACAGTACATGGAAAAATATATCAGTAGGAAATAAAAAATAGCTGACCTTACAAAAATACAAGTTAAAAAGGAGAATTCAAGTATTTTCTGATATTTTTTCCATCTAGTTTTAGGTCCTCACGCTCATTTCTAAGTACATTTTATGCACTTTTCTTACATTAATAAAATAAGGCATATAATAACATATCTTTATTTTGTCATAAGCATTTGTTTCTGTATGAAGCTCCTGTAGTTTTGATGATATGCTGTACTGCAGGAGTAATAAAGGCCAAGTTTTCTCTGTGAACTAGGCTAAATGGATTAAACTTCCTATGTAGCCATACCTGAGACTTTCCGATAACTAAAAACTATAATTGTGTGAAAGATTTCTTCAGGCTCTAAAGTATACTTGCATCTTTTTTTCTAAGTTCAACATAAGATATAAAAACATTTAACTTTTGTTTTTGGTAATATTACAATTGATTCCAGCTCCTATAGGGGTTTAAGTTGACACAAAGTAAAATCACTGAAAGAAACTGCAGGCAAACCTTGATAAAGACCAGATGAAATTGTGGTGGTATTCAGTTAGACTCATACACACATTGTATTAATAATAATAAAAAGAAGTTCAAAACCGTGATCTTATTTCATAAGGATTTTTTAAAAATTGATTTTATCAGCCTATGTTAGATTTCTTCAAAATAGAAATTCACACTGACTAGTTCAGCATGGTGACTTCGAGGTTTTGAACTCATGACTTCATTAATGCCACAGGCATGACTAAAATAGTATAGTTGAAATTAATCTTTTTTTAGACATTAATAAGTCATAGTGAAAAGAAATAATTAGCATATCTTTGGGCCAACAGAAGAACATTGAAGAAGAAGTCAAGTAAACCAGAGCATTTCAAGATAATTGCCAGGCATACATCATTTATTCCAGATTAGCTAAGGTCACGCACTTGATGCTCCCAGTTTTTGAATCCATATATGTGGTCATTGTTGCCATCAAATTGCTGAATTTTGATGGCTATATTTAATGGACTGAGAATAGACCATGAAGAAAAGTACTAAGAACGGCAAATATAAAAAGCACATACTCCATTCACTTGAACAATGACCTTTTTAACCTTGCTGTATGCAGGAAATATCCACTTGTATTTTAGTAATTACATTAGCTTCCTTAATGGCATTTGATACAGATGGTATAGGAAGAACTTATCTGCAGCCGAAGAATGCAGGCAACAGTTTTAGTTTGAATTGCAAACACTTTTTATTATTGATGTTAAGTGGTGGGAAAGAGAGATGAAAAATAAATTCATGTGCTCTCCTCAATTGGAGAAGCCACTATTTTTCAAAGCTTGATATAATTTTTTTTTCTCATTATGTTAAAACTAATAAAATTTTGCACATTCTAAAATCTCTGTGAAATACTGCAAAACTATAAAAAGAAAGAATAAATGAAGATGTTGATGCATTTGGGGCTTAGGAAATTGATCCTTATTCTGGGTCATGCTACAAATTGTATTTTGTATTTTGTTAAGATCCCTGAGCCAGTTTGTGCCTTCTCTTCTGTCTGTAAAATGGGAGCAGAACATTTCAGAACATTATCTTCCTCTTTTTTTTTTTTTTTTTTTTTTTTTTTTGTCTGTTAGAATATATACTGTCTGTTGAAGGAAATTATTTTAGTGTCTATACCAAGCCAAAAAATATGAGGCAACTCACACAAGCTGGACTTCTTAGAACAGAGGATCGCACAAATTTAAAACCCAAAAGATTATTAAAATCTTTTTTTCTGGTCTGTGTAGGATAAATTCAGCAGGACAGAGATGATGATTCTTCCTTAACTTCTTCTTTTGATTATGTGGGATCTTTATAAACCAGAGATTGCATTGTGACAGTTTTTCCTCATAGGCAGAAATGGATCTGTCCTCCATTTGGTCTGATCTGTTTTTATCATTCTCCACTATTGACTCCACAACAGCTCTGACAGTAAACTTGGAAGATTAATTATGTTTCGCGTAACAAGAAAAAAGTCTGTATTTCTTTCAAATCTTTCCTGCTTAATCAGGAATAAACGAAAATGGGAAGAAGCACCAGGGACACAAAAACAGAGCCCTTGGCAGCTAGAAAGGAGGAAATGGAGCATATAATGGAGGACACACACTTTTCCTCATATAATTTGAGTGGAAGGACTCCCTGAAGTGGGAGCAGGAGGCTGATAAGCAAGAAACTTATAATGTGAAATGGTGGCCCTGCTATGAATGTTTCGGTTTTGTATTCTGCTTTACTTCAAGGAATGTATGGTATGAATACTTAAAGGTGAATAGAAAGTATTTCTGTTTCTATTTCCTACTTCTTACCCATCAAAATGAATGGGATTCCATATTTTCTGTTATGGCTGCTCCTGTTCTTGCTCATTTATAACAAGTGCTTCATACTTAATTTCTGCTGTAGACTGAGCTCTCTGCAAAGGGTATTCCTTGCATCCATTTTTGACACCATGAGCTTCTTTTATGAGGTTCTCTCTCTGTATTTTCACATGTGAAAAGTGCTACAGTCTCTAAGATAGTTATTTGTTTCTTTTTGACATGAAAGCAGCCTCTTAGAATGTCAAGTTTTGAATACTGCTGGTTATGAGAGGTGTTAATGGCTATTATCAATGGTTGTTTCATCAGCAGGCAATTACAGAGCTGGTTACAACTAATGGATGTGCTGCCGTGCTAACCAGATGTCAGTTCTGTATCCTCCTCTTTCTTTTTCTTAATATCACCAAAATTTGATTCTCCTTTCCGATGCTAGATTGGTACATCCAAGCTGGCAGTTAATTAGATGTGATATACAAAAAGTTATCAAGTAATGTCCATAAAAATAGAAAAAAGATTGGATCAGATTATCATTTTACTCAAACCATAGAATGATCAGTCTTTTTAAAATTATAGTATATAAAAATTCATATTATTGTAAACAGAAAATTTTTCACTAACGTAATTATTACTTCCTTCAGAGAGTCCTGCTTTACTGTATATACATTTGTGTCATTAAGACTCATCATTATTATCTGGATGATAATTGTGAGTACTTATCTTAGCCTTGTGCTGTTTTAGGCATGTTTATTTTGATCCATGCTCCAAACTTGCTTTCATATCCGTTGAAGCTACACCAACTGTCTTTGAAAGTTAAAATCTTCTAATTTAATGAATTGAGCCAAGAAATATTCATCATGTGTTTCTCTTTAAAATTTATATTTTGCATTAAATTTTCTATTGTTTTTGGAAACCTGGTGAAGATACAAAGAAATTATTGCTGATGCATAAACATTCGTTATATAATTTAATGGGTTTATTTTTTCATAACTCTGCATGATGGAGACATTTGTTCTTTTGATGTAAAATCAGGAGGTAAAGACATACAATTTAGAAGACCATAGCATGGGAATATGTTTCTAAGAGCATTATTTTGACGTGATCATGTCCTAATACACCTGAGGTTTGATTTTGAAAGAAGTGAGCATGTGACAGTAAAGATATTTTGTTTGGTTTTACAGACTGTGAGGCGATTCATAATAAACCAGAGAACATTCTATGATTAAAAAAGAAAAAAAAAAAAAAGTCTGTGCTACCTGCATTGGCTTAACTGTAGAGTTCAGTCTTGTGTTTGGATTTTCTTTGTCAGCTTTCAAACAGTGGAGGTAGCCTGCAGGTGATAAGTATCCCATTAATCTTTCTGATCCTCTAGCACTTGAGCATGAGAATAGCTGATCAATTACAGCAATTGTCTCCCTAAATGAGCTTTGCACATCTGCCTCTTATTTCATTAGTTAACTGTCTGCCCATATATCTGATAGAATGGAATGCTAGTGGCTTCTTACAGCTTGTACTGTGTTACTGTACAATAAGGATGAGGTTGTTAGCAAAATGGGCACAAAAGGGTATTTATCCACTACTCGAAATAAATATACGTGCTATTGTGTAGGAGTGCTTTTGTCTCTAATCGCTGTTTGTAGAAACCTACTTAAAGCACATCAGTTTGCTTTTCAGCTTCCTATTTAGTCCTTAGTTGTGAGCTTTATATTTGTGTATTTATCATTTTTATGAAACAACCAAAGTGTTTCCACGCCCTAAAACAACGTGTGGCCTAAATGATTTTAGATAACAGAAGCTACCATATATAGTTTAGAGTAGAAGTGTAATTTCTTCCTTGTTTCTTTGCAATGCATCTTTTAAATACTTAGATATGATATCCTCCTCTCAGAAAGTAAATTTGCATTTCCAAAGAAGTATTTACAGTAGTGGCAATGTTATTAGGTATTACAAAACAATGAGTAACAATTGCACTGCATATCTCAAAGTTTGTTTTAAGAAACATGAAGTACAAATTATGGGTTATAATTTTAATAAAAATAAGATTGCCCATGAATGCCTCTTTCATTAATATTCAAGCTTTCAGTTACAGGAATATCAATTACCAGATGAATATTAAAATAATTTCTAAGCAGAGGCCTTATTCTCTAGCTGTTAGTATCTAATCAGGTTACTCTTAAGAATTCACATTATTTAGTTTTCATTTGAAAATAAGATTTTCATAAGATTGTTTCTTATCTTTATCATATATGAAATTGCTTTGGATTATTTATTTATTCATTTAAATTATGAACTGAGCTGAATGCCAAAAAGACTTAATTAAAAAATGTTTTGTCCTGAACCTAGTATAAATTATTCCAGGTGATTCTTTGATGCTTTCTGAACATTTAAATAAGTTTGAATCTGAAATTCTCAGATAATTATGATTGAAACTTGTTTCAGTAAACCTGATATTTTATGGAATTTCTGAAACCATGAAGCTATAATAAATAAATATCACCAACGTTTTAAATTATTTTTTGGCTATTTATTGCAGGTCTGGTTTGTATGAAGTCCAGTACTTCAGTGGTTGAACTTGTTATGCTGCTTTGTTCACAGGTAAGACCTTCTCTGGTTTTAATTGTATTAGTTTCTTTGCATAGCGCTGGATTACTGCCATTACATCTTGCTCTTTGTTTCAGTTTTCCATTACAGTGTAAGAAAATACAAATTAAACTTTTCTAGTAGCATATACATTGTATATTTTACTTTTTTATATATTCCAAAGTGTTTCTATATTCACAGGGCTTACATTTGTTTTGAAAAGGGTGTGGATGTACATTATGCACTTTTTATGTGCATGAACGCTTTCAAGCCAGTTCTAATTTGGAATCCATAAATAGGATACTGTTGTTATAATTCTTTGTTAAAATCTATCTCTATATTAGTAATTGTTTAAAACCTTACTTTGTGGTGACTTTATTACTCTTGGTATAAATGACATAACTTATTGTATATTTTATATAGCTGTCAATATATAAAAAGCAGAGGAACATCGCTTAGGTAATTGTCAGGAACTGGCAGAAGTAGAGCATTTCTGCTTAAAAAATGCTGTGGTTATTTATTTATTTTTTTGCATAGCAGTAATGGGTTTCTCAGAAATCTGAATCAATTAACATTTTTAATTGCTTTCACAAGTAAAATACTCAAAACTAAAATAATTCCTTATACTGTTTGGATTGTTTACATGTCAATTTTAATTTTATTTGTTTTGTCAGAAGTGTTATTGGCTAAATTCATATATATAGCCTTTTCCTTTAAACTGCGTTGTTGTAAGTTACCAACAGACATTTTAGAATTTTGCTCATTTTGTAAAATATAAGAAAAATATAATGGCCTGACAGATCCAAATAACTTCACAAATTTTTACACTTCTCTAATTAACAGCATCTCATTTACTAAATTCCCCCCAGATTTACAATACCAGTTAGACTCAAACCAAGTTAATATATAAAATTCCCAGGTTAACTTGTTATATTATTACCAAGGAAAATTACTTGTCTGTAGTTTTACTTGAACATTCACTGCTACACATTGAGAACATGCACAAAAAATATACTGAAAACAAATGAGTTTCTAATGGTAATTGCAAGGAAAATCTACTTTTGAGGGATCTATCTGAAAATAATTAACATTTGCAACTGGTTTTGGGGGAGGGGATTCCAACTTACCTGCTTTTTGCCAGTCCATAGGTTGCGTTTCTTCAGGCTTGTGTCATAAGGAAATCATTATATCTTGTTTTCCCTTTGTTTTTTTTTTTTTCCTCTTCCTTTATGGTTCCCCCCTTCTCCCCCTCTTTTATCCAGGGTGAATATTGGTTAGGGAAAAGTAAAACAAAAATACATCCCTGGCAGGAATCCTCAGTGGGGTTTGAACTTCAAACCTTCTCCAGCAGGGCACTTGAAAAATTTGTTACCTAATGGTGAAGTCCTTGGTTCCGAGAAAATTCCAAAAGATCCATTAAGGCTTTTGAGCCCTATGTTCTTGTCATACAACTTTTTTTTTTACTTTTTTTTTTTTAGCGGCTTTTGAAACCTTTTCTTGAGGGAAGGAATAACTTACAGTCCTTTCTTCTCAAGCCTTTGGTTTTACTGCAGTTCTCAAGAATAAAGTGGAATGTAGCATTAGGGTCTAGTGTCTTTGATGGCCTCATCATCTAATCATAGGTTTAACATTACTCATTTGCTGGCTCCAGGAATTCCTGCCATTAAGGGCCCTAGAGATGAAACTTTGCCTCAAATATTGATTGAAAGGAAGAGAGAGAAATTTAAGCTCTTTCTGCAATGCTCTTTCTTTAGACATCCGAGTAAAGCTATGTAACAAATGCAGCTAAATCAATTTGTTATTTTTATGACTATTATACCTGTTATCTATTATTTCAAAGTATTTGACTATTTTAAAAATAAGCTTCATTTTATACCTGAAATAATGTGAAAAGCCTAGTCATTTTCAAGTTTGAACATTAATTCATTTTCTTCAATGTTTGCTTGGGAGAGCTATTTTCCGTCTGCCCAATTACTTGAGGAAATTGCAAGCTTTTCGGTTTTATACCCCATGTGATACTTCAGGGTTGTTTCCTTATCTTCTAAATAAAGAAAAGATTGTGCCCTGATGTCCATTTATTATTAAGTACTTCAGAAGCTAATGGTGTAATGTTTGTCGGTGGAGTAATGTTAAATGTTTCTACAGGAATTGGTCAATAGGGGGCTGTAGTGGTGCAAATTGCATTTTCCTTCCCTCACCTTCCTAGCTCTAAAAGTATGGCTTCTGTAAATTGCATCTGCACAGAATACTGTACTAATTCCTGTAGGTGTACTAGACAGTCATGTCTCTAGTTCTATACTCTGCAGGAAAAAAAAAAAAAAGTAGTTAATTTTTTCTATTTACATTTTAAAATTCTTTGTCAAAAGAAAACGTGAGGCAAATGCTATAAAAATACTTATGGCTAGAAGAAGAGAATGGCAGACGCAGAAATATCATGATCCACCCTATAGCTAATAGAACTTGGAATTAGCAGTTAGGAGGTGTTGTACACAGCAAATGAAGAAAAAAGGATTTTTTTTCATCTCTAAAGGAAAACAAAAAAACCAGATAGTGCTACCTGAGCTTTTTCATATGATAAATTGAGTAATATAGACTGGAAATACTATATAAAGTACTGCAGTTTTTAATAATCCTAATGTAACCAGGGCTTTTTTTCCTAACATGGGTAAATCCTTCATATTCAAATTGAATGACATTTTACAGATTATGTGGGGAAGTTTGAAATGTGTCACTCAAAAGATAGATGAGGATATTAAAAACCTTTGAAAAGTACAATTTTGTTTGTACAGAACAGAGTAACTTTAGACATTGAAAAGGAAAGGGAAATGCAAAGTTTGTTTTCCTTTCATTTGCTACAGCAAATTAGATGCTTTTATGCTCTTTATGTTGGAAATTCCATGTTAACGACTACAGATTAGCAAGGATGTCAGAATTTTTTTTCTTATCTGAGCTCCTGAATAAAATCAACATTGCCAGCGGCTCACGTCCAAGGTATGGTCTAAATTTACATGAAATATCACATTACAAATGTCTGAAGGTACATGTCATGGATAATTCAGTTCATATGGGCAGCCTTTTAGACTCTGAGGGATATGCAATCAGGCCTTTCCCCCAAAGGAATTTGGAGTTTCTGTGAAAAATACATTTTTTAAAGGAACTCCTGTAGGGATAGTGCATCATTTGTGGACTTGGAGAAGAACAAAATGGTCCACTCTGTATTTTCAGAATCTCTCTTGTACTGTAACTTGTTTCCCTGCACCCAGTTTATTTTCTCCTAGTATCACCTACTTCACAAAATTAAAATTTAGGTTAATTTGAAGACTTTGTATTCTTTATTTCTTATATAAACCAAATATATATTTTTCTAGATAATTGATAATAAATATATAATGATTTTCACTTTTCATAAAACAGACATTTTCATTTGGACTCTAGTCTATTTTAACATAAAATGGATGAAGATGTGTTATGTTTGACAAGATCTGTGCTTGGTTAGCTGGTCTTTGTTCCCTTAGCCTAGTTGAGCATGTCACAGCTGTGTTGCTGTGAGTGGCAGATTTCTTCAATAAACCATACAATTTTTTTTAAAAAATACATTAATTTTTGCAGTGTAGTTCCTTCTTACATCAGATTTAGATTTCAATTACTTTTTTCTTATTCTTTTTTTCCCCCCTTAGCCAAAACACTACAATACTTTCTAATTACTTCCAGATCTGTTGCAAATTTTTCTCTTTGGGGATACAGCTTCTGCAGAAACTGAATGATGTTATCCCAAAGGAGTTCTATCTCACACCACTTGTATTTTTATGTATCTTATCTATTAACAGGGGAAATTTATTTACTTAAACAGAAAGTAGTGTCTTAGTATTTAAGACATCTTGCTACTTGACCTGTTTAAAAATATAACTATTATAAATGATTCCTTTAGGGAAAAATACTATGTCATTTGTGGATTGTAGAATATGCGTAGATATCTGACAAATTTCAGGGGTTTGTAGTTTTCAATACATCATTCATTCTTTTGATTTCTTCTCCCCCCATGTTGGAAATTTGATCAAGATTGCAATTCAGGAGCCTCCAAAGGAAATGTCAAAACTAGAATGAAAATAATCTGCTTCTGAATCACTACGTTGAGAAAAAACATTTCTTTGAGATGCTATCCCTTATAAATAGGCTTTTATTAGAAAAACTGTATGAGGAGTAAGGAAAAGGATATGCATAACCAAGAAATTCTTTACTTAAAACTAGCAATTAAAACCTGTTAGGAGATTCTGAAATAAATGATAACACATGGTCCCTCTTATAATTAAGCTGTAAGTAGATTCTGTAAATTTTTTACTTTAATGAAAAATTATAGAGCCTTACATAAAGCAAACTATACCAAGAGTATATCCATAACTTGACAAACTCTGGTATATATTTAATGGGTAACCTGAATTTCAGCTAAGCTTTTCAAAGGTTGGTTAACAACTTGACCCTTCTTTATGAGTTGTGTCTGTCTTCATTGTCTTATCTATTAACCTGGAAACTTAGAAGCTGCTTGAGCTGAATCCAGTGTGTCTCTTCATAATATGGGCAGCCATTCTGTACATACTGAATCAAAAAAAAGATCTGTGAATGATCCGCTCCCATTCAATACAGTCTGTAAACCACTTTCCAGTGGTTTGACATATGTAAAACATAGTAGTTTTATGCTACTATATATACTATAGCAATCAAAACTATAAAGTGGCAAAATGGAGCACAAGGTGGGAGAGGGGAGGCGAATGAGTGCCTTGTCTCTTGTCCTACGTGGCAAGAAAAAATTTTAAACAATATCAAGAAATTAATCCTACTCCAAGGACAGGTAGAAAAACCAACCAACCAACTAACGCACCCACCTCCCCCAAGAAAGATGTGCCTTACTGGTGCAAATTCAAAGGAAATTCTCACTGAGTAAATTTGACAATAGGTTTAGCTCTGACAATTTAGGAAGACCTGTCAACCAGGCACTGGAGAGTTTTCAGTATGTGCTAGCACATCTAAATGTGCATTCTGCCTCAAAGTATGGGATAGCTCTTGGGCTTCAGAAATGGCAGCTGCCCAATACAGAAAACAAGCAGAAAAAAGAAATCCTTTTCTGGTTCCTACAGATGACTAGAAGATGCCCTGAAACGTGGGGTTCATGTAATAGTGTAATAGAAACACAATCTACACTTCTTGATGCTAAACATACTCTATTCAAGGATTTCTAGAAAAGTTTAAGTAGGAATTAAGGCTCCTTCTTAAGACAGTTAGCTTTATTTCTGTACTATACTGTTTGTATGTCTATTTTACATTTTAATGTTATTATTAGAAACCTTTTGATTTTCATTATAGATTTATTTGCAATAATTTTGTATGTATTTACTCCTGCTGCAGGTATTAGATTCAACTTTAATTATGCTTATTGGTCCTTATTTATTCCCTCCAAAGATATTTCTAGAGTTCTTACACTCCTTACTTTTTGTCTAAGTGATAGTTCTTTCAGAGTAGCTGTGAATGGTAGCACACTAACAAAAGTGTTTGCTCTTTGCCTTTTTGGCACCAAGTGCAGTAGGAAGGCTGAAAAGAAGGGACATAATGACTTCTTTTAAAGCTAAAGAACAATGAACCTGCAACTTGATCAACTTGGGCAATTAAGTCTGACATAACCATCAGGATTGATGGTAAAATTAAGGTTGGTTATGCAAATCCCTGTGGAGGTGTAACTTTTCAATCTCTCTTTTTCATAATCATGAATCAAGTTGGACATTTCACCTTTGGCCACATTTTTCCATTTGTTCTGTTGGATTATCCACCTTCTCTGTAATTCTACCAGTGCTGCATATCATATCACTGCAAAAATCTGAATTAGCATTAGGTGTAGAAGGAAAGGAAACCTAGAAAACACACGTGTAAACATACAGAAACTCATTGTTTCAATAATCCACTTTTCCAGCATATCTTGAAAACAGTCATTCTAACAAAGTTTTGGATTTGCTGCATGGTTTCTTTCCTGCAGTTTCTTCTCTGCTAACACCACTTTTGTACCAGTGCTGATATTCATAAGACACAAACAGGTCATAGCAGGTGGCAGGTAAGATGGCTGGGGCTGTAGCAAAGAAAGTCTGCCCCTGTGGCAGTCAAGAAAGAGAATGGAATTCTGGCATTTGATGGGAGAAAAAAAAATTGAAAAAAAATCCCACAGATTGTCATACACTGGACAAAGGACTAGAAAAGTGTATAAAAATATCAGTCATGTAGCTCCAAACTGAGGGTTTGTAACTTCACTTTTTATCACAGAATCAAATTTTAAGTTCAATAAATAAAGTCTTTGTAGCTGAAGCGAGTACTTTCTCTAATATTGTCATTCTATTTGGACTATACAAAGGTCCAGCAAGAGAGAAACAACATTTCTGCAGTGTCTTATCCATTATCAAATATGGTACAGATTAAAGGTACTTATGTTCTGATGTTGATTTGGGGCTCTTCACAGTCCAGAACATAGCCTATGCCCAAGCAGGTTTTTATACACACATGGTGTAACTTCCAAAACCAGAAATGAACTCCAGTACAAGCTACAGGGGAAGCAGAAAACTTATTCCTTTATATTTTTTTGCTCTAGAAATTAAGTGGAGGGGGGCTGGGTGATGTTTTGTGTTTTTTATTTTCCCCCCTCCTCCCCAGTGTTTCGCAGTTGCTTTATAGAATTCTGTAAGTTTCCCAAAAGACTATCATTTTGCATTATCTGGAGGGCTTTTTTATGCTAAAAGGGTGTCAGAGAATTTTCTTGCATTAATTCCTTGTCCATGTGCAGAATGTCTTCCAGCCCAATCTCAGTCTTCAACTCTTGGCCATCTGCTTCTGATAATCTAACTTTCAAATGGAAACCATCGGTTTCTTACTTCTTCCTACTTGTCAGGCAATTCTACTTTCTTGATTATTTTATGAGATGTCCTTCCAGATCCACTTAGAAAACTACTTCTGTGTTTTGCCTTTAGTAATAAGCAGAATCTCTTCTTCAATATCTTTCTTATCCCAGAGTCATCGTGGATCTTCTGGTCCTTTCTCTTGCCTGTCCTTGTCAGAGTATTTTTGTCAAAAAATGTCAAGGACTACATTTATTGCACATCAGTGAGATGCTGATCTGAACTTCTAGATTCATGCCAAAATGAACAGGATCAGAAAAACCTTAAGAATTACTTTCCCCATATCTTAATCTGGCAAGGTGCCTTCCCTATTAAGTTGCCTTCAATTGAGAAGGATCTTAGATCAGAAGAAAACACTGAGAAAGTTGGGAAGCTGGTATTTCTTAAGGGGCTGAGAAAGGGTGCATTTTTGCTCATTTTTGGAGACCATCATTATTAATAAATATACCATACTTTTGGAGGGTTTCATTATATATATAATGGAGACAATATGAGGAATATTTTTCTATTCATCAAAAAGTCTTCTGGTGCTTTTTGGAAGACTTCAAATTAGTTATTCACCTCTAATATCAAAGATTGGTTGAATAATAAGTGGACTGGCTTTTAGGTTTTGTAGCCATACGTAGCAACACATGTTGTTTAGTGTCTCTTAAATATAGAACTATTTTTCCAATCAGGAAGGAAGCTCTAGAAGTTAAGGAGATGTGTGTATCTTCTAGCACATATCTTCTGTCTGCATTAGAAGATATGCAGGATTTCTGCAAGGTGATTAAGGTTAATATTGTATCATCTAAATAAAATTGGCTATTTCCCCAATTTTGTTTTGACGATGTAAATTTTTTTGCAATTGCGGATTTTTATTTTTTGTCTCCTAAGATACCAATGAAATGTTCCTCTGGGAACGTTTGAGTTCATTTCCAAGACAAATTGTGCAATTACCACAGGTGATCAGAAGGCCAATGGGTCTGTGTGTTTCTAAGAAAGCGAAAAATTAACATATTACTCCAGTTCAAGAAAATAAAGGAAAAATGAGGCTTTAGTCTTGTGAAAGTGAAATCTGAAACTTCCTATTACCTTTGCTGCATTGTGAAAGTCATATTCACATAAATAGCGTTGTGAAAGGTTGACATTCTTTTCCTTTCTGTGATTTGGCTAGAAGCCCAGTTTATTCCAATACTTGCAGATTTTGCTTCCAGGAGGATGTCGTCAGTCATTCTGCAACTTCCTTATTGTGCGAAATAGTCACTTTTAAAATGGATGACCTATCGTAAAATCCTAAAATTGATCCCAAATTTGCTTTACAGAGTAGACCAAAAACACATTTTATTTATCATCTATCAGCAGTATACATGTGAGTGTGAGAGAAGGATAAAGGTAGTAAAATTGGAATTCTTAGATCTGATTCTCATTCCAAACAATAATGGAAGGTTTTAAGACTCCAATATCTTTAGCCCAGTTCTTCTAGGAATGGCAGGGACAGTGATCTTAAAACCTGTATAATCTTCTCTAAATTTTATGGGCAATCTGATCAGAAATTTATGAGGCTGTACCTTGAAAACAGTTGGTTTTACTGGTTTTATCTACTTTTAATGGACATGGTTTTCTGCCTTAAAGAAACATTCCCTTCAATCTTGTAATATTTTCCTTGAATCTTTCCTCTTAAAAAGTAAACAAAGTTATTCATGATTTTAGAAGGTAACTTCACAACATAGAGTTCAAACCCAACCTAAATTACAGGCATGTTGTGAATTGCAAATGCATTTTAATAAAATTTCCCTTTCCTTATCCTGATAAAAGGTAACACCTGTTCAGCTCCATACAAGGCTTTTCTCCAAACATATTCAGGGGTCTAGAAAGAAGAGAGTCAGAATAACAGAATTTTATCTGTATCAAGAAGTTATGGTTAAAATACTGTGACTGAAGAATTGAGATATCAACTGAGTTATTGATACCTTAGACTAGAAAATTCGACAAATAATCAATATGACAAAAAGAAAAAAAAATTCTCAGATTAGTTTAAGATGTGGAGAAGAGAGATCTCCAAAGAAGCTACAACTGATTGAAACAGTGGTACCTGTAGAATCAGAATCACGGTATAGTCTAGGTTGGAAGAGACCTTTAAGATCATCTAGGCCAACCATCAACCTAACTCTGATAAAAATCCATCAGTAAACCATGTTTCTAAGCACTATGTCAACCCGTCTTTTTAATACCTCCAGGGATGGTGCCTCAACCACTTCCCTGGGCAGCCCATTCCAATGCTTAATAGCCCTTTCAGTGTAAAAAATTTTCCTAATATCTAACCTGAACCTCCCCTGGCACAACTTGGGGCCATTTCCTCTTGTCCTATTGCCTTTGACCTGGGAGAAGAGAGCAACTCCCACCTCTATACAACCTCCTTTCATATAGTTGTAGAGAATTATAAGGTCTGTAGTGGAAGAAGAATTGTAAGGTGATTACTATGGCAGTTATCTGTCCATTCAGTAACTGCAGTTTGTTGAGGAACTTGTAATTTGTGATACAATTTTAGACTTCTTTGCAGAAATGGGAAAGAATGAGAGCTCTCAGGTAAATTATGGAAACTCTGAGAATCACTATCCCTTGTTTTTGTAAAGATATTAGGTCAGATTCATTATTTTTAATACTATCACAAGATATTTTTTTAAGAAATTTTGTAATCATCATGAATGAAAACTTTTGAATTATTGAGAGCAAAGATTGATTTAGAAATAATATAAACTAAAATAAAATTCTTAGTGTACCAAGCCTAACTGTTCCTTTTTTGCTTTGTCACTATTATTTTTTACCTGTGCAAATTTTGTTGTATCAATTTAACACGTTGCTAAATTTGTTAATATTATCTAGCCTCTTTTATTATTTTTTTTTTTTAGTGTACTCGGGATTGGAGAATTTTAAAAAAATAGGACTAGGAAAAGACACTTAAAAGTACAAATTATAAGAATATCAGAGATTAAGAAAATATACATCATATTTTGAAAGAAAAAAACCCAAACACATAAATTTCAAGTAATATTTGTACTGTGTTATAGTTCATTATTGAGAAGTTTTAGCCTTTAGCTGTTATCCCAGTTTTATTTATCTCCTGTCCTCCACTGCATGGACAGTTTCATAACCAGCTCAGTCTGAACCTTCTGTCAGGGAACATGTACTTATGCTTTCTGGATGCAGTGATGCTTTTCAAACAACAATAGAATAGAGGAAGGAGGACAAGTTAGGGGAGCAGGGGGGCAGCATTTACCAATATCATAATAATTTTGTAAATTTTTTGATGTCTTCAATAGAAGATTGCATAACATAAAATATTTAGAACATAGCCATAGTGGACAGTAATTGAACTGAAAGTCTAAAGTTGTCATAGAATCATAGAATGGTTAGAGTTGAAAGGGCCCTTAAAGATCATCTAGTTCCAACCCCCCTATAATGTTTAATTAATGTGTATGAAGAAATTATTTTTAATTTCTTTTAACATAATTAAAGTTAAAAATTAAATTTGATATCTTCATCCTGGTTTTAGTACAAAAAAGTGGTGCCATCCTTCTTGAACACTGTCTGTATTAGACAGGCTCTAAATGTGCCTCTATCCCCAAGTTTTCTACACCCAACCTTGTTCTGGGAGGTGCACGGCTGGCACTGATAGTCATCCCCGCTGCTCTGTCAAGCAGGAGCCCCAAGGGAAGAAAGGTCAATGCAATGGAAGAAATTCTCTGGTACACGATTTTGTTGAAGTCTTCTGTGACTTCAGCATGTGTTTGGCATCAGCATTTGTGAGGCACAGAAAAATCTCCCCCAGCTCTTGTTTTAAAGGCCCAGAAGATTCAGGATACGAACTACACCAAAACCACCTGACATGTATTGTGGTCATTCAAGCACTTAGCTGTTAATAACCAAATATCTGTGCTATGATTCGACTTGCCTATAGCATTAATTTTCCAACCACTGTCACTACGTCCATTACATCTATTGTTTATCTTTCTGCTTCTTGCATCTTGAGGGTGAGAAAGATTTTCTGTGGAATCTAAGATAATGTAAACAAAATTGCTGCATGTTCTTTGAGCGTATAACTCCTCATCTTAATCCAGTTCTTAAAGTGCATGCAGCAATCTGAACAGCCTTGTAAAGGCAACTGTAATGCTGGCATTTCTAAGTATTTCAGTTTATTCTTTGGGTCTTTTTAAATGAAACTGAAAAAAAAGAAAACCAGGTGCCTTTTCATAAATATAGTTCACCTCTCAGGATCATGAATCTGTTATATTAAATTATGCCTAAAACTGAGAGGAAATTATAATAGTAATAATTATTCCCTTATTTGTAGATTAATGGAGGGTTGGGAGCTTGCAGTAAAGTTTGTAGTAGTAAGTTTGTAGTGAAGCAAAGCATGAACCATGAATCCTGGTTTCTTTCTCGTTCTGCATCATTATGTTTTCCACTAGTTTTTGGTCTATAGTTTGACAGGTTTAATGCATTTTTGTCATGAAGAATTACTTTGGATAAATTAATGAAGTTTTCCACCTATGGAAACATAAGAAGATATTTGTTTGCTTCCACATAGTTATCTAATGGCTTTTTAGGTATCTTAAGATACCTCACCTAAAATCCAGATGGTAATTTTGGGTATCCTGGGGTGTCTGAGACATTTGCTCTAAGCCAGAGGATCTGACAAAGGACTTTCAGAATCTCTTGGTCTTTTGCAAACACAGGTAGACCCTCTGTCTCTCTTTAAAATTTTAATTAGCATGCTTTCTTCTAGCTGTCTTTTTAATTGTAGTTGCACCAGTTCTGCTTTCCTGACTGCAGTCATGCAGCTGTGGTGCAGGAAAGCATCTCAAAAGAAAATGCTGATAGGAGTTTTTATAGCGTTCAATAAAAGGCTCTGATTAAAAAAATAAAATAAAATGCTACATCTCGAATACTATCTCTAACCCAGACTGTTGTTCCTTAAAATGGCAATAGATGCCCACATTTAGGCAACTGAATCGTTTCCTTCTTAGTTGCTCAGAGTGATTTATACCAAGGTGATTTAATTGCTTCCAAAAATTAGATCATTAGGCTTGTTTCAGTTACTGGATTTGGAAAAGAACACAAGCAACGTCACTGAAGAAAGGACCTGTTACAATGGCTTTCCAGCCCACAAGTTAGAGGTTTGAGTGCTGACACTCCATCTTCCCTAATCAGGACTTACCTGCTTAGTAATAGGTTAAGAACATGTTCATTATTTGGATACTTTAGTAGCTTGCCTCTTATAAAACCAACCATGAGTGCAAGATTATTGTTATAGGGCTTTCTTTTTTAAGATGCATGACTTGGACAAATCCGTGGATTTTCATAAGACCAGTTAGAAACACCTTGCTGATTAATGACTAGTTTTCACAACTGTTCCTTGACAAAATTTTCTTATCTGTGCAAAGGTATCTTTTTTGCCTATATCAAGAAACAAGCATTGGGGATTTCTGCCTGATTTTTAGTCCTAGAAAAAAGGAAATGTAAAGTAGAATAGTTCTGTAACTATAACTCTCTCTACCCGTTTTTGTTTATAATATGTATATGTTATAAATGTTTACTACCCTTAAAGAAAAGTTTGAAGGGATTATCCCAAGATAAAGTAATCTTTACTTGCTAGAGAGGTATCTCCACCTTTTTACATCTCAAGTAGTAAAAATCTGTTTGTGTGTTAGAGGCAGTAGATTGCATGGCAAAAAGCTGTTTGTAATGCATTCAGAATTTTCTCTTTAACTTAGTAGTATATGAAGTAAAAGCTGTTATCTTTTAATGTCTATTAAGTGTTTTAAATCAGTTTCAAAAGTTTATCTTGGAAATCCATGTTAATAGTAAAAGAATTAAAAAAAAAATCAGCTTGTTATTAGCAACTGGTTTTGTTTTCCCCCACTTATAATGGGGAAGAAACAAAGACCAAACTCAAGGAGGGATGGATGGTATACAGATTATTGCCTGCCCTATCTGATAAAATGTGCAAGGGGTAACAGTGAAGCAAAGTGAAGAAACGACTGCTGCTGTACTTTGTCGCACTTAATATGTTCATTGAGCAACTGTATGAGTTGGAGAAACAAGATGTGTTTTTATGTTCTCTAGACAAGGAAACTAAAGCTTGCTTAAGGGTGAAGCTGAAAACATGAACACCTAAAATTTATTTGAAAATCAGAATGAATTACGATTTCTAAATGATCAGGTCATTCTTAGGGGAAAAAGAAAAGCATTAAATTAAGCTCAGCCTAAATTCATGCTCTTTAGGAAGTCATCAGGGTCAGCTTCAGAAATGTGGTTTAAAATCTTTGGGTTTTGATCATGTTATATTTTATCTTCTTAGGAATGGCAAAATTCTATTCAGAAGAATGCAGGACTTGCATTTATTGAGCTCATCAATGAAGGAAGGTAATTAATTTTAAAGCTTTTGAACAAGTAGTCATTTTGCATTTATTCCATTGGGTGATAATACTTCCTCACCATCTGTTCCAAAAAGATTGTGAAAAAGCCATTTTAATTAAGAGGTTTATTGTATAGATACTTTGTATAGTAAATATTTAATTTGAAAATGTGTAAATTCTGAAAATTTTGTTTATTGACAGAGAGGAATAGAGCTCCCATGAACTGTATATAAGTTTGGGTTTATTTGAGAATTGAACCACCATTTTCCAGAGCAGCAAGGTTGTTTTACCCAGACAGTCCGGGGAGCCCAATCTGTAAACCCATCTGCTGCTCCATCTGTTTTAGGAGCACAGCATTCACTGTACAGATGCACTTCTCTATACTATCAGTTCACAAGGAATTATTCTATCTAGAATTTCTGGTCCAATTTGAGTCCTGTAAAATACACAGGACATTGTGATTAAAAGAGCTGCCTTGCTTTTGCAAATTGTTAAGATACTTTATTATCAATCCTCAAGTAATTTTAATGCTGTATCTGTTTGTATCTTCTGCTCTGTACAATGGTTGTCAGTACTTCCGGCCAGCAAAGGGGGATTCCTTGGCCTTCCTGGTAGTGGAATGCCAAAGACAAATGGATCCTCTCATGTGTGACCTGTATTGGCCAGTACATTAAATCTTTTTGAATCTAGATGTCTGGATATGTGCAGCTGAAAAAAAAATAATAATATAGCAATATGCTTGTTGAAGTGATATTGTCATTTTATACATGGTTTCTTTTTTTCACCAATAGTATGTCATTGCCAATAGTGTAGTATCAAATCTTCTCTTTATTATAGGACATTTTTTGTCTAGCTGATATTTCAGTGGTTAATTCATGCATTCGTTTAAAAGGAAGACTAGAACACGTCAGAGATAGGAACATAGGAACATTAGTATCTGGAAAACAGAAGCACGTAGCTTTATACCCAGTTTTTGGTTGGTGTAAATTCTCTGAATGCACACGAAGTTACACTGCAATATAGAAGTTGGAAATGTAGTCCTTTCATTGGAAATTATTCTTGCTATGCAGCAGCAATATGAGTTTGCACCATAATAGGGCTCACCTGAGTGGGTCATGTACTGCACATTATACAATAAATATTACATGGTAATAGACTTAATTATAGTAAGTTTTTGTTCTCAGATAGTAATATAGAATCCCATTTTGACCCCTTTTATTTTCTCAACCAGGCAAGTGGATTTAGATATTACTACATGCCCACTATTGATAAAAACGCTCATTTTGAACAAATCCTAAATCCATATATTTTTAGTGGTTAGGTATTCACATATCAGTAGACCCTCTACTCTCCTCTAACAATAACTTTTCAAAAAGAAGTTGTATTTAAGAACTGCTGCTTAAATCCAATCAAAGGATTTTCTGATGAAACTGCCCTTAGACACATGTTCCTCCATATAGTTTTGCCAAAAAAGTGTTTTAGAACAAGTGTATGTGCCTTACTAGAATGCTGTTTGCAATCAGCCCATCCGTTTTTAATTTACCCTTTTGGGTATAAAGATAACAATCCTTTAACTGGAAATTGTTATAAATATTTATTCTGCTTAATAGCTAAACTTGTGAATGCAATTCATCAATCATAGCTAGAGAATGCAATTGTGCAGTTGTCAACAATTAACAGGACATAAACAGTTGATGAATGTGCAGCTGAATTAAAGTGCTCCCTAGGATAACCTGAAATTATAAACTGGATCATTTAAAGGAATCTAACAAAAGATCTTTATAATTAAAACAAAGCAGGGTTAATGGGATGTAAAATTGCATATAATCGCTGTGCAATAATGATTGAATTTTAAATTATTAAAAGCAAAATGAAGGCTAAGAATATTTTTAAGGACTTTCTGGGTAAGATTTTGAGAGGCCTGTGTAATTAATCAACAGTTTTGTGAAAGCTTTTTCTTTTCAGCATGGAGGAGCAGGTTTAGGTGTAATGCAGAGGATCATAGTTTTTAATATCTTCAGTTAGATGTCTCTCTGTTTTAATGTACGGATGCTATAAGGTGATTTTCTGAGTACCACACTTTTGTTATTTCTGCTTGAAATAATTCGAGTGCCTTTCTGATCTTTGACTTTATTAGAAATGGTCTGAAACAAATTGTGTCAGTTTAGTTGTAGTTACAAAAAATATAACACCTATATTCCTGTCACTTTAATAAATTGCGTTTTCATTTTAAATCAGTTGATTTACTGTGTTTGTTTCTCTTTTATTCTTGGTTTAGATAATGTTTTGTTAGAAAGGTCTGAATGACACGTATTTGTAGAATTCAGCGTACAAACAGTCTGACGCAGCTCTCTGAAAACAGGAACTGTTATAATAGTTTTTGGTGTAACATGAGTATCTGACTGTAGATTTAAAGTAATACTTTCAAGGAAAACATAGGCAAAGATATTTAATGTGGAACTGTAGAATAACACTATCTATAATATACCTGAAAGATCATAGAATCATAGAATGGTTAGAGTTGGAAGGGACCGTAAAGGTCATCAAGTTCCAACCCTGCCATGAGCAGGGACACCTCCCACTAGAGCAGGTTGCTCAAAGCCCCATCCAGCCTGGTCTTGAACACTTCCAGGGATGGGGCATCCACAACTTCCCTGGCCAACCTGTTCCAGTGTCTCACCACCCTCACAGTAAAGAATTTCTTCCTCATATCTAATCTAAATCTTCCCTCTTCCAATTTAAAACCATTACCCCTTGTCCTGTCACTACACTTCCTGACAAGAAAGACGTCCTGGTTAAGATCTTGAACTTTATGCTTCTTTGTAATTAGTCTCATGCTATGAATATGTGAAGTTGAGGGTATCACACACCTCAAGAGCTTCACTGATAGCAGCTTAATTAGGATTTCAGATTTCCGCTAAGGTGTACACATAAGTAGGCTTCTTAATTTAAGAGCTGGATGCATCTGCAATGTTGGCTGTAAAAGGGCACATGAAAAGAGTTCCTTAGGAATGATGTGGGAGGGAGATTACAACCTACATTTAAGTGGAGTGGTGCTGGATGAGGTCAACAGAAAAGGGTACAGAGTGACAAGAACAAGAGAATAGGATAGGAGCACCTGCCTCAAGTAAATACATACACAAATGCATACAGCTTGGGAAGCTGGCACTAGAGATTACTTCACAAGGAATCACAAAACTCTGACATCACTGGAATGAATGAGATTTGGTGGGACAGCCTGTACTGCATGGCAGAAGTGCTGTGATGGACAGATACAAGTTCTTCAGGGAAGATAGGCAGAGAAAGCAAGGAGGGAGTGTTGCCTTTTCCGTGAAGGAGCAGCTCAGATGTATAGAGCTCTTCAGTGGGATGGATGAGAGTCTGGTTGATAACTTGCAGTACAAGATTAGAGGAGAGTCCGGTAAGGGTGATGTCATGGTGAGTTTGTTACAGACCACCCATTAAGGCTGAGGCAAAGAAAGAAGAATTCTTGAAATAATTTGAGGAAGTATCTGGATCAGAAACCCTAGTTCTCACAGGAATCTTTAACCTTCCTGACATCCTCTGGAAGTGCAATAAGGTGGGATGCATGCAGTTAAGATTTCTGGAGGGTGCTGGGGATGACTTCTTGATACAGGATGAATAAACTAAGAGTGACATACAGCTGGATCTGCTATACAGTAGCAGACAAAAATTGGTTTTGGATGTGGTAATTAATGGCATCTTTGGCTGTAGTTACAGTGGAGTTCAAGATCCTGAGGGATGTGAGGATGGAGGGTAGCAGAGTACAGACTTCCTGAGTGCAGATTGTAGCATATTCAGGAAACAAATAGGTAGGATCCCATGGGAGACAGATGTGGAGGTCAAGGCAGCTCTGGAAAGGTGGCAGGCTTTTATGTACAGCATCACCCAAGCGCAAGAATAGGAAAAAAAGTAGATATATCAAGAGACCGGTTTGTCCAACCAAGGAAATTCTAGTAGAGCTCTGGTCCAAAAAAGAGAGTACACAGAATGTGGAAGTAGAAGCAGGCTAGAAAGGAGGAATTCAGAATGTATTCAGGAAGGCCAACACTCAACTGGAAATGAGACTTGGAAGACATATCAAGGGCAACAAGAACTTCTAACAGTTCATTAGTAGTAAAAGGGTGACCAAGGAAAATGCAACCTGTTGCTGAATGGGACGGATGATTTAGCGACAGATAAGACTAAAGTGCTCAGTGTCTGTTTTGCCTGGGTCTTCACCAAGGTTTCTCAAGCCCACTCTTTAGTGAAACGGTTCAAGGAGGATAACTACTTGCAGTGGATGAGGATTGAGTCAAGGAATCCTTGAGACAACTTGTCCCATACAAATCCATAATACCTGATGGAGTACATCAGATGGAGGTGAAAGTCCTTGCAAGGCTGATCACTATTATCTCTGAAAGGTCCAGGAAATTGAGGCAGGGCACAGATGCCTGTGGAGAAAGGCAAATGTTGCACCGATCTTCAAAATAGTACAAAAAAAAAAAGACAGAGAACTATAAGCTGGTTGGCTTTTCTTCTGTCTCTTGGAAAGCCATGTAGTAAGTCCTTTTGGAACACATTTCTGGCCAAATGAAGGAGAAGGTAATTGAGAACAGCCAACATGGATTAACAAAAGCTAAACCATCCCTGACCAATATTTTTGCCTTCTATGATAAAGCAGCTAATTTTGTGGACACGGGGAGGAACACAATTTACCTTGACATTGGCAAGGTTTCCACACTGTGTCCCACAACACTCATGTGTCAGAGTTAGAATGTTTCTTTCTGAATGGATGGACAACTAAATAGGTAGAAAACTGGCTACATAATGTGGTGGGGCTCCAAGGGTTGTGGTTAATTGGTCATACTCCACCTTGATGTTTTTGACAAGTAGAGTATCTCAGGGGTCTTTCCTGCCTAAGAGATGGATGTTACAGATCATTATCTATTAGTCTTTCAGAATTGGATTACTATGCTCAACTTCTGTTTCCTTCCTCCTTTATGTTTTCACAACACTAACTTTTTTAAAGAGGTGACCTTGCTCCTTCATTTAAAATAATTTCCTTTACTTTTTACAGAATTTTCTCATTTTAAATAGCGGGAGTAGTCTGATCGTCATACAAATTTAAGGAAACATGAGAATATAGTACATCTCAGATTTAAAATTGTAAGCTTTGTTTATGTAATTTTTTCTCTGTACCTGAGTCTGCTTTCTGCATTTAGCCATGAAAATATATACTTTTGCATATCCACCTACCTGGACCTCCAAGCATACTTAAAATTCACAAGAGGCCTTTTTCATTTAAACCCTGTTTTGTTGAGAGTTTTCACTAATTTCCTGGAAAGAGTAGCAGAATGTTTAAATAGGCTAGAAATTTGTGTTTGTTTAAATTAGGATGAATTGCTGATTAAATCCTGAAAGGAGACTAATAAAGACTTACATTCTTTCCGTGTTACCTCAACTAGGATTGTTGGGTAACTGCAGCAAATTTTCTTTTGGACATCCTCTGTTGCAGTTTGGCAGTTCTGATATGTTTGGTTTGTGGTAAATGAGCTCACAGTCATTATTCACTGTCTGCAATACTTAAATACTCAGGCCCTGTGTTAAAAGGTATATCTATGGTGCCATTTACAATATTTGATTTATGATGTGCATTTACAGTTGGATCCCTAGATACCCCTTGAAGAACTCATTTAGTAGTTGGGTCCAAGAAGGATGGAGAAAAGATGCTGTTACTTTTTTCTGTGTTGACAATGATCTTGATGACAGGAACCTTGAGGTCAGAATGGGGAGCTCACCTGAATCATCCAGGAATGTAAGATACTTGGTCTTCAGACATCATGGATATTAAGTAGCTGAGGGCTGCCAGAACAGCTTGCAAAGGATTCCAGTCTGATGTGCAAAATCCAATATATGCAAATCCAGGCAGAAAATAGCATTAGGGAAGCAGTAGCATTCAGATGCAATATATAACTAAGAATAAAGGGTTTTGATAATTTTGTCTTTGAACAGATGTAACCAAATTCTGTTGCTGTATTGTCATCCTCACCAATTGTAAATTTTGATTGGAGGAATCCTGTATAAACTGTGAGTGGCTGTTCTATAGAAATTAATCCTAAATGACATCTTGTATCAGTAGAAGGTTTCTGTCATAGATACTTCTGTAAAACTAGGCACTGAATGTCTGTATTTCTGCTCCAGCTGAGGCATGATCTTGAGCTCCCTATTAGATGGCTTTTTTATAATCTCATACTATTTATTACAGCTAGTTTTGCTCTGCCTCCAGACTCATAGACAGTTTGTGTTAGACAAAGCATACATTGTTTATGATAAACATCTACCTATTTTTAGGGTCAGTACAGCTGGAATTCTTAGATCTGTTTGAGGTCTCCTCTCCCCTTCTAACCTTGCTTGAGCCCATCACATCTCAAAGCCGAGGCTGATTCTGAGATTCAGGCCCTCTCAGTTGTAATTGCTGGTCTTGGATTTTTACTGGATGGGCACTATTTCAAAGAGACAGATTCCTCTTGATTTAGAAAATTCTTATGCAAAATAGAAAATCTTTACAAGGAGTGGAATAGATTCTTTGTGGTCAGCTCTGAGCTTCACTGAGTCTGGTATAGTTCTGTGGCATTTCTGAAACATAAATAGTTACCTCCATGAAGTTTATCTTGCCAATGTGCTCATGTCGTAGTTCAGTAGTTGGTCTTTGCATACTATAATTTCAAACTTTTCTCTAGTAAATTCTTAAATTTTGCCCTTTTGCTAGAAATCAGACCCCTAGACATGACCTTCCAAAGTTTATAGGAAATTACTTTCAAGGTATTTATAGCAGTATGGCATCTTGTAGAACTTCAAACTCTTCAAGTGAGACTAGCTTATGAATCCTATTATAGGTACCAAGTGCAATGATAGGTTTCATTTCTTATGAATGCCATTAAGAGTAGTAATTGTCAAAACAACTGTGTTTGCTGAAAAAGTGGCATATTTCCAGGCTGCTTCTTGGAAAAATTAAGCTATGGGCATCTGATGAAAGTAAGTCAGAGAAACATCTGTTTCCCTGGACATGTGAGTTGGCAGAACTTCAAGAATGAGTAGAGGAAGCAAGACCTTAGCTAAATTATAACAAATGTTCATTTTGTAATCTGTTTTGAAAATTGCTGCTTGGGAATGATCTGTTTTTTTAGTTTATCTCAAATGAAAGAAAGATTGGGTAACATAAGCACAATTGTTTTATCTAGCAGCGTAACAGCTACAAGCCCTCTTTCTCTCTGTGTGAGATTATTACTAGGAAGAACTGACTGCAGGATAGCAAAGTCAGTTTAAAATAGTTAGTGAGATAAGAGTTTTCATCCTTGTTTTCATCCTTCAATTCTGATAGGTATACAAATATCACTGTTTGTCACAACCTATCCTAATCCACATCTTAATGTGTTGCAGACATTTTATGTTCTTTACATGTTTCCAAGACAGTTTGGGCATAATCTTATCACCATCTCTATTTCCAAAACTATAAAAAATAAAAATAAAATTTAAAAAAATTTCCAGGCTCTGGCTATTTACCTGAATGACTTCTTGGAATGTGGAACTCCGCAATCCAGGCTTTTTAAACCCCAGTATCTGAAAAACAGGGGCTTCTGATTGATTACATGTACCTTTTCACAACTTCCTTTAGCCTATAAGCACTGGACTTCTAAAGTGACCTTGCTGACAATAGAATTCAGGAAGGCAAGCCACATGGATTTAAGACAACTTCTTACCTACTCCTAAACAACATTTGTAAATAACTCATATTTATGAATCAGTATGTCCTGTGACATACACTCACCTAGTCTGCTTTCATTTGTAAGTCCGAGATTCTTCAGTTTTTAGGTAAAGGACAGTTTGCCATTTACTCTTACTCCTACAGATACTTAAGCCCTGTCTTGCTTATTTTAAAGTACTTGCGTATCTTAATTCCACCTTTTTTTTCCATTTTCCGTATGTTCAGCTGGAAACTTCACAGTTATCTCTACAGAAAGCTCATTTCCCCATAGAAGTGTAGCAGGAATTTAGTCACGAGTGATTTCAGACTGCTTTGTTGGTGGATTCCTTACTGAAAGTCCTTTGATTCTGTCTAAAAACAAATCAAACCCATTTCTTAGTAAGGGAGCTTTAACTGTGGTTCATAAATTTGCGGACCTTAATAGAAATCAAGCTTTTCTTGGTAAAGAGAAACCATAAGTTACCAACTCAGTGTTTAATCTCTACCTTATGCGGTGAGAACTGAAGCTCAAAGAGGATAAGATTTTTGCTGGTCATCAGTTCCTGGTTGAGATCAGCTGAGCTGGGGAAGGACACAGCAGCACATTTGTCTTTGATTTTGGTAGGAGTTTCAGTGGTGCAACTGAAGAAATGATCACACAGGATAAAGGCAAACATTAGTCTAGGTCAATGTCTTTTTTCTTTTGGTAAATCAATAATTACTGGGAAACAGTATAAAGATAAGCGCAAACCTGTGGTGATACTTTTCAGACAACACCTTAGCCCTGTGGGAGGAGCACTTGTCTAGAGACTAATAAGTATGATCAGAAGGCCTGATTCATCACTGTATCAACATCAGTCTATCTACGAGGTCTTTTAGGGGTGGTGCTTGCTAAGGTGGGATGAGGATTTACGAGGCTGAATGAGAACAGTGGGTATAATTCAGTTACAACAAATGTTCAGTTGTCAGTGATGAGATCTCACTGAAGAACATGTCTTAAAAGGGTAAAAATGGTGTTGCTCTCAAATTTCAGATCTTCCCTCTCTTTAGCAAATATATGTGCCTTTTGTGCCTCAGGCTCCTTCTTACTTGGATTGGTCGCTCCAATACATGATTGTTCAGGAAAGATGCAGAGAATAGACTTTTCCCCAAAAGGGAATGCTCTGTAAAAATTCTTGTATGGGAAGCCTAGTTGGGCAGATGACTGAAAAATCAATCAGGATATATCGGGTGGGTTTCAAACCTGCATTAATATAAATATTATATAATGTAATATGTTACATAACTATTTTATAATGTAACAGTACATGGAGTTCACGTTCTTAAGAGCATATGCTAGAGATTGTTGGTTCATATTTTGGAAATGTCTGAGGAAGTAAAAGACCAATCTATCACTGAAATTTTCTTGTGCAAAATCATAGAATATGGGGGGGGGGGGAGGGGAAAGGAAAACCATTCTAGAATAGCATCAGAAAAGGTATTTCCATTTAAATAAGGCAGCACTAATGTTACTATGTAAATAGTGGCTAGGACCTGTCAGATACTTCTGACAGTTTTGGCTATGCACTTGCAGAAAAGTTAAAATCAGTGTATGAAATTAGTAAAAATCCAAAAGGCAATCTCTTTTACTGACTTTTTTGCCATACAAGAAAAGCCCAGGAGCTGATTTTCTTAGCCTAGTAAAATAGGGATAGATGAAATATCAAAAGGTCAACAGAAGGAAGAAGAGTTGTGTAAACCTAAGGGCAACATTTGCATAAAATGAAATAGTGAAGACTGCTGAACAATACCTTTGGATTGGAAAGTAAAAGTGTTTTAACCTTCAGAGGACCTTCCAAAGCTGTGCTGGAGGAAAGCAACTTGATCATATTTTCATAAACTGAAGACAGATTTCATGAGCTTGATTTCATGAAAAAGGCTTTCATAAACTAAAGATAGTTTATGAAAGAATTTGTATGACATAGCTGTGTGTTGCAGTGAAGGAGTGAATTTGCTGACCTAGAGGTCCATGTTCCTTTCTCTTATTTGCAGTGCATGAAGGGAGATTTTTTTATATGTTGGCAGCCTTTGATACTACTGAGAGTGAGAGTTTCCCTGGTTTGGGATCCTTTCTGAATCACTTCTATTGTTCTTTTAAGATGTAAGCACGTTTTCGCATGCCAGAAAAATATTAGGTTTCTTTTTCATAGAATCATAGAATCATTTAGGTTGGAAAAGACCCTTGGGATCATCGAGTCCAACCACCTACCCTACTCTACAAAGTTCTCCCCTACACCATATCC
>JAOXNO010000001.1:185298323-185314617 GCA_028565335.1 Limnodromus scolopaceus | reverse complement strand
AAATTATTTTTCAGAAATTATTAAATGTTATTTTGCACCAAGATAATTTTTGGTTGTACAATAAACATAATTATATTTTTATATTTTCAAAGCGCCGGAATTTTTTAACTGAATAATATATGAAGATTGGAATTACAATTATTCAAATATCTTCTAGTTTTTAAATCTTTGCTGAAAATATACGTATTTATGGGAACAGTGGATTTAATAAGTGTCATTAACAAATCAGAGCAGCAATTCATGGCACTTCCGATCAAGACATACCAACCATTCCATCCACTCTCCCCTCCAGAATTCACAGTACAGTTCATATGGGAAAGCAAGATTCTTTCTTCAGCTATGAAAGCAGTCACTTTATGTGCTAAATAATGAAGTTATAATCTTGGTGGTGTCAGTGAGGTGACACCTCAACACTGAATAAATCATTTCAGTTTTTATCTATCCGCCTTGTTTTCCCCATCTGTAATACGTGAATTATGGTACTTTGCTAACAGAGTGATTTGAGATCTGTTGAAGGAAAAAAATAAGCCCTACAAATAGTGCTTGCTTAGTGTCTTATTTTAAGGGAAAGGTCTAAAATATTTGGTGGTTCTTTGCTCTAATTCTAAACATGCTCTAGTCACGTAGTTCTTCAATGAGTTTTTGCTATGCCTCAGATTCATTGTGTTTGCTGTTTGATGGTTAAAATCGTCAGAATCTGAATCAGCATGTAAACAACAGGATGAGTTTGAAGAGAGTCCTTTCTAGCTGCAGCCGTTGCCATTGCACTTAAGAGCTGTTTCTGGCATTTTTCGAACAGAAAAAAACAAAGCAGTTTTACCCTGGTTTCGTAACATTACACTTACAAGAAAGTTTATAATTTATTATATAATTTCCGTTAAGAAAACATTGCCGTTATTTCAGGAATTTCACTTACTTAGTGTCTAACTTCATAATTTAGTCATCACTAATCTGACTGTCATTGTGTTGCCAATGCATGTTCTGACTGTGTGCTAAACCCTCTTGTGCGTTGCTTGAGTCTCATCCCTGGACTGTGTCCTTCCAACACAGGATTATGACTTTTCTCATTTATTTCTCATTAGCTGCTGAGAAAATTCTTTTACAGTTTTATCTAGGGTGTATTTCCTCCTAAAACCTGTTCAGTGTCTTTTATGTACTGGTACCCTGGCTGGTTAGTCTACAGCAATGTGGCACTTGGAAATGTTTGTGGTCCTGTTTAGGCAGCTCATAGATGGACTTTTGGGGAATGAGAATGAAGGTAGTAAAAAAAGTCATTGGTTCAAATCTGTAAATGGTTTTTAAGCTTTTTTTTTTTTTTTTTTTAAGACGAAACAAGATACTAGGGGTTGATGAAATAATTTGGAACAAGAAAGGCTGTAAAATTAAAAATTTTCTTACAAAATCACACAATTTTTTAAAGTAATTCAGTATTTTTATGAGTTTGAATGGGCTGTCAATAACTACATATGCACAAAATAACATATGAAAACATAGTATGTTTTGAATCCTGAGGAACAACAGAGCTCTTGGATATCACAAAAGCAGATTAGAAAAGCCTAAAGTGGATAATACCCAATGTGCTTGTGTAAATAGTATTGTATAAATACAGGAAAAAATTTTTTGTTTCATAAAATAATTGTTTCTACTTTGAGAATCTGTTTTTTCTTTGACATCTGGAAAAATAATCCTCCTCCCTGAAGCGTTAAGTGTTTCTAGGTTTGGGGAGCAAATTAGTGTAAGAATTTAATATGCTGTGTAACTGAATATTTTCATTTGAAGTTCTAGTTTGTTCTCCTATTCATTAAAACTGAAAAGATTCTAAGGTACTTGATCAAAAAACAAAAGCAAGTTTTATGATATTCCCTATTATGAATCCAGGTAAAGGATTAACAGTCTAAGTCAGTCTCTGAAATGAAAAGGCAAAAATATACTGCTCAAAATATCATTTTAACAGTGATTAGCTGTTATCTGGAAAAATAGATTTCACTTCACTCAGTAGAACACTGTATTTTGTTGAAAATCAAAGTTTACAAAATAAATTTCAATATTTTTTAGTATGGCGGGTGATGAATGTTCTCCCACAGAGGTTATATCAGAAAATCAATATTTGTAAAATTGAAACAGTATAGGTTTGTATTGATCCATGTGGCTAAATCAAAATGAAAGGCTTTGTAACAGCTTTCTTAGACAGCCTGCTACCCAGTAATGGCAAACTATCAATTTTAGCTTTCCACTGATAAATCAGCTCGAAAATTGGATGTCAAAAAATTTTTTTTTCACTGAAGTAGTGATTTTTTATGCCCTCTAACCTTTCTTGATGTGTTAGATTGGTTTATAAGACTAAGCTCTGCCTTTTTGAAAGCAGTTGTCAAAACTGACATTTAGATGTATTTTGAAACCAAACCTAAACTCTTAAAGTCTAATTTTGTCTACTGGCTGGCTTGCTGGTAATCCTATGTGTGCAGCTCGGTGTAAACAAACATGAATATATGTTTAATACTGAACATGACATTGATTTAATACTTCAGGTATGTATGTTTCTCTCTTTTCTGATCTCTGGAGTTCACAAAGGTCAGGTCTTCAACTGCAGCTTTTAGAAGCTAATGCTCCAGAAACTGGTTTAGCTTTCAGTGGTTAGGAAGATTGATTTTTATTTAATTGACTGATTTTTTTTTATTTTGTGTTAAGCAAGGCTTCATGAAATGATAACAAGAATCTCAGCTTCAGCTGCAGGTTGCAACGTGCCCTGAAAACCTGCGTGGTTGCTCATTGTTTTTAATAATCAAGAAAAGAGAATACTTTTGCTTTTACTCAGAAAATAGATAGTAAAATCCTTTATAATGGTGGTGGTAAGCTCTTTAATCTGGGCCAAATGTGGTAGTTTTCGGTGACAGTTAATAGTGCCATACTTTCACGTCTGTACAGCAGAATATGTTAGCTCCAGTGGGTATTGATTGTGAAGTTTGCTGTTGTATAATTACTTTTGGCTGTAGAAAAATGTGGTGTGTATTGATCTAGATGGAAGCATTTGACTAGCAGTTTCCCTTGGCTAACAGTGAGTGTCATCTTTCAGCCATGATAAATGGTAACGCTCTGGGTCAGCATAATTACTTGGTGGTGAAATGAACCTCCTGTACCCTTCTCCCTCTCACACCGAGGAACCACCATAATCATCTTTATCTGAAAGCCATGATTTACTGAACTAACCAGCCTCTTAATAAAGTCCTTTTCCCCCCTCCCCACAGCATGCACCCACTTTAATTGTGACTCTATACTATTATTTTAAAAACTGAACCGTTCTGTTCTGTATCCACAAGTATGATTTTTTTTTTTTTTCCCTAACCCCTGTCAGTTGACCTAGACCTGCAGGAGGCCAGCTCTTGTGACAATCTTTTAATCTTTATGTTTAGTGTTTGTGTAGAAAAAGAAGAAAGATTAAGGTGTTCATTGTTTTGACGCACTGCTTTTCAAGTCTTGGTATCAAACATTATAAACGCACTGGTAAATTATTAGTGTACCGCAATGAAAACTGCCGTATGAATTTATTGTCAGTAGCCCTTTAATTTTATAGAGTAATGTACACTCTGGATATGCTGTCTTTTGAGAACAGATGAGGATATCTTTTCACAATATGCTGCTAGAACAGCTTCATTTATAATAAGTTTGACACCTCATTTAATATCAGGTTTAAATATAAGATTTTTAAGTATTAGCCATTTTTGTTTGCATGTACATCTAATAGGTGAAAAATATCAGAAATAAGGAAGTTATATTTATTGCTAGAACAGAAAACTATGATGATTTGTATTGTTTGGCACCTTTTTAATTGGGAGTTTTCAATTTGTTATCAATATTTCATTAAAACTTTGTAGCATGTTGTTGAAAATGGATTTGTGTTTACTTGCCAGTAGTATAATATGGCCCTGGGGTAATGACTTTTTGTTAAGTAATGTTAGTTAAAGAAAATCTGGCAACAGTTTTAGATCATTTTAAGACAGCTGTGAAGGGTTTGGATAAAGGTCATTTTCAATGATTGTGCTTAGTTAAATAAATGTGAAGGGTTTCACAATGGGAATCTTGCTTTTCAGTATGCTGTCATAAATTTCCCTTTAACACATCTGGGAATAGGAAGTAAAATGTAGTTGTTCCTGCCTTGAAGGCAATGTATTTTATATTTTCCTTGCTTTGTTTGTTTTCCCCTTATAATGCTGTTTATTCACATAACTAGAGTTCAAAGGTTTTACTTTGCCATAAATTAAATCTTCTATTCTCTGACAGTTTGTGAGACCCGCTGGATATAATTTTCAAATGGTTGTAACTCGAAGATTTTTTGCTGAGATTTAGTCATTAAAAGTGTTAAATTTTCTGACAACTCAGCCTCTATTGTGACCCTGGTTCATTGCTTGCTCTCTCCCTTGGCCACAGCTGGCCTCTTGCTGTTCACAGCTGAAAAGTGAAATCAATGCTGGGTCTAACAAAATGCAGATGAAAGCCATTCTGATCACATATAGTCATTTCCCGTAATTTTATCAGCCTTCAGTTTCTTAAATGATCTCTGGAAATCATTGTTTGTTCATGTGAATACAATATCGAATTTTGTGATAAAATGTCCTGTCTTTCTGAAAAGTAATACTTTCTTAAGCGTTAGTAGTGATATACAGCTCACACTGCCATAGCACAACTTTTTAAAATACTGGTCTGCTCCTTCCTCTGTTCCCTCCTGAAGGGAAGCGCTACGTATCAAAGCCGCTCAAAGAGCTGCTGGCAGAATCCTGCCGGCTCTGAGCCTTTGGAATCTTGCGAATTGAGGTTTTTATGTTCTACAAGGCTCAGAGCTGGAAAGTAAGAACTCTTACCATGTGTCAATCCACATTGCCATTGATCTCTCATCCTTTTTATTTTTATTTGAGCAAGATTGGTAGGAAAGCTATGTTGCAGTTAGAGGTGGCAGCGTATGATGTAGCTTAATGCTCCAAAGGTCACGGAACTACAATGAGTTTGATGGAAAACAGCCTTTCTCCTTATTTTAAATGGTTCCTGCTTTGATTACAGGCATTTATTATAATTATCAAGAGATTAGTCTGTTGTTATAGAATCCTTGTAATGGAACCATTTAAAAGGAATATAATGGCAGTTTATTGGATTTTGTAAAGGAAAAGAGAGCAGATAAAGTGGTGTTTTTTAAATGGATCAACTGCTGCCCTAAGCATACTGATTTTTTTCTTTTGTTTAACTTCATGTTTCTTTTCGTTTCACAGTTTTCAGTTACATACTAAAGAAGTCACTTCTCTCAAATTTTGAAGATATTTTTTGTAATATTTTCATTGCAGTCCAATCTTATGCAATTTAGTTGTTAAAGACATTCTTTTCATAAATGGTCTTAAACTATACATGTCATAGAATGTGCAGTCTTACACAGTTGCTTTGGGATTTTATTAGTATCTCTATTTAAAAAATGGCTACAAAAAAGCATTGTTGATCAAAAATGATATATAAAAGAAATTGCAATTTCTGTATTTCGTCAGCTGAAGTGCAGATAGGCTGATTTCTCGTTTATGTTAGCAAAATCCCATAATATTGATGAAGGTTGGTGAATTTCTTTCATGTTTAGAGTAATTTCCCCTACTTAACAGTGTACAGTTCTATTTACTGCTCTTACTCAAAAAGAATAGATGTTAAGATTATAAATCAATCATCTTATTCAATTGTTACAGAATACTATTTGGGACCTGGAAGTGAATGTAAGTTATAGATGACATTTTAAAAAATTAAAAGCTCATAAACCTTAGTGTATGCTATACACTTAGTATAAAAACTAGAAACCAGTTTGTATTTCAAGACCAAAGAATTTCACAGTATATGTAAGTATGTCATCCTTTGTGTGAATACCTTCAAAGGTTTAGGCCAAATCTACATCCTTCTAAAAAATAATTAGATAGCCTAAGTCATCCTGCTGAGAACATGTTGTCCTGTGCTCGTTAGCTGAGCAATGGAACGAGTTACTTAGTACTGAGGAAGAAAGTTAATTGACTGAAACTTACTTGACATGGGGCTATTTTGATGGCACTAGGGAATCAGCCCCAAAATAACAGTGGAAAACGATATAACAGCAAACTACAAGAATCAGATTACAAGTCTGCTACTCCAATGTCTGTTGGCTGCCAGCAGAGGAGGCCTAGGGAGGAGTGTAGTATTTCCCTAGGTGACTTTACCGTGATACTCCCCCTGCATATCCTTCCAGCTTTCAGCAAATTGTAGCTCAGGGACTTCCTGAGCCATAGGTGATATCCTTAAGTTTAATAACTTTTAGTGGGTTTTTTTCCCCTCTAAGAAAGGAAATGTCTAATCCCTTTAAGAACTCATGTAAACTTTTGCTGTCCATGATATGGCGTAGCATTGAGTTCCACACCTTGAGTATATTGTGTGAGAAATTCACACAAAGTGCCCTTTCATTTGTTTTGAACTTGTTGCTTGATAACTTTGTGTTCTCCCTAGGTTTTTTCTTATGAGAATTGTTGCTAATTTACCATCTTAGTGCCATTCATAATATTAAAGATCACTATCACATCCCTCTCAGTTGTGCCTCTTTTCTTTAGCTGTGGAGGTCTGAATTAGCATTGTCCATCTTCCTGGAGGCTTCCCTAGCAGCCTGTAGCTTATTCTGGAGTAGGTCTCTGTTAATCCTTCCAGCTGGAGCTATTTTACTTCATGTAATAGCCAGACAGAAGAGAATGACATACACATGTACTTGCTTCTCTCTCATTCCCCACTCACCCTTCCCCATCTGCAATGTGCCAGGTTGCAGGTTTATTGCCATTAGGAAGCTAACCAGGAATGACTAAAGCTTCCTCAACCAAATCCACCCATCTAAGCACCTATGAGTCAATATTTTGAAAAGGGGAAAAACAGTAAAGACTTGGATTCTGAATTGGAGCAATGTGGTAAGAGATGAGCCTGGGGCTGAGCCATATGGTTGTAGTCCTTTCATTCCCCATTCCAATTAATGTTTTACTAGTGTAAAATGAGATGGCAACATCAGAAAAGGCTGACAGTGTTCCATTCCACAAAACTTTGGTGATTCATGGGGGAAGCATGTTATGTCTGCCATAGCTTTTCTCATATAACTGTATTTACCTTCAGATAGAATAGGCTGTGACAGTCTAGGCACCAATTATTGTTGTGTATGTTTGAGAGAAACTCTTTGTTGACAAAGCCTGAATAAAATAATTTTGATTTGCTCTTGCAGGCTTTCATTGTCTCCAGAGGATTGCAGGCATAGTACTATATAGTAAATTGCATTCTGGTGCCTTTGGATATTGGTGAAGTTAGAGCATATGTGTATTTCACAGCGCTGAATAGTGGTTTCTTGACTTTGTGATACACAATGTGCAAATTGAAAATACTTTGCTTGCAAATTTAACTTGAAAATTAGGGGGGCAACGATAATTCTTCTCCTAGTGCATACACCTTAAGCATTGAATGACATATAGTGTCTCTTGAGCAAAAAATTCATCTGGGGAGTAGGGACCTCCCAAAGTAGTGAGAGATTCCTCTTTATCTTTCTAAAAGTTTCTGTATAGTCCTAGTGCTGGGTCTACTGCTGATATGGGATCATTGGAGCATTATGACTGTACTATGCTCAATTTTATTTCTTTTATTTTAGTATGCTGCCATTGTTGTCCTACAGAACAGAAGAACACAGATTTTTTTTCAATAATTTATATCTCACTTAGGCCAGAAAAGCATTTAGTATCAGAAAGAGCAATGCTTTCTGATTGCTCTCTTCCTGCTTAATTTCAAAGGCCTGCTGCAGGCAAATGAAGCTTTTGGAGATGTTCACTAAACAGTTCTCATAAATATTTTTAGTGAAAACATGAAGTATTACAAACAAATGAGCTATTAGCAGTTCATCCAACAGTCCCTCCATAATGTTTTCTGTATTTTCCTTCTACTCTGAGTTTTCAGTGTTTCTTGTGAACGTATCTGCTCTAAAGGCAGACTCTGAATGGTTCTATGCCATCAGCCATTTTTGTGATGGCAGAGTAGGCCCTAAGGGAAGAAATGACTGAGTCTGTGCATTTGTGACTATTAACTGATGACTGATAAAACTCTAGCACATTAGTGTCTGAGAAGGGTGTATCACTGAGAGTCAGTTCTGAACACTGAGTTTCCTTGAATGTGAGATTTTTAGTGTATTTCTTTTCTATCATGTTAGCCATGCTGAAAGCTGTGCAGATATTTGGGAGTTATCAGCAAAAAGGTCTTCATTGTACAGGGACATGCTGTTGACCAAAGGCTGGTCAGACAACAACAAGACTCTCTATCATGTAAAGAAATATTGGCAAGTGATCTGATTACTGAGAGGGAATGAGTTCCAAATCATACTGCCTTCTCATTGGTCACCAAATCACTACAGTCATAGACACAGTGCAGTTGTCATTAACGGTGTTTTTTTCATTATCAATCTGTTGAGTTATACTGCCTGTATGGAAGATAATGTTGCTATTATCAGGAATTTATTCTTAACACAATGTTGTAAGTGTAGTGGAAGCAAGAGTATTTTCATAGCACTGTAGGTGGATTTCATGGTACAGTTTCATTTTGCTAACCTCTCTCTGAAGCTAAATAAAGAATGTATTACATATATTTTTTCAAGAGATGAGATAATTTGAAGCAGAATGCTTTTTTGCTGTGAACAAGAACACATTTTTGTGTGTTTGTTGATGTTTTTTTTCCCAAACCCACACAAGAAACTTTTTACAGATTCAGTGTTAAACTAGAAAGAGCTTCTTGGTCTATAATTGGCTTCTAGAAAAGCTTCTTGGTCTGTAATTCAGCTTTACTACTCCATGGGAGGATATTGCTATTAAAACAATAGTAGATCCCTTATGTATTGTGCCTTGGTTTGTATGTGCAGTTTGGAAACACATCACTAACTGCAGATTACAGCACATCTACAGAAAGACAAGAATACTTCAAGTCAATGATAATATGACTAAAGCAACTTAATTTAGACAGTTCGGAAAAATAAAGACTCATGGAAGATCTTAATCTATAAATGTCCATCAGCAAAGCAATAAAGAGGAAAGAACTAAACTATTTGGTCTTCTGCTGATAGGACAAGGAACGTTATGCTAGTTCAGTTAAACATTAGGAAGAAAATAACAGAACTGTTGAGCAATACAGAGTACAGACCTGACATGTATATTCACCCACCTAGTGTCATGTTGCTTTGGTTGCTTAAATAAAGGGTGCGACACTAGACAGAAGCTATTCTAGAACTGTACTGGAGTTATTTATTTAATGAAGAGTCCTATAAAGTGTGAGATGAGAATAGAATCTACATTAATTTTCTGTATAAAAGATTAATAATCTTTCAGAGTGATTTAGGAGCTTTTCACACTTCTGTCAGTTCACTCCATTTCTTACTAGGCTTGTTGGAAGCTTTTCACTGGTTTGGCTTTTCAGTTTGGTTGTTTTCTTCTTTAAAAAAAAAATGGAAAAAATGTTTTAGAAAGCAGAAAAAAATTAACAAAATAACCTCAACTAAAGTCTTCTTTTTATGTAATAATTAGCAATATCTACATATCTTTCCCTACCAGTGTTCACTCTGTAGTGTAAAAAAGTACATTGATATTCTACCAATAGCTTAAAGCATTTTCTCAAATTTTGGTAGAATTAAGCCCTTAATATATGTCCTGAAACATGTCTCATTTTAAATATGTTGTTGACTTTAATGGGATTTCTCATAGGCTTGCACCTAAGCAAACTCGTAATTCTTTTTAGAATTGGGCCCAAATTATCTTTTTTCTTTAAAAATATGTATATACTACACCACAGATTCAGACTTTCCAAAATGATGATGTTGATTTTTTATTATCGTAGTATGTATAATAAATGGTATACTGATTTTTATTAATATTAATTATTATTTAACTATTAGGCTTTCTCAACTGATTCAATAACATTGTCATTGTTTTTAAGTGTCAGCTTTTTTTACTCCATTGCTTGAATTTATATAGTTTTTGTTTCCTGAATGTATATAATTTTCTGTTATTTTGTATAATTTCAAAAGAATTTTGTTTCCAATAAGGCGTTTACAGGCTGAATCTGAGGATTTTGAATACTGTCCCTCTGATTCTCTGTTGCTGTTTTATAGCAATAAAATCATAAGCCTCTTCTTTAAAAGAGGAACTTTGAATTTATTTTTTTTAATCTACACAGAGGAGATTATTTTTGTGATTTTTGTCTATTTTGTATTTCAGGATTCCCTTTAGCAGGTTAATCAGGTGGTGAAAAGACACTGCCATGTGACTTTTACTTGTAGTAATATAAGACTGAGACAAGTCAATCTGCTACGTTCTCCAATTCTCTCATTTAACAGGATCCATATAGCCTTTAGTTCTCATTTTCTCTATCCTACCTCTTGGATTTCACTCAGTCATGTGAATTCTCTGACGTGAATCTTCCCTTGACAATTCAACGTGAATCTTAGATTCCAGATTCTTTTGTGAAAACACCAGGCTTTTACTTTCTCTACTGTTGAGACCTTTGTTACTTGAGACAAGAGCAGTAGGATTCCAGTCACCCAACTTTTCCCAAGGTGCAACTAGTTCTTTCCATCGCCTATGAAATGGGCCTGGATTGATTAGTTAAAGGTCAATAATGTTGACAACTTAAGTTAGATAAAAGGAACTCTACTTAGCTATCATTTGGCATAATTTGACAACCTTAATCTTCCACTGAATAACAACTGTTAATTGCTAAAATTAACTTCCCTGTAATTGAACTGTGCCTCCCAGATTGCAAGAAAGGAAAACAAATTCCACCAGGTGATAGGCAATTTGGTCCCTAGAGATAAAGCAGCTTCCCAAAATAAGGTGATAGTCAACCTTGCAGCATCTTCAAACGTAATTTCTATTGAACTACATTTAGAAGATCTGGTGTAGCTAAAGGGAAGCAAGAGGCTCCAAAAGACTGACGTTGGTGAAGACGGGAGAGAGCAGACCATATTTTCCCTCAAGTTGGTCATTAGAAATTGGAGAACTTTTGAGGCTGACATGACCTGCTCCATGGCTCTTAAGCCACATGTGACTTTTCAGCACTTCAAGAGCAACTCTTTCCTAGGGCCTGTGTCACAAGAAGCTTTGGCAGAAGATATTCTGGATGATCCAGATTCACAGCTTGCAGAAAGTAAGCTGAAAAATACCATCACCAAATTCCCTTCAAACCCAGGCACAGACTGACTCCAGCTCCAATTGTCCCACTTTCTCCCACTTTTGAACTTCTCCTAGAATGTTGTCTTTTCTCAACTTTTAGCATGCATTTCACAGTCATGTGAAGTTGTTAATTTCTGCTTTCTTGCATCAGGAAATTTGGCTACCCATTCTCTGAAGGGAGAGCAGGACATCCTTCTGTTCACAGATGTATGACTCCTTCTCCCATCTACCTCAGTACTGATCCAGTCAGTAAGCTTTCCTTTCTGCTGTAATAATAGATGGGTTTGAACTCCTGTTCTTTCTCATCTTCCATGCAAATTATGGCAATAAAGTCTTAAAAATACCCTGCAATGAACATGTAAAGGCTGAAATCAGCTTAATTAGCAATGTGGAGGATTGTAATTCCTCATGATGATTCTACACGGAAAAGCAGTGGGGTTTTGTGTAAATTTGTTAGATTGCTGCTACTGATTTTTCTTTAACTGTAGTATTGATTTAAGTCAGAACATACAGCCAAATATAGTCAAATACACATTCTGCATTATATTTGTAAAACATCTACCTATAGGAAATCATACTATACAATATCAAATGAACTATGAAAATACACAGAAAATGCAGAAGATACATGTGTTCATGTCACAGATTTATGCTACAGACAAGGGAAAAATCAGCTGTGTCATGATTGTCATACAGAATTGCTTAATGCATTAAGTAGCTAAAAGGAAGGAAAACATGAACAATTAAATACAGAATAATGGATTGTCAAATAATTTGTATGCAAAAATTCTTTACAGCATATGCTGCTTGTTTTTAAAAACACACAAAAATAGAGGGTTTTTTTCAAGGCATAACAAGTAAGTTTTAATTCTGCGTTGTCTTTTTTTTTTTATGTCGTGTCTGCTTCTTCTCCCATGAGTTTTGCAGCACCAAAAATAAATCATTAGGTCATGCTGGTATATTTTGGGATGTTTTATAGAAGACTGTTTCTATACTTCTAAAGAACCTCTTGACTGTCAGAAATAAAGTATAAATAGAACAGTTTTGATTTACTTGCCAAGCTGGTTTCTTAGCTCTTACAAAAATTCCCAGGAGCAAAAAAATTCAAAGTTAAGATTGCTTCAGCATTTATTTGATAGCATTGTAAACATGGTCTCTATTAAAAATTCTACAGCGCTCATGGCTGTGCCACTTGGCAAATGTTTATTTCATCAATATAAGTTGTATTTGTGGATAGGAATAACTGTTTATACACCAGACAAGATGTATCCACTAATTGGGCCAGCATGTCTTTGTTTCAATTCTTAAAAACATTATTAGGTTTAAAGCTGGATGTGTGCTTTGCCTTAGCTTATGCTGTACTTCCAGATGATACTTGGGAGAAAAAGAAATTTGTTCCAAAAAACTTGCAGAAAGTGTATAAACTTCAGACTTCTCTAAATTTTGAATTCAAAGATTTCCAATTACCAAGCTTGAAACAGCATTTTGGAAAAAACAATCATTCTGTTAAAACAGTGTATTATTAGTCTTGCATTTTAATAAACAGGTGGAAATTAAAATAATTGCCTAAGTAAAAGTTTATTATTTATTTATTAGATTTTGATTACTGTTGCTGTTTGTTGATAGGCCTTGAGGAAGCTAATTATTTCATCTCAATGTCAGGTTTATAAGTTAGCTGTCTCTAACCAGTTGGAGCTTGAATAATTTATAAAGGTTTGAAACTAGTTCATTGTGGGTTTTTAAGAAATAGTATTGAAAGAAAAAAAGAAAGCTTTGTGTCTTAGTTTTAGAATAACACTTCAAAAATATTTAGATAAAATGTTTTTTCTTTCTTCTAATTAAAGGTTTTGAGAGGCAAAATTTCTATTCTTGGATACCATATCCTTCGAACTGTGACTTAAAAAGAGAAGTAACTAATGAGATAACAAGTCCTAATTGTGTAGCTCAACCCTGCTATTTATGCTAACAGTACAGCTCTAGATTTTTTGACAAGTCATTGCTGGTTTGCCTTGAAACTGGACTGTAGTTTGCATGCTCAGTAGCTTCTTCAGTAGTTCTTTGACAAGAAATTCAGACACCTTAATCTGTGTATCTGGAATGAAGCAGACAGTAGGGAAGCATCGTCATCACCAGTCACACATGTTATTCCTACTTTCAAGTCCGAGCCTTTAGTGTTTGACCTTTGATGCCTCAATGGCTTACTTAAAGTTTTCAAGAGCTTCCACAACTTCTCTTACTTTGGATGCCTGCTTTGAAAACTTGGGACTGTTTTTGCATTTGTTCAAGCACAGTAACCCTAACTGAAGCAACTTTTAGCTAGTGTTTAATTCTTCTGGATCTGAACTGCAGATAACTTACAAAAGCCTAGAATTTTTAAAAAAGTTAGGACCCAGTTATCCCTAGTTATATATTTAATATGATAGATAACAATCTTGAAATACAGAGTAAATTGTTTTTCTTTGTAAAAGGTGCCTGCTTCATCATAACATCTACAAAATCTCAGAACTTTTGTGATGTGCTGATGTGGACAGTATGAGGGCGACATTTGCAACAAGCTGAGGAGGGGCCCCAACCTCCAGCTTTGCTTATTTGAGTTTCTTACTACAGTGGTGTTATTGCCATTCAGGATTCAATGGGAAAATGGCTTATTGTTTTTCTTTTCAGAAAAGGTAGAAAACGCTACCTAAAGAACATACTGGTGTTCACCAGCTTTGTTGCCCTTCTCTGGACTCACTCTAGCACCTCAATGTCTTTCTTGTAGTGAGGGGCCCAAAACTGAATGCAGTGCCAAGAACAGGGGGATGATCCCTTCCTTTAGTCCTACTCACCACACTGATCCTGGTACAGTTCTTGGCCACCTGGGCACACTGCTGGCTCATATTCAGATGGCTGTTGACCAACACCCCCAGGTCCTTTTCTTCCAGGCAGCTCTGCAGCCACTCTTCCCCAAGCCTGTAGCGCTGCATGGGGTTATTGTGACCCAAGTGCAGGACCCGGCACTTGGACTTGTTGAACCTCATCCCATTGGCCTCGACCCATCCATCCATCCTGTCCAGATCCCTCTGCAAAGCCCTTCTACCCTCCAGCAGGTCAACACTCCCACCCAACTTGGTGTCATCTGCAAACTTACTGAGGGTGCACTCAGTCCCCTTGTCCAGATCATTGATAAAGATATTAAATGGAACAGGCCCCAATACCAAGCCCTGGGGAATACCACTTGTGACTGGCTGCCAACTGGATTTAACTCCATTCACCACCACCCTCTGGGCCTGGCCCTCCAGCCATTTTTTAACCCACCGGAGAGTACTGGCATCCAAGCCATGGGCAGCCAGTTTTTCCAGGAGGATACTGTGGGAAACTGTATCAAAAGCCTTACTAAAGTCCAAGTAAACAACATCCACAGCCTTTCCCTTATCCACCAAGCGGGTCACTTTGTCATAGAAGGAGATCAGGTTTGTCAAGCAGGACCTACCTCCCATGAACCCATGCTGTCTGGGCCTGATCAGCTGGGTGTCCTTCATGCGCTGCATGATGGCACTCAGGATGATCTGTTCCATGACCTCCCAGGCACCGAGGTCAGAATGTCAGGCCTGTAGTTCCCCGGATCATCCTTCCGGCCCTTCTTGTGAATGGGCGTCATATTTGCTAGATGCCAGCCAGCTGGGACCTCCCCAATGCTATAGATGCTATAAGATGCTACACTAGAGGCAAAGCATAACTGCAAGAGAGAGTTCTCTTACTTTCCATTGTTTGTAACAGCAGTTCATGTGGGTTTTTTTGCAACCAATTGTTCACCTTCCCAAGGCAGAACTGATTCACTGTAGTTCTGACTCAAATGTTTTTTCATATTCTTGGCTGAAAAACTGAAGTAGTGAGCCGTATTATCAGATAAATGCTGTCTACTCCAAGAGATGAGCTAGATTGAATACTCGCTTTAAAAAAAAAAAAAAAAAAAAAGAACTTTGATTCTGTAAATACCTCAGGTAGTATAATAAAAATGTTATCTATTAAAGTTAATCTGTTCAAAAAATGTCTTTATAGAAAAATTAATAGTTGTCCTAAAACATTTTCCATTTAGCTTATTAAGTTGGTGGTTTACTTCATTAAAATTAAGATAAAGTTATTTTCTGAGATGTTTATCTGATTACTTATGGATTATATCTATAAAATGGCAAAATACTTCCCATACGATATTGCCAAAAATTTGTACTATTTCATGCGGAGGCCTGTTTGTTTTGTTCAGATGACATTCATTTTTATTCTTCTTTTAATTTGACACACAAGGTGCTTAAAAAGCAAAATAGTATTGCTACCAGCAGGTGGTATACTTGTACAAACAGAAGAAGAGTTGAATGGAAATTTTGATTTAAAACTTTTTAATCAGAAAACAGTATTTTGGTTAAATCTTTAGGTGAAAAATTATAACGGTAGATGTTGCTATGAAAATTCCCGATATTTTCCTTTTCCTTTTTTTAAATTTATAAAATAATTCAAAATGTTTCATTTTAAAATTTTATTTTATTTTCATGGTATAATTCTTCACTCCAGGAGTGCATAAGCTGGTGTCACGGTAACCTGTTTGTGACGTGATATTATAACAAATGTTATAATCAAAATAAAAAAGAAATAATTTTTTTTTCCTTGAAATTTGAAAATCATTTGCTAGATAGTTCAATTTTTGTGTCACTGAAACTTTGAGATATTTCTACATTTTTAATAAGAAAAGCTGTGCACTTAGCATGGCTTATATTTTACTTAATTTTAGCCATCTGCAATTATGCGTCTAGTCTAAGCCAGTCTCTTTTTGCAATCAATTAAGAAAGAGAGAGGCAACCTTAATACAACATTCATTCCGTCTTGGAGTTTGTTACAATGTGGCGTCATGGTAGTACTCGTGAAATCTTACTAAGTACGCTACTGTGCTGAGATAGCATGACATAACAAAAAAATACATTAAAAATAAAAATGTCCTAAACCACTGCATATTCATAGAATCATAGAATCGTTTGAGTTGGAAGGGACCTTAAAGATCATCGAGTTCCAACCCCCCTGCCATGGCCAGGGACACCTCCCAC
>JAOXNO010000001.1:185280373-185298223 GCA_028565335.1 Limnodromus scolopaceus | reverse complement strand
TCATAGGAGAGGTGCTCCATCCCTCTGATCATCCTTGTGGCCCTCCGCTGGACCCATTCCAACAGATCCATGTCCTTGCTGTGTTGAGGACTCCAAAGCTGGACACAGTACTCCAGGTGGGGTCTCACGAGCGCAGAGTAGCGGGGTAGAACCACCTCCCGAGACCTGCTGGCCACACTTCTCTTGATGCAGCCCAGGACACGGCTGGCTCTCTGGGCTGCCAGCACGCACTGCTGGCTCATGTTGAGTTTCTCTTTCAAGACATTTTCCAAAAGTTAATTTTACCGAAAATTTCTTTTATTTTAAACTTTTAAAAGGGTTTTGGGGTTTGGGGGGTTTTGTTTTTTCTTTGTTTGGAGTGATGACAACACATTCTGAAACAGAAAAAAGGATGCAAACTAGAAATCTGGGTTAAACCACAGAGTGTTGTTCCAACCACTTTATTCTCCTTTTCTTCAAAGATAGGATTACCGTATGTCTTAATTTTAGTAACCTTAAAATTTATTGCATTTTAGTGTTTATTGGAGTACAGTTTATTATTCCTAGAATTTGGTGCACTTGCATTCTGTTGTTATTGATATTTTGTTACTTAAAAAAAACATTGTGATTTTAGCAAGTCAAACACTGACAATTTATGTGTCGACTTTTTATGTTGCCTCAGTGGTTCATTCAATGTCAGTGGATTAACTAAAATGGACTGTGTATAAAACTTCAGGAAATTGTATTGTTTCATTTAGCTCTACTACATGTAGTGTCCTACTATTGCCCATTAGTATTTGGATAGACTTGCCAAAGTCATCTCCCATTACATTGAAGTTATGTTTTGTGTTAAATCAATTTGGTAGTTTAAAAAATTCTACTTATCTTTAGTTTTAGTCTGTAGACATTTCAGTTATGTCAATTCCATTGCTATTTTTTTAAGAGGTACATGACTTATGTTTTTTTCCCATATAGCTTTATGCATTGCTAATCATATTTCCCTAAAACTACTGCTTCTTGGTACAAGTTTACTACTGTTGAGTAATATAGCAGGCATTCCAGAGTTAACATCTCATTCTGGGATCTAAACTTTATAAAAATCTAGACAATCAGGATAATTGTTAGTCCTCCTGTGTGCGTGTGTGTGTGTTATTGTCAGACTCTATGTAATATACTAAAATCCCCAATCCCTTTAAAAATTGTTTGCATTTTATATAAATTTTCCTGATGTTCAAAAGCAAATTATCAGACCATACAATATAATCTGGGAATTAACTGCCTTAGAAGTTTGTGTTTCAGGTACTGTCATAGCTAAAAGGAACATCTCTATGGCCACAGCTTCCCTTTCACATCTACTGGCATTACTCTCCTTTCTGATGTGTCATCTCATTCTTTTTTTTTTTTTTAATCTCATCAGATTAATACATCTGGAGAGATTTCTGTTTTCAGCTTCCCCTTTCTATTTTTGTCTTTTGAACTTCAGTGTCCTCAATTTTTTCACCAAAATTAAGTAATAAAAGTTTCAGGAGTTGGAGGGTTTCCTTAAGAGTGTGTATTAAATATACTTTTTTCCAGTGCCTTAAGAAGAGAATAAAAGCCACGTAAATCACCCCCTCTCTTCTGAGAAGGATGCTACACTTAAAAACTATTCTCAGGAAATTCTTCTCCAGGAATTTGGTGGATCTTTTATCATTAGTCCTATTCTGATAGTTTTTGCTCTCTTTTCATTTGTAGCCAATTCTCTGTTCCTCTCAGCTTTGTCCTTCATTATTAATGCAAGACCATTAGTAACATGATAATAGGAGGGAAACTATGTTGGCAGTTTTCTTTTTGCTTTTCAAAGGTGACTCCTCTGCTCCTGTTCTGATGACCAGTGGTAGTATTTTCTATTATTTTGAGTTCCTCTGCGTTCTGTTTCACCCTCATTTCAAAGTCCACATGAAAACCCTTCCCCTCCACACAAACCTTCCGAAGCTACAACACACGAACGCCAATTTCTAGAAGTTTATTAATTACATTCATCCTTCACAACTGTAAATGACTTCAGAACTTTTTCCATCCAATTCTAAAAACTTTTGCCATTCTCCAGTCCCCACAGGGAAGCCCGTGGGTGAACTAGTATGTATTCTGGTAACCTGTGATGCATATATTATCAGTTGTGTTAAAATGAACTCTTTTTTCCCTATATCTGTTCATAATATAATTGTAGAATCACACAGATCAGCGCTAAACTTCACAGATTTCTGGAATTCACTGCCTTAAACAAAAGTAGCTCAAATTCACAAATCTCAAAATATTATAGGTCATCTAAGAGATATTTTTGATAATCCAGTATTTATCCATTTATCCATCTATAATTATTCACATGGTTTTCTTTCTTTTTACATCCCTCTTCCCATCAGATTTCACAATTATTTCTCTTCCACTAGTTTTCACAGTCATTGGTTTTCTTCTCATATCTCTACTCCTTACAAACTTACTAATCCATTTTTTCAGCTCAGTGTTGCTTTTGCTTCACCAATCAATAATTACATTTCAAATCTTTCATCTATGCTTTTCAATTTCTTTGCCTCCCAATCAGTTTTGTCTTTATGGTTCTCATTTCCCAGTATTATGGAAAATATTGCTGGAAGATGCCTTTTAATCTGTCCTTCTGTCTCACTCCTGCTCCAAATTGGAAAATTATTCCAATGAATATTATCTGTTGTTAGACCCTATTACTTTTCTTTTTTTAATTCCTCACTACCTAACTTTAGACTTTTCTATCAAGTTCTTTTTCATTTTTAGGGCTCTGACTTTGTCTACATTTCTCCTCAAATTTCACCAATCATCCCTGTCTCATGTCTCTTCTCATTTTAATTTTTCACATTTTGGCAGCCCTACACAGGAGGTACAAAAATACCTCTCATCTCTCATGACACTTCTAAACACAGCAGTGCTGGCAGGCCTTCTAGCCATGTTCTTGGGATGTAAATCATCTAGCTGGACTGCTGTGCTCTCCACACCCCTCCTCCAGCTGTCAGTGACCAGGACACTAACTGCTTAATCAAATTCCCAAGAAGCTCCTTTGTTTTCTCTCTCATTTCTACCCATGCTAGTTTGCGGCACTGATTACAAATACAAGAAAAAGTGGAGAAATAGCTAGCAGTCACTGACCGTCGGCCATCCCCCAAGAAATGCTATCCCTAACCAAGAGCCTACGCATCCCTTGTTTGCCCACTGCCACAACCTTGCCTTCATCACAGTCCCCCAATATTTATTGCCAGTGCCTTCTCCACCAGCTTCTTATGTTCTTCATGGCCTTCGTCCTGCTGTTATGTCACCTCACCAGTTTGTGAATATAACTTCACTGCATTGTACTGATTGTAACCCTGTAGCCCTGCTTCCAGCAATCCATATATCATCCTCCTGACTTCCCGAGGATGCATCTGCCCAGCTTCTTTCAAAAATTACTGTATGAAACTTCTCACACAAGAATTAAGTCACTCAACATCATATTCATAAAAAAAAAATACAAAAGATTAAATATTACCTAAATTTCCCATAGTATTTAGCTTAGCAACCTTCTATTTAATGTTAATTTCTTTTTCTGAGGCTTTTTTCCTTCTACCCTGAAACTCTGCCAAATATATTCCTGATATAATTCTTGTGCATCTGTACTTAAGAAAAAAGAATATGTTGCTGTTTATAAGAATGCCTAAAGATTTTTTTGAACTCCTACTTAAAATGTTTTTACCATCTTTTTCAATTTCATTGCTTTAGATGTTTCTCATCATTGTCATAATCAAGATGCCTTATCATTGACTTCTTTATTCCCTGTGTTAGTATTTCCAGTTTTTAGCATTATTGGTATTATTTGTTTAGCATTGTTCTTAGTTTTCAGTCTTTCTAGTTTTATTTCTGGGATTCTGTAGCACACTCTTTGGAAAAACATAATGGAGCTTTGTGATTTTTGCAACTAAAAAAATGTTTTTTTTGTGTAGAGTAACTATACAAGTTATGTTAGTTAAGGCTTCTGATGTTTGTTTCTGTTTGCGTACAAGGCTGTTTTCTTTTAGCCATTATAATACGGTATATGATTTTCGCATACCTGTCTCATCTTGATAAATCATCTTGATCTCATCTACCATCTTGATAAAACCAGCAGTCACTGTTTCTGTTTCAAGCACGGCAACAGAACATTGTTTCTGTTTTCAAGTCAGAAAAACCTTCACTCTAATACAAGTGGTTTATCTGTTGCTGTACTCCTTCTAACACTATTTGAACTTTCATCGTTACAGAAGATTTTTACTAGTTTGATCTTCCGGCAAATAGGTTTATACTTTGGCTTGTATTTTTTAACTGTAATAAATATTGCATAAGTAATAATTTTTATTCTTTGTATTTCAAGTTTTCTTTTACTTACCTTCTTTTTTTTTATGTTGCAAATTTTCTGTTCTTCATATTACCTTAGGGAAATGCTTTATACTTTTCCAATATACATTTTTTCCTCATTTCTCAAAACACAGTCATAATTCCACACTGTGAAAAGAATTGTTTTTTCCTTTTAAAAATATGTTACATAAAAAAGCCCAGGACTAATTCTTAGCATTATAGATCATCAATTCCTTGCCTTTTCTATGCAGTTTCCCAGTATTACAAAGACTGTGGATCCTCTGACATCCTTCCACTTCTGTGAGCCACCTCTTTTTCCAAACAACTCTTTCCCCTTCCCCCATGCCTGCAGGCTTGTTCCTCTTCATTAACATATTCAAACTTAATCTCTTCCATCTGGCAGCGCATCCTCTGGGCTGCAGTCGGAGGATCTTTTGTGGACATGTGCACTGCTACTCTCCACAGTTTGCCACAGTTTGCCTCTAGTTGCTGTAGCTGTAGGTGACGTACAACAAACTGCATTTGTATGTGAACAGGGTTTCACAGCCATGGGGCTGCTCTCATGGATGCTGACTGCCCACAGGGTGGACAAAGGCTTGCTGGTTAGCATAGCTAATATTCATAAGTAAAATAAAAAAAAAACTTTCTATGCAGTTCTTTGGAGCTATGACTGTAGTAGTTCATAGAAAATCTTCTCAAAAGTTGTCTTTAAAAAGTCTGAGCTATAGAGATGTTGTGAAAAGGCAGGGAGGACTTTGCTGTTGAGGCTGGCTTGATATTAGTCTAAATAGTTTTGGTGGCACAGAGCTACACAATTTCTCCTCCAAGAGGGTAATAGATTGGGCTACCTAAAATACTTTAGTCTATCTCAATAATCTTTGACCCAAAATATACACACTTTGGGTGTGGTATGGTAGCAAAGAATATTATACAGAATTCTGGAAAGTTCTGAGTTTTAGAGCAACCTGCCCTTGGGCAACTTCCAAGCTGTTTGCTCTAATTTATCAAAGCCCACATTGGCTATCGGGCTTAGCATAAAACCGCTTTGCTTTTCAGAGGAAAAAAAAAATATTCTGCTGTTTCCCTCACCTCTGGCAGATGTTGTCATGTTTTGCCATGGCTTTGTAAAATGATAGGAAGCCCAAAGGGTATATTCAAACTCATTAGCCCAGCCAAACCAGAACAAATGACAATCCTCTGAGAGACCACACCTTCACAGGTGATCATCTGAGCTCACTGCCACCAAGCCATACTTTAAGCTGTTGATCTAATTTTAATCACTTTATGGCACTCTTTAGTGTTGGTTGAATTAGGCAAGAAGAAGCTATCGGTTAATCCAGACTCCAGAGACTAAAGCAGCCCTATTTCACTATTTCACAACCTCTGTTAAACCATAGTAAACCTGAGCTGTCTCCCTGGAGAGGACAGAAAGTAAAGGTACATACTCCTAACTTTCTCTGGAACCCCAGAATTTGATTTGGGAGCAGGCTGAACAGTTAAGGTTGAGAGAAAATGTACTCACTAATTCTACCTTGCTGCTTGTGTGGCCTCTGTTCTTTTCTGTTAATGAAAAGGGAGCACTACACAGAAAGTCTTCACGTGTTGCACAGTTTCAGTACGGACAATGCTGGGAAGAAACTTTCCCATGGAGTCTCTTCCAGTGCTCCATAAAGTGAACCACCTGGAGCAGAAAGAGTAGTTCAGCATTTTTGCTCTTTCAATCATTTTCTCTGCACTGATATTTCCAGACATACAACATTTCCTGCTAATGTTGATGGTGTTGATTACACATGAATTTGTAGTTTCCAGAATATTGAAACCTACAAGAACATTTCTTGTAGCTTTCTCAACTACAATCCTACAGTAGCATTTTCCATTCACTGCTGGCCTTTAACAAGATAACATACAGGTCAAAGTAGGAGAATCTACACAGCGAGCTGCTAAGCGGGCACCAGTGATGACAATGAAATAGAATTTGTAATCCTTCAATAACTGTAGTAAAAGAGGGCTTGTTCCATTAAAACATGTACAATCTGTGTGTGTATTAATGCTATGAAATGCTGCATGTCTGAAATTTAGGATTAAGTTTACAACATGCACACCACTCCAAATAAAATTTTTAATTGTTAGTAAACTTGTCATATCACTAGTTTCATACCAGCCCTCATTATGATAAAGATCATAAAGGTTTGTTTTGGATTATGTTACAGTTTGTAAGGAAATTATCTTGACAATTAAACTCATGGTGCAGAGATGTTTGAGTCTTGTTTTAGGGTGCATTTTAAATAACTGTTCAGTTAAAATGATACAGATATATTTCTTTTTTGAAGTATGTAGGAGTTGCTCATGAATGATGCTATGATCTTCTAGTTCTTAAAAAAAATTTTCATTACATTATGCTTAATATGCACTTTTTCATTCAAACAAGCCTGATTCAAAATGTCACTTAACTGGTATAAGGTATGGGGGAATGAGAAATTAAAAGTAATTTAGTTGGCTGTGGAAATAAGGATTATTAATAATATACATTATTAAGAAAAGTATAGCTTATTGAAATATTGTACTTGTTACAGAAATAGGTACTAAAATGACTTGATTTAGTCAAGTCACTTCTAGGAAAAATGGGTTGTAGCGGAAAGAGATGTGGATGATTTGCAGACACTGTCTTCTAGGGCTGAATTGTGCCCAGTACAGTGATAGAAGGTGTAGTTCTACTTGATTTACAGCCATCATTCAGAGCTACCTAACAGCTACCTAAATACCTGAAAAAACTTAAAGCCTGAATAACATCCACAGGATTAGAATATAAGTATTGTAAAGTACTGTAATCTAGGGGCTAGACAACTTAATTCACTCCATACCTCTGGACTTTTAAAGTAGGTTAAATTCTTAGTTTTAGGCTGGAGCTTGTGGCCACAGTCTTCTACTTACTAATATTTTTAATCTCATCCAAAGATGTAATAATAAAAGTTTTTAGGAAAATCCCACAAATTTATCTATCTAAAATGCAAGTGATGAAACTCAATCGTTCAAAACTTTCTGTAAGTATAGCCATCAGCATTTCAGCGGCCTGCTTTCTTGCTAACAAAAGGGTAGAAGAAAATGTCTTGTCTTTTTATTAAAGATGTTGCTCAAAGTGTCAAATGTATGACAGTAACTGGCTAAAATTCAAAATTCTTTTCTTTAGAGTTCAGATACCATTTTCCAGTATCTGGAAGTATATAATAACAATGTGGAATAGATTCCTGCAGAAAACTCTGGGAAGAAACTTCAGTTGTGTTTTAAAAAACCATATAATTTGTGATTAGGGCTAAGGTTTGTGTTCCGTTATTTCAAAATTTTTATTTTGCACCATTACTATGTATTTCAGACTTCAATCTCTCGTGATCTTTTTTTGGATCACCAAAATATGCTTTATCCTCTGACAATTTCATCACTTCTTACCACTTCATTAAAATAGTGATTTCAAAATCTGTCACTGTTTGCTTTCTGAAAGTAAACTGCCTGTTTACTGTCATCTGAGAATATACTGTATTCTTCAGACTGATTAATGAAATTAATGAATTGTCAGATTAAACACAGAGCAAATGAAAAATGCAATTTTTTAGTCTTTGAATATTTCTTAATGTCATTAAAAGTTTTTAATTCGTACATAGTGTGTACCTTCTTATCATCCTAGCAGTCTTTTTTATTATTATTGTGGAGACAAATGCCATTTCAGAAAGGATTTTTCATTAATATCTTTAATCCTGTTTCATCATTACTTACCCTTAGATGTAAAGAGAGAAAGTTTCCTTACTTTCAAAAAAACTCGCGATGATAAAAAGCCTTTCACACAATGGGTTCCAGTACACCCTTAGCAAGCTCGCAGAAAACGTCAAGCAGAGTGGTGTGGTTGACACGCCTGAGGGATGGGATGCCATCCAGATGGACTTGGGCAAGCTTGAGAAGTGGGTCTGTCTGAAACTTATGAGGTTCAGCAAGGCAGAATGCAGGGTCAGCATGAGCCAGCAGTGTGCCCAGGTGGCCAAGAAGGCCAACAGCATCCTGACCTGTATCAGGAACAGCATGGCCAGCTGGATGAGGGAAGAGATTGTCCCACTGTACTCAGTACTGGTGAGGCCACACCTCAAGTACTGTGTTCAGGTTTTGGCTTCTCACTATAAGAAAGACCTTGAGGTTCTGGAGCGTGTCCAGAAAAGGGCAACAAAGATGGTGAGGGGTCTTGAGCACAAGTCTTATGAGGAGCAGCTGAGGGAAGTGGCATTGTTTAGCCTGGAAAAAAGGAGGCTGAGAGATGACCTTATCACTCCCTACATCTACCTGAAAGGAGGTTGTAGAAAGGTGGGTGTATGTCTCTTCTCCCAAGTAACAGGCAATAGGACAAGACGAAATGGCTTCAAGTTGCACCAGGGGAGGTTTAGGATGAGCATTTGGAAAAATTTCTTCACTGAAAGGGTTATCAAAGTTTGGAACAGGCTGCCCAGGGAAGCAGTTGAATCACTGTCCCTGGAGGTATTTAAAAGATGGGTAGAGGTGCTTAGAGACATGGCTTAGTGGTGATTTTGTCAGTGTTAGGTTGATGATTGGACTCAATGATCTTAAAGGTCCTTTCCAACCTAGACGTTTCTATGATTCTAAGATTCCCTAAACTGCTCTTGGCAAGGAAGCAGCTCCCACTGAACTCCTGCTTCTCACTGCTTCTAGATAAGTTCTGCAAGGCAGCAATGAGGGCCTTCATGCAGACTCAAGCACATAGTGAAAATTTCATTCAGAATGCAAAAAAACAACCCCACATTGACTGAAAATGGTGATGTGCTGCTTCTGAGTGACTAGAAAGTATGCTGCTACATCCACTCCCCTTGGTCCTCTGTCCTCCAGAACTGATCCAGGTCTCATGACAGCAGTTAGTAAAGTTGGACAAGAGCTCATGCAAGCATGAAAAAAGTAGTTAAGTGGACTGTAAAAAATGAAAAAGTCTGTTCTACATTAGTATATTTCCTCCGAAAATGGCTGCCAGTGCATAGCTCCCCGAAATGGAGGCAATATAGAAAACAGTGATGAAGTAACACCTAGAAAAATCCAGCAAATGTAGCCCATACTCATGAGCTGAGAACTTTTCTCTTTTTTTTTTTTTTATCTGCCTTTTGTCCATGCATCTCCAGGGTTCTGCAGATTGATTGAAAATTACTGGTTTAAAGCAGTGGTTCCCTAGTTATGGTCTGCAAGGTCATGATCTGCAGGATCGTTTTAAGTGTATCTTGTGTTCAATTATGAGTTTGATGATAAGGATGCATCCACAAACATTTTGGGTATTTGATAGAGATCCAAAATGTTTTTAAAATGTTGGCTTAAAATACAGCTTTGCCAGAATATCCCACAGCATGCTTACAAAATTGATGTGGGAGATGTTTGTGTTGATAAGGTCAAGAAGTTGCCGAAAGTAGAGCTGGTCATTTCTTTAGAACCAAAGTTGAATACCAGATGATTATATATGTGTAGGTTTTGACCTGAATAAAGATTAACAATGGCTTCTATAATTCTACAGAACTTTAATGTTGCTTTTGAATGTAAAAAGGCAATGTAACACAAAGATGGCCATGGTTGTTAATGGCTTGTATTAGCTGGAAGCTATAAAATCATCCTAGTACTCTGTTAGTGCTGGAATAATAATTTACCAAGACAATTACCACATGGTGGAATATTTTTGCTGCTCTAATTCAGTGTTATTAATAATGAATAAAATTGCAATTTTCTCAGGTTGCTAGGGGCAGTGGGGAATTATTTCAATGAATATTTCAGCACATTAGTTTAATCATAGTTCCACAAAATTCAAGTGGGCAATATTTTATACTTCTAAGTTCAGTCTGCTAAGGGACCATAGTCATTAAATTGCAAACTATTTGCACTGAGGTCCATTCTATGATTTACAAGCCTTGTTAAAAACACTGTAAAAGAAAGCAAGCTGTGCCATTAATACTTGTAATTTGATGCTGCATTTGTTAATGGGCTCAGTGTGATTAATGTTTTTAGCAGCAGGCAGAGCATTCTGAGACAGGCGGTGCTGAGGTTTATATTATATAAATGCATGTAAAGAAACGTTAGAATATTGTAAGTTTTAGTAATATATGTTTTTACAAGATTGTATTCCTGAAATAGAAAAGCAGCAGTGAAATTATACTATAATGTACGTAAATACAGCTCAAGCTGTGGTAGGTGCTGATGTGTGTGTTCTTTATTTCATAGCCAACTGCATGACTTCTGGCGCTTGGATTACTGGGAAGACGATTTGCGCCGACGGAGGCGATTTGTTCGCAATGCTTTTGGGTCTACTCATTCTGATGCTCTCCTAAAAGCTGCTGTGGAATATGGTCAGTACTAATTCCTGCTTAAAAATATAGCTTATGATGTTTTCTTGATGTCCGTGAATCCCTAGGAATGGTGTCCCTTCTTTTCTAAGGACAGTGCAGAGAATTTCTAGGACAACATATTCTTAGGAAAGGAATTCTTTCAATTCTTACACTTTAATGAACCAGAAGACTTGAGCTTGTGGGCTGTTAAATTCCCTGGTCCCCAAGGGATTCACATTATACCTCTCTAGCATTCCCAGACGCCAATTTTGAGACACTGGTAAAAGTAACTGAACTTGTCTCTCCGGAGTGACAGAATGAAACTGTTAGGCCATCAAACTAATGTGTTGTAATAGTTCCATGGGAGACCTTTCGTGAATGAGGAATTAACTGTTTTTTAAAAATATTGGTAGTTTTACCCTGGAATGTGTAATCTCAGCCAAAAGTATTTTCTTTTCTGCAATGTATGAATAATGTGAGAACTGAGAACTTGTTTAAAATAATTATTTTAAGAATACTTGTGATTTGAATAGTGAACTGGCTACATAGGAGCTTCAGTCTAGGAATTTAAGGATTAGACGATGTTTGATTTTCATGGAGAGGTAGCTGGATTATAAGAGAGGAAGGAGAAACATGCTCTCAAATTCCCTTTTATCATCTAAAAGTTTCATATGTTTAGTGACTTCTGTACAGCAGACTGACCCTGAGTACTCTAGAATTCCAAAGCAAATTTATTCCTCAGGTTTAAGCTGGGATACCTCTCTAACAAATCAAAGACAGGGATTTTTTAAAGAATATTACTATGTTTTCCTGTCCTTTTTTTTTTCAATCTGTAGTACTTTGGAAAAAAAGTACTTTCTTGGACAGGAAATAATTATACACAAAGCAAGTTGAACCTTTCAGCTAACGTGTAGCCAAAGGCTAATGTTGCCAGAAGTTCTGAATGTGATAGATACACAGCTAACTGTGTGACCTACAGATTTCAAAAGCTTTGCAGGTTGTTGAGGCAAATAGCTGGGATTCAAACAAGGTTATTCAAAATGAATATCTGTGTGTGCAGTAATACAAGATAGTGTAATTTAGTACTGATTTAAATGTGAAGGTTACCATGTGCAGGACTTCAGGTCATAAAGTGTTCATAAACTGGGTTAAGGAAGACATTTCTCCCAGTAGGATATAGTATTGCATATTTGACAAAGGGTCGTTTTCTCCACATTCTTCCAAAACATCAAAATAGAGATCATATGAGAGGCAGATGCAAAACTGTGCTGATTACTGTGTTGCTTTTGTAAGGCAAATAATCATCAAAACCACAGGATTTATACATTATACAGGCATAAGAACCCTTAACAATATTCCTATTGATTAATATTTTTAATTTTGGTTGTTAAACTAGCATTAAAACAGGAAGAAATCTGATTTATAAACTATTACAAAGTCTTAAGCCTTGATATTGCTCTGGTTCTAAAATAACAAGAGCTCTCCATTTACTAAGACGGACTTTTTTTCGTGCCTTTATAGCAGGAATGTTGTGTCTTTGGGATAAGATTGTACTCAGAGGATACTGGAGATGGTTTTGGGTTGTTTTTATTTTTATGACAACTATAATACAAGTTACACTTAAACAGTTTCAGTGTGTTGCAAAGATTGCCTCAATTTATATAGTTTCTGTTGCTCTAGTATTTCGGTGCAGGTGACAGCTGCCTGGTAGTAGAGTTAGCCTGCAAGACAAAGCTACAACCAAAAGAAACAGAAAAACTAAATCAGTTGTAGTTTCAAACTGGATTGTTTCTATATAATTTCATGCTACTCACCTGTTAGTGCATTCAACATATGGGAAAATTAAAGCTCAGATGTATTTAAAGGTGATATAAATCAAACTTAGTGGTTACGTAAAAATTACAATAGACTGAAGTTGCCCAGTTTGCAGAATTAAAATAAATCATTCTAACTTTTCACACATATATGTTAAAATTAACATATGGAATTGTAAAATAGCATGCGTTAAAGTTATAATTCATGGGTTCTATCTAGATGTACTTACTTTTCAGAGGCTTAAGCCTTTGGATTTTAATATTGAAACTTTTAGCTGACCTTTCTCTGTAAGAAAACATCCTTAACACTGATGTTATTTTTATGCCTCTTGGTGTTACTAATGAGTTGAATAATTTATGAGGTTGTCATGTGAAAAGGATTTGGTGCAGTTTGATGTACTTTTAGCCTCTGGTGTTGGAATGTGATTAATAAAGAGCTGGAGGCAGATTTTTTTTCCATAGGGCTTAACTTCCATTGTATTTTTTTATTAGCTTTGTTTTGATAATTTTGTTTGGAACAGTTTGATAGTAAAATACCCCTAGCTTCAAAAACTAAGCATGATATCATACTACAGAAAGAATTTAAAGCATTTTTAAAAAATCTCATACTGCATAGTTTTCCAGTAACAAGATTTTTTCCTGACCTCAGATACTTTGTTTGTGAGAAATAAACTATTCATCAAAGCAAAATTTGTTGGGCTTTTGTTATATTAATAGCAATTTTTCATCTTGATTGATACCTCTAGCACAAGTAAAGCTATTTTGAGCATCAGTAGAGTAGTGGAAACATCTTACAAGTTTTTGTTATCTACATTGACTGTCAGTTATCATTTAGGATTTTGTGCATAAATATTGCAGTGGAGGAATGTTTAGTCAAAGCCTAAGTCAGCAAGCTCCTCAGTGTCTACGATCAAAGGCATCAACTTAAATAGGTCTGATCAGGCATTGCAGAAGAGGGCAGACATTTTCAGCTGAGCAAAAATCACAGAGCAAAGATGACAAAATGAATCAGTCATTTCTTTGGCAGTAAATAATAAGATATGCTGAGGATTGCAGATGAGAGAATTTCCAGATTCCTTGGAGATGTGCCTGCTTAACACCTGATTTATCTAAGCTTGTGCAGCCATCAAGATATGACCTTGATAAATAAAAAAGTGCTCTACAGCTACTCTAGTATTAAATCAGACTTGATGCTGGATGTATGGATTCCATAATTATAGAATCCATACATCCATACTTGCAGTCATCAAGGAATAGAAGAGTCTTGGAAATGAAAACTATGTCTGTGATCTATATGTTTGTTTCAGAGAAGTAAAAAAATGTTAAATTCTACCTTGAAGAGCTAAAAAAAAAAAAAGTTAATTTTAGCTGATAAGTGACTTCTTCCTGTAGGAAATATTATATATTATCTAGTACTGGAAACTAGTAATCTCTTTTAAAAGTTCTGCTACCAGGCAAGTGGGTGAAGCTTCTATTCAACTATAATCTGTTAATCAGCCATTGTATACATGTTCAGATGTCTGGTTTTGATAAAATATAATATGCATATATATATAAAAAAATATATGTCTGCAGTACCTGGCAAGAAAATAATATTGCAATGAGAAATTATAATGTATTTCTATGCCTATATACAACTGTGAAAAATTATAGCTTATTTCTATAGCTATATACTTAGCTGTCCTTTGAGACTGGAAGTATGTTGGAGTCATAGCGGCATTTACAGGAGATGGACTGGAGAATTTTTCCCTTTGGATTAGTCTTCCTCTATTTCTAAGTTTTTGATATTAGGCATTGGATTTGTTTGTAATCTATAAAAATTACTTCCATGGCTGGATTTAAAATTCAAGCATAATTATTTCAGCACTGTATCTGCTGTGCCCTTTTGTTTTGGTTAAATTCTTACTTGAATAGAAATATAGATTCATTTCTCCCTTTTGTGAAGCTAACAGGATACTACTTACTGCAATATCAAAGTGCAAGCTATAGCAAGATTTTGAACTACGTAGAAACTTCTAGTAGAGTTTTAATTTTATACCACTGGTATATACCACTGATTTTTACTAGTTTTTATTTTAAGTTTAGCTGGAGTTTCAATGTAATTACTTAAATTGTAGATGGAAAAGAAAGGAAAAAAAATATAAAATATTATAAACACTACTTCGCTTCCCCAAATTTTACTACCAATAAATGCATGACGTATACAGATATGACCCAATTCACAGTGATTCTGTACATGCGGTGAAAGAACTGTCTCTTCCAGTTAATCACCTTAGCAGTTTACAGTCACTGGAGATTAGTATGAGACACTACTGTACCACCCTGCCAGTGAGACAGAATACTGCTCCACAAAGGTCATCTTGAGAGCAAAATAATTAATTTATTAAGCTTTGGTCCTTCAGTCTTTAAAGACTGTGGTTCACAAACCATTTGCACGTAGAGGGGGTCCAAACAAGGCCACATTTTCTAGTCTACACTGGAGGAAATGTACATGAGTAACTCAGTGCCCATGTTGTAAACATATATGTAAGCTGTTCTAGTGTCTGTGTTCAAGACTATTTGGCCTGTTAAGTCGATGATCGTGACAGATCATGCTTAGAATGAAAAAGGAAAAAGAGAAAAAAAAAAGAAAAAAGCCTTCATGGTGTAATATGTAATACATTCAGGTTTTGAAATGAAGCTAAGGATATGTCTTACATGTGCAATATGGCAATTGCTTTTGAACTTGCATATTTTAAGTTACTCATTCCCTTATGTATTTGTATATCAAATTAGCAACCTTATTTCAAGAGTGGTTCTAGCTGAAGCTTTTTCTTCTGAAAGCAGATTCTTCTGGGACTTGTCATTAGTGCTCTGAGTTCCAGCAAATTATGTGTGTGCACTCGTCATCATAAATACAGTTTCATTATACAAACAGAATTAAAAAGCATCAGGTTTTGAAATCTGAAATGCTCAAATCTGAAATCTACTTTCATGAAAGCAACTGGATTTTGATAAACTTTCAAAGAATTGCAGGCAGGCTTACTTCAGGCTGCTGAAGGACTTACATTCCCAGAACATTTAGCTTCAAGCAAGCGCTACCTTAGAAGAAAAGCTATGTGGGTTCCCTGCTGTGAAACTGGGAGTCTGAAATTCGTGGGAACCTATACTCAAACCAGAGACTGTCTTCAGAATAGGGATTCTGGGTATACCATGGACGCTAAAGGAAGATTGAATTTTTGAGGGTCCACAATGTTAAAGAAAATTTGCCAAGATGAACTTTCAGTAGCTGTAGCTCTAGAGCAACACCTCAGTGCTGAGAAGTCCAGAGCAGTTAATTCCCAGAGCTCCTGACTTCCATCTCCTGAACTGCTGGGCTCCCTGACTTCTGCAGTCAGTGTCAGAACAAGATAGAAGGAGGAAACTCCAGAGAAACTGTTAAGAAACTGGTTTCATTTGGCATGCATCAAATGTTTTTCCAGAAAATTAAGTCAGTGTTTTACAAACCTACCTTGACATTTTCAAGTGATAAGACATTTGAAGAAATCAAAATGTCCAATGAACTGGAGATGCTCAATTTCATCGTCTCTGTTCAGAAGCTTTGCTGTAAATGCCTTGTTGTAGAAAGTCTGAATGCCCAACTGTTTCCAGCTGTCCTGCAGTTTGGGGTCTACACTTTGATATATGAGGTTGTTGACACTAATGACATTGCTAACAACCTAGAGGTGTCTTTTGCTGATGAAAATACCCCCATTGCTTACATTAAATTCAAGACTGTCTGTCAAAGTTACTGCATAAATTATATATATCTAGAAACATTAATTTACTTTTTCTCAGCTTTGTAAAGTTCTCTGACTTCATTATCTTCTTTGTCTGTACTTATTGAAAATGCCTACCATATTTCCAGAACAGTTTCAACAACACTAATTTCAGAACTATCTTTAAGAAAGCAGTATTTTTTCAGTAACTAAGGCAAAACTAAAAACCAGTTGAAGACAACTGATGCTGGATCATCACTTATCAGAGTGACCTTAGAAAAGTAACTGGGTTTTATCCATCTGCAGTGAGAGCATTCTATATTTATCATCTAACAGATTAAAGACCAAATTATGCTTTCAATTTTGTCTATAAAGTATTGCTTTCTGTACTACTACTTTGCTGTCAGGGTTGAGTTTGTAGATCTTTTTGTAGGCTTCTTTTACATTCACTTCTAAACTGATCCAGATATTCTTTAGATATTCTTTGTTTAGCCCAGGAGGCCTTATAGTTGTGTATAAATACCTGTTGGGAGAGAATGAAGAGGATGGTGTCAGACTCTTCTCATTGGTCCCCACTGACAGGACAAGAGGCAACAGGCATAAACTGAAACACAAAACTGTATTTTACTGTAATTGCGGTCAAACAATGGAACAGGCTGTCCAAAGAAGTTGTGTAGTCTCCATTCTTGGAAATACTGAAAATCCAGCCTGCCAAGGTCCTGGGCAGCCTGCTTTAACTGACCCTGCTTTGAGCAGAGGGTTGGACTAGGCAGTCTCCACAGGTGATTCTGTGATTCTTACAATGGAGTCAGAGCTTAAAGTTAAAGTAGATGGTTGCCAGAACTTCAGTAATATTTTGAAAACCCCAGATTACTTATATCTTCATGTTCAAGACTGATCTCCTTATGTAATTTCTCATGGGCTTAAAATCAAACCAGAGCAGAAACATTTAATTGATACTAGAAATGCAGTCCTCAGCAAGAAATTACATTAAACTTCATAAAACTTTTTGAGGAAAAGTATATTTACATATCAAAGAATTATAGGATGGTTGAGGTTGGAAGGGATCTGGTCAAGCAAGGCGACCTAGAGCAGGTTGCCCAGGACCGTCTCCAGATAACTTTTGAATATCTCGAAGGACAGAGACTCCACAAACTCCCTGGGCAACCTGTGCCAGTGGCTGGTCACCATCAGAGTCAAAAGTGTTTCCTGATGTTCAGAGGGAACCTCCTCTGTTTCAGTTTTTGCCTGTTGCCTCTTCTCCTGTCACTGAAGGGAGCTGGGTTCCATCCTTTTTGCACCTTTCCTTCAGGTACTTAGGTACATTGATAAGATCCACCCCTGAGCTTTCTCCTCTAGGCTGAACAGTCCCAGCTCTCTCAGCCGTTCCTCATACAAGAAATGCTTCAGTCCCTTAATCATCTTTGTGGCCGTTCATTAGATTCTCTCCTGTATGTCCATCTCTCATACTGGGGAGCCCACAACTGCACACAGATTCCAGGTGTGACCTCACCACTGCCAATCATAGAATCATAGAATCATAGAATTGCCCAGGCCGGAAGGGACCTCCAAAGGTCATCTAGTCCGACCTCCCTG
>JAOXNO010000001.1:185251452-185280273 GCA_028565335.1 Limnodromus scolopaceus | reverse complement strand
AGACCTGCACACAATACTCCAGGTGAGGTCTCACCAGAGCAGAGTAAAGTGGCAGAATCACCTCTCTGGACCTGCTGGCAACGCATCTTTTGATGCAGCCCAGGATGCGGTTGGCCTTCTGGCCAAGTAGAGGGGAAGGATCACCTCCCTCAACCTGCTGGCAGTGCTTTGCTTAATGCAACCCAGGATGCTACTAAACTTTGCAGCAAGGGCACATTGCTGGCTCGTGTTCAACCTGACTGTCCACTAGGACCCCCAGGTTCTTTTTTTGTAGAGCTGTTTTCCAGCTAGGTGCCCCCCAGCATATAGTGGTGCCTGGGGTTTTTCCTCCCCAGGTGCAGGGGATTGCAGTTTTGTTGAACTTCATGATGTTCCCATCAGTCCATTTCTCCAGCCTCATGAGGTCCCTCTGGATGGCAGCACAACCCTATGGCTTATCAGCCACTCATTCCAATTTCATGTCATGTGCAAAATTACTGAGGGTACGCTCTGCCCCATCATCCAGATCATTAAAGAAGATGTTGAACAAGTATGGATCATCATAAAACACTTCGAATATAAATTTTCTCATGGACAACGTAACATTTATTATTACTGAAATTGAGTTTGTTGTGACTACATGAGCCACAAAAATGTTTTTTATAGTCTTTTTATTTTGTCTTAGTTAATGCACTATCCTGAAAATTAGTGTAACACACACAATCTCATAAAATACATTGCTCTGGGGAAATGCAGGCGATGACCTTTGTCTAAGGTAACTTCCCAAACTAATATTTATTTAAGCAATGTCTTAAGTATGAATATAGAAAAGAAAGAGAAACTAAAGAACAAAAGCCTTTGACTAAAAAGAAACCCTGTTGCCTCCCTCATTCATGCACCCTTAATTTTAGTCTGTAAGTAAACACAAGTTGACAATTAATTGTGAGCAGTTTGAAGAAATAGCATCCACTTTGTGGAAAGAAAACACATGTATGTTACTTGATGTTCAATGGTGAGCGTTTTAAGAATATGTATGCTGTCATTAAATTAATCTGTAACAATGCTTCCATGTGTCATCAAATAAGTCCTCTTTGTTCATTAGTCTAAATGTGATGACGCTGCCATGAGAGACAAACGTGTAAACCATTCTGCTTCACTTGGAGCACCTAAAATAATACTCCTATTACACAATGTCCTTTCAGTATATGAACTTCCCCATCTGATTGTGAAATCTTCAATGTACCATGAATGAGTTTACGTCCAAATTGTGTGCCTGAAGGAGTCACAAAAATCTGCATATTTTCTTAAGCATAGGGATTTAAGATTTACATCTAAAGCCTTATAATTGTAGCCCAACAGTGCCATCCACTGCTTCTCCAAATAAAATTCCAAATATTTCATCCTCACAGGATTTCAGAGAAAATATGACATGATAATTGTGTTGTCTTAATATTTTACATGGTAATTGTCAGATACAGATGAAAATGAATTTTTTTTAAAAGAAGTCAAGGAATAAGAGCTTACATTGGGTATTATTAGAAGGATCTGCAAAGCAAAATCCTAATTGTGGGAATAATTAAATCTAAAATACTGATTTAACTTGGTCTCTCTAGCACTTCTTAGGCACACACCTCAAATCGTAAATGTATTCTTGTTAAATATATCTACTATAATGATGGTCCTTATTCTTATAACCCACTGTAATGTAGTGAAAGCACCTTCAAGGTGTAAACTGTAATGGAATTTGCTTAGATAGAGTACTGAACACTCTTGTGCCAAATTGTATTGAGCACTCAGAGTCTGAGTTTCTGCTGTCTGACGAGGTAACATAAATGAGCTGCAATTGCGTCCTAACAATCCTTTGCAGTCTCTAAATATCTGCTCCCTGTTCTATGCTATTTCTAGCATAGGAATTTTCATAGCAGCTTTATAATAAGTTTAAGTACAGATTCATGACAAACCTTGAATATCAGAATCCCTATCTTGACTCTAATTCAAGCTTTTCACAGATCTAAATAGGATATGAAAACTTTTTTTTTTTTTCCCTCAAAACCTCTGTGTTCAGTTTCAAATGCCTTTCCTCTGAGATTTTCAGGTTATCTGGCATGACCTGGGCTTTAGCTGTTATTATGCGTCTGAGCTAATAGATTTTACTGCAGAACTTTCTGGCTTTTTACCAGCAGTTAACATAACTATTTCTGTTTCTCACTTCTTCATCTGAAAGTGTATGACTCTGGAATGTTCTTGAAGTAATCAAATTGGCCTGCAAAACCATTCCTAAGACCTGAAAATCACAACCATTGCCAGTTTTAGAATTCTAGCTGCAGTTTTCTGCCCTCCATCGTTATGTTTTCATGTGAAAAGAATATACGATATCTGGCCTGCCAAATAAAAGTAATTTACTTACGAAAATCAGTAAATTAGTGTGATGTGAAATGTTTTCAAACCCATGTTAAGGGCATGCTCATTCTATTAATTCAGTTCTATTGCTAATTGACAAAGAAATAGAAGTTTGATCAATGTATATTCAGTGCATCTCATAGAAACATTTTGGAACTTTCTTTCAGTGAAAGTCTAATAATAGTCCTCCAGGACAGCTTTCACAGCTGGGTGAATGTAGCTCTTGGGACTCAGGTTTTACCATGTGCTTTTCTTACCTCCTATTTGTTGTTCTTTAAGATGCCATATTAAGGAGTAACAGCACTTAAAATCTTCTTTGGCTGTAGTTCAAAGCACAAAATATTCCATCTTTAAATTTTCTCCACTCTTCTTATTCTTGATGCCTTCTTGACTGCAGGACTCTGTTCTCCGCTTCGTATATGAGTAAGTGGAAATATGTGTCATTTGTTAACGCAAAAAGGTGTTTAATAACACCAATAACTGAGTAAAGAAGCCAAAGCTGGACCAAATAGGTCTAAAAATGCAAGGTGACATCCACTTCTGCCTGAATGGAGGAGGGTGTTTTCTGAAGACCTGGCTAGGACAGCCTGCCAAGCACATGGCTGGAATGGATGGCCATTTCAACAGTACTGCAACCATTGCAGCCTAGATTTAGGGGACTGTAGCATAGATTTAAAATATAGATTGCCCACTCTTTCTTACAACCAGTAGGAGGCATGACAGGCTTTCAGGCAATGGGCTTAGGTTTCTGAGAGCCTCTGCGCTACTTGCAAGATAAAAATGGTTTAAGTTGACAGAGGCAGATTGTAGATATCTTTTCAATATAGGTGATTCCTTCTTTCACAAAGCAAATGGAATCGCTATGTATAGATGACAAAAATAAAGGAATTCATTTTCAGAGACAATGTATCTTTTAATATACCAAGGTATTTTTAATCATTTTTTTACATTGCACTATTTTACATTTATCACAGAAAATATATTTCTACTATATCACATTAAAATTATCATAGAGGTTTTATGTAAATAGTAATAGATTTGTACACAAGAAACAAAGACTCATGTATATGTGCACTGGCTATTCCATATCCCTACAAGTGCAGCAAGTTCTTCTATACCATTTATTTTATTTGTTACTTGTCTTATAGTGTTAGCTTTGAAACACACACAAAAAGTACCAGTGTAGTCAAACAAACTGAAAGATACGTGTTTCAACATTGTGCAAGGTACAGGCACGGATGCAGAAACACCTACTGAAAGCAGTTTATTAAAAGTCAAATGCATTTTATAGAAAAGTTCTCAAATATACTGCTAACCAGCATGACAAGGAAGACACCTTATTAAGAATTCTATCAGACAGCGTATTATGCATGTTTCCAGTTATATATTTAATTTTGTTTTTCATACCACGTGTGCTACATCATGACATGACTTTTTTCCTATTCTTAATGTATGCCTAGTGAGTATATTTCCCAGTGTATTTGTGTAAAACCCTGAATATTGTCTACAGTAGATATATTCTACCAGCTGAAAGGACTATACATAAAGCTTGAAGAATGTTTTATCAGTGTCTCCTTTTCCATATAGCACAAGTCATTGAATCCCAAGCCTTCAAAAAAGCTGATCATGTTGTCTAAATAGCATCTTGGGTCCAGTAGGAATAGAAAATAGTATTGCCAGTGCTTGCAAATTTAACATAAAAGTAGCAGTTTGCAAGTATCCCTGCAGTTGCATGGAAGGTTTGCGCTCTCTTGTGATCTTTGTGAAGCAGAATGAAAGACGCCACAGACCCCACATGGCAGCTTAATGGAAGGCAAAATGAAATACTGCTCTCCTCTTTTTCTTTACTGCCAACTGCCGCTAAGATTTCTGTGAATCAGCTCTCCTTAATATACACACAGTATTTCTACCTGGGACAGTGATTACCATTCACCTATTTCAGAGACAAAATAATGAAAATCTTGTAGATGATCTTATTGAGCTGTTTTAGTAATAGACCGTCTGCTTTATCTCAGTGGTATCTTGTGTATTGCTACTGTTTTGCTTTCCATCTGCTAAACTGCATGAAACAGGAGGTTTTAGAACTACAGCTATTTTTGTTTAAAAAAAGAAAAAGAAAAAAAGAGTAAAAATTTTGGCTCCAATCAAGCAAATAGAAAAGCTTTGATTTTAATTTGATAAATAGTCACGTTTCAGGTTCAGGAACTAGGAGCTTGTGTTTTTACAACAGCCTGGCCCAAACAGAAGTGCTGTCTGTTGCTACTAGAGCATAGTCCCTTAGTAGAGCTAAGAGTTAAACAGAAATATCCCAGCGTTATGGCCACACTGCTGTCTCACAAATGTGTATATCCTGTGGGTGCTGCCCTTTGTCTGGTGTTGCTGTAGGCATTGATCTACACAGAAATAGAAACAGTTCCTCCCACCGATTACTGTTGCTGCTGAAGTGAAAATGATGTATGCCAGTTCTAAAGATGTGGTGATCTATGTGAGGATGAAATAAAATTTGCACAGAAAAAAAACCGAAACAGTGCAGCACACTGAACCAGTTGGAATTGCACAGTAAAAGACAATGTAATGGAGAGTAAATCTGGGTGTTATAGTGACATTATTATATTGACAAATTTACTATTTGTATATAATGGGGACAATCTTTTTAAGAAACAGTTACAGGAGACATAATGTCACGTATAGGAGATTTTGCCTATGTAAAGACTGCATAAGATGTTCCTTCTGTATGTCTCAAAAGAGCAGAATTTCATTTAAAAAGATTACCGTTCCAGAAAGCAAAAATAATTTCAGCTACGTTGGCAAATGAGCTTCTCAAAGCACTGATCATGAGCTGTTGAAGCTTTCTTCTCTAAGTAGTCTCAATAGAAATTAAGAGTTATCTAATTACTGGAATTATCATAGCAAATACAAAATAATTTTAAACTTACTTCCTCCCCCTTCGTTCTCTGCACTGGAGAATGAATTTTTTAGCTGTCCTGTTGTGTCTCTGTTCAGTGCCTGTTTCCAAAGAGATGATCTTGTTTGGATCTGGTAGCAACAGCTTAGGTGATGAGGGACTAAGTTACCTTCTAGCAGACGTAATCGCCCAAGTTTTGGCCACAGAGAGGAAGAATTCAAAAACTAGAAGACAGACCACAACACTACCTCTATATCTTTCTTTTTAAAAAATACTGGGGTTTGGACCAGTCTCATGGTTTTCAAGGCTCTAATTTTTAAATGTTAGGTAACATTTAGAAATGTTGGTGTAGAATAACCCAGTATGGGAGGTAAAATCATGTTTCTTACATGCTAGTGCATTACCATTAGTCTGCTAGCATACGCCAAGTATTTGTATTTCTTAAGAGCATTTAATTTCTTCCCAAGGCTTTATCATTATTAGCCTTTTCAATCAGAATTTTTTTGTGAACAGGAAGAAAAATTGAGGCTAGCATATGTGGGTGCAATTCCTCAGTGTGCGGAGTGCCTCTTTAGAAGTCCGACAACTTTGATCCTGTCTCTAGGCTCTGCAAGCAGATAGAGTCTGAACATGGCTTTTCCTGCAGAATGTGTGCTTGGGTTAGTTATCTCAAACTCAAAACTAATCTAAAACTTTCAAGACAAAATCCAGACCTGCACATTGAGACATGACATAGTCTTCACTTATTTGTTATGTTAAAAACTTTTTATCAGATTCCATTTCAAAAGCATAGAATGCCTCATTTAGTAGAATTATTTCATTATTTCATTATCATGTCATACATATTTAAATTCAATCACTTTTTGCGTCTTACCCTATTAATTACATTTTCCTATTGAAATAGTTTGATCATACTCTTCAGTGGCCTGTCTTAAGAAACCTTTGCTTACATGTGAATATTTTGAATTAAGAATAAATGAAATTCCTTTTTGCTGTCAAAACCAAATTGTGAAAATGCATTGCATGGCTTTGAAAATCAGTACACTCTATTAGCAGACCTGTCAATATAAAAAGTGCATTCCATTTCCACCTCTTGCTCTAATAACCTTTTCTATGTTACTCAGAGGCAGTTCACATAATCAGAGTATATTGTCAGCTTACTGGAGTTGGGGAAGCATGAAATGAAAATCGCGTTAATATTGATCCAATTCTCTTACTTGCAAGTGTCCTTGATGTCCTTTCCACTGAGCAATAACTGTTGGTGTGATGTACTTATTTTCCTCTCAGCTATTACTGGACTTCTGTAAAATGGCTGGAAACACAGTTAGGAAAATTTTATTGCTCTTAATTATTTTTCTCGTATATCATCTTTGCCTGTTTAAGTGATCCACAGCGTATCAGAAAATTCAGTTTCTTTCTGCAGTTTATCAAGCTACAGTATACACCGGGAGGCTGCATTTCAAACTGGCAGGGATTTGTAAAGGTCATCAGTCATGAAATATGAATCCATTCTTGTGTGTACAAGTTACAGTGGCCAACTGCATCTTAATCCAAATATAAACATTTGGCTGGTTTACGTTCCCTTTAGAAGGATTTCTGACTTCCAGTCAGAATGAAAACTGCCCTTCAGAAGCCTGGAAATGCCCTGTAACATTTGCTGGACTGGATATATCCAGTTCTGTCACCCACTGGCTGTTCAGTGCAGGATCCTTCCTCACATGCTCAGAACACTGGAAATCTCAAATAAATGTAATGATAATATTGATGACTTCTAAAAATTGATTTCATAACCACTCTGAACTTCAGTTTTCATATCTATAAATAACAAAAATAAAGAGTGTCCAACATGGTAACTTCATCTTTATTTTGTGTAGGACCTTTTAGATTAATATACAGCACTTTGACTTCAACTACAAGTATTTATTGTTTAAAAATCCTCAACTTTGTCTGAGAAACCTGTTCATTTTGGTCTTGGCATAGTCTCAGTCTCTTCTTTGGTATAGTTTGCATCAGTCTCATTTTTACAATGCAAAACATTTGAGAATTTTGAAGAGGAAAATGTATACAACTGTAAAGTATTTATTTACAAATGACTCACATAAAGAAAATAATTTGATCAGATATTAAGTATAAAAATTGGAGAAAAATGTCTGGAATGTCTATGATTAAATTTTCAGGTATATAGCTATTATAGAAAACAAAAATGTGATTTGGTTTTACTTTTGGTAGAAGTAATTTCCGATACAAATGTATGCAATTTTTAATTTCTACGCAATTTTCATAGTTTTTCTCCCTCATTTCTTCAAAGATCCTTAATAATGAAAATATGATTTAGATTCCTCTGGCTTTTATTAAATCTATTAAAACCAGCCTTCCTTTAATAACAGTCACTTCTCTGATTCTCTGGGGAAACTAAATTATATGCCAGTCAAAGCTGCCAGTTCCAGAAACACATTGCAATTTAAATAACAACTCTAGCAGACACAGGTGGGGACAGTTCATCATGATATGCCAGCACTGGGGCTGCTGCTCAAAGCCAGAAGGTCGGCCTCTTGAGCAGACCCAGGGATACCTGGTGCACGTTTCCCATGGAGTGAACACGGGTCCTAGAAGGGCTGGCCCTGTAGCTGCACAGAAGGATATTCGGCTGGGGTGGAGTGGTCACCATGTCGATGATTTCATTTTACTTGGTTTTGTAGAGGTCGGTTTACAGGCTCCCAAGCAGCTGCTCTCCATAACTGTGACCGTTGCGAGGGTCCCAGTGCCTAATCAAGTTAGTAAAGATTAGCAATGAAAGTAGGGGTTTAAACTGTTAGAATATATAAAGCAGGAAGATTAGCTCGTGAAAATTTTTATATGTATTAACTATTAATAATGTTGAATGAAAAAAAAGGTAGAGATAATAGTGTTGCATTTTAATTCTTTGCACACATGAGCTTAGTTCTTCCTGTGTAAGTTACAGTTTGTACAATAAACAAAAAATCCATTCCAAGAAAAATCTTAGCTCTTTCAAACTCTGTTCATAAATTGTATTTTTTGCCTGTGATACAATTTCATGGTTCACATGATGACCTATCAGGTAGTCTTTTGTGAGGAACTGATTCTGAATTCTTTTATTTAATAAAATATTAAAAACTACTTTAGGTGATTAAAATTTGGTAACAAAAGCAGCGTTCTACAGAGCAGTACATAGCAGCGATCTGCAAGGAGGAAAAAGCAACTTTGCCCTTAAAAGTTTCTGAGGAGAGCTGAGCTTCACAAAAACTGTACTTTAGCTGCTATAAAAGAGAGTTTTTAATTAAATGCAGCATTTTACTGTAAAGAGAACAGACTTTACTTATGTCAAAATGCTCCTTTAGAAGCCACATAAAACTGTAAAAGACAGTATATGAAAAAGCTTTCTTATAGAAAAGAAGAACACCATCCCATGAAGCAGATTTCCAGATGTTTGGAAACATTAGAATTTCCTGTCAGTATATTTAGGTAACATTAAAATGAGGTTAACTTTCCATTCTGCCATCTCTCTTCAAAGATCAAAGAGCGCTCACTGCATAAATTGCCTTATCGGTAACTCGTTGAAGTAAACTATGGAAACAACTTTATAAGAAGCAGTAGTCTCCTTTTGTTGGTTACAGTATGACCATGCAAACTTTTCTTAAAATTAGACTTACTTTTTTACCTCGTTTTATATTAAATACAAAGAGAAAAATTTTAAATACTATATTTGAATATATAGTAAGTGGATAGAAGTAAAGAAAGAACTGAAAACTCCATTCCTGTGTTCAACTAAATCATAGTAATTGGTGTAATGTCTAATAAAATAAGCATACATAAACATAATGTAATCAACAATATGATGATCCCAAGGGTCTTTTCCAACCGAAATGATTCTATGATTCTATGTTACATTTGTACGGCTAATTTTACAATTTTATTTAGGGATGATTTTGTGGGTTTGGACACTTATAGTATCTTTGAAATTTAGGTTACATCCTTAGAACCTGTTGTGACCTACAGAACCCAACAGGGATTTTGTTGATTTAACTGAAAATAGAGGGGCAAAAATTCAGATGTTACAACCCCCCCCCCCACACACACACACACAAAACGTTTAAATATTGCCTGTATTAAATACTTCTAGAGGCTGTAGCTGCAAAATAACCTGAGATTCTCCTGTTCTTGGGAAATTATTAGGCTTTAGTGGGGGTTTTGGTATAGGGTTTTTTGTCTGCTTAACAATTTCTGTCTAAGAAAAAGTGGTGCTACTGGAAGAGAGATTAGTAAATTTTTGGCAATACTGTACAAGTTTACTGTGCAGCTCATATAACCTTTTAGACATATAGAATACACACCTTTTAATGGAGGTTGGGGTTTTGTGGAGGAGTGCTGGTTGGTTTCTTTAATTTCTTTTAAAGATGAGCTCTTTTCAGTTATCCTGAAGCCACTGTAGAAAGCCAGTTTTTAATATGCACATTAAAAATATTATCAAGATGATAACAGGTGAAAAAAAAAGATGCTTTTTTTTTTAATCTCTTATCTAGTCTTATACATACACTATCTTGAAATATCTTTAAGGCAGAGCCTTCAAGTTTTAAGAAATTAAGGCACCAACTTCAGCTGGACTTCAGTGTGAGCTGAGTGACTTATTTCCTTTAACTTCTTCGCAAAATGTAGCTTTAAGAAATACTTCGCTGCTTATTCCAAAGCTTTTTTCCAAATCCCAGTCTAGAAAAATATCCCTTAAGAAGGAGCTCAGTAATGACAAGAACTGATAGCGTCTGCCAGTTCCAATTCTGCACCCCAATGTCAACATGTTTCTTCCTTGAAATTATATCTAGTTTAATTTTATTTTTTTTCTATTTTAATGGATTTGAAGTATTTTCTAATCAGACTTAGGAACTGACGTTAATATAATTCCCTATTGTGTCTCTAAAATACAAACTCCTTGTGTCCTAAAAAGAGTTTCAAATGAAATATCTGGAAATAAATTTCATTTCGTAGTACTTTTTCTGGGGCTTTGAAAAAATAATTTGAGTTTTTATTTTTTTCAAATATGCTGAAATATCAAGTATTCATTTATTCATCTCTCCTTTTTATATCATTGTTAACAATACTAGACATAGTTTTATGTCATATAATTTTTTATTCAGTTTGTTGTCTGGTTTTAAAGAGACAAGTTGTTTTTCTTTTTACTCTTATTTGGAGAGGTTCTCTTATTTAAAAACCTTTTTGAAGTTGTCTTGAAATATAAAAATAGAACATCTGTGACAGATCTGTTTTGAACATATTTCACATTTGAGGATCCAAGGAGATCTGGTGGTCTGTGGTATTCGCTTGTTAATTTCTTGATGAATGGGTAGAAAGGCCACGAAGTGCACTCAGTACAGCACGTCTTCCGAAGATAGATGATCTCAAATAAATTCTATTCCCAATCAGTTTTTGATTTGTTAGGTGTTAAACCATTTCTTTGTAAGGACAGTGTTTACAAGCCTTGTAATGAGACAGCCCTGTGAGACCTTACTCTTCTTGCTGTAATTTTGATAAATGGAACTCTAATTCATAAAGGATATAGTGATTGAAGGGCAACTCTGGGGCTCGTACACTTTCATTTAGATAAATGTTTGGTACAGTACAGCAAAACTGAGGTGCACTCAACAAAGTGATAAATTTAAACAACAGCCAAACCAGAGATTATTTTTCCATCAAGACAAAGAAGTGCCATTTACTATATTTCTTTTAGATAAATGTATGTTTAATATTATAAACCAGAATGGATTTTAGAGACATTTGTCTTGTTGCTAAGCTCCAAATTTGCCAAACTAATTTAATGCCTTCTACTCTACCACATTTCTTACATTGGTGTATGGAACTATTTCTGTCATTTGGCAACCGGAACCCTAATCACAAGGGATTTAAAATACACTACATTTCAGGTTCTTCTGGTGCATTTTAAGTGTTAGTAATAATTTGGGGCTTGAAATTTTTCTTGTAAATTTAAAAATATTTCTTCATGCATAAATAATTTTAAACAACTGTCACTAATCTAATCAGTTACTACAGAAATGGTTGACTCTAAGATTAGTCCGGATTAGTACTTTTGAAGTTATTCATTTGAAGATTATCACATATTATAAAGCTCCAAAACTTTTGTAACGTTCACTAGAACTACCAAAAAGGAAGAGAACAGTATTTTCATGTTTCCTTCCTCCACCATGTTAGTTCATCTCAGACCCGGTCTCCTTTAGGGTCAAATGCTTCACAGCAGGAGCTATTACTTGTGTCAAGTGATGCTAAATTCCCTTGTAGTAAACGCAAGTGTAACAAGATCCTGATTTAGTGATTAAATACTCAGGACAATTCTGATGTAATAAAACTGACGGTCAACACATTACTCCTTTGAGTTTTTCCAAACTCCTGCAATTCTTGCTCCCTTTCGTGAATTGAGAAGAAAAAAAAACCCAAACAAACAAACAAAAAGAAAACCCAAACCAAATAAAAAGCCAAAAGCTTTTCCAGCTGTTAGTTACTTGATTCAATTTTAATTTGGATGAATAATTAGTTAGTTGTACTAAGTAGTAAACTGGGCAAGTAAGGTAGTAATCACAGCCTAATAACTGAACACAACAAAACACTGTGTAATGGTATATGTCAGAATTGATATTGTCTGAATCTCCATCAGTATCAGTATGGTCTTATTGGAGAGCAACAAGTAGGAAGATGAGAGAGGCTGTCTTTAATTTGGGGTTTGCTGAAAAAAATGGCTAATATTAGGCAATGTAAAATGTGAGTTTGTCTCAGCCTGTGGTGGAGTCCGATATCAAGTGTCATGCTAATAGTCATCTTCAAACACAGTAAACACACTCACAAAAAAATATGCCTCCAGCATTTTTATTTATATGGTGTGACTTTCCTCTGCACAAACTAGTTAAAACTCATATAGGAGTAGGACATAAAATCTTAACACCTTCCCCACCATTTGCAATAACAAAACTGCCTGACACATCAGTTCCATTCCATGTATCTATCTTCACTAGCCTATCTATCTGCTTACTATATTCCTCCTAGTTGTGCTGTATTAATATGAGACTGTGAGTCTTATATTGGGCTTTACCACATGATTTTACATCTGCCAGAATAGTATTCATCATATGAAGTTTAGGCATTATGGACGACAAACAAAATCCACACGTGCCTGGTTTTGCTCAGATTTCACTCATGGCTCTGTAGCTTAATAGTAAGCAAATTTCCAAATTATCATACAGAAAAGAGAGATTAGGTTTGAGTTTTATTTCTTGGTTGGCCTAACTGGAGATGCCCATATCTTGTACAGTCGAAGGTGAAGATGCAGGGTTTTCTGCTTAGGAAAAACAAAGAAAAAGCTTTCTCTCCTAAGGCTACTTAGAGTCTGTAGTACCGCAAGCAAAACTAAGGACCTCTCCCCACCTAAGAAACACCGTGCAGATGTCACAACAGTACATGAAAGCTGTTTATGATATGAAAGCTATTATCATTTAACCACACTATGATTAATTTCTTACGTCATGCAAGTGAACTCTTAACAAGCGCTAGTATGACCTTCCCAAAATGTAAGATGGTATAACTCCTGCCATAAGGAGCCATCAGTCTGAATAGAAAAGGTCAGTTGTAGGCAAGAAGAAAGGGTAAGACATTCATGTGAAGTCCTTTGAGGTAACTGGCACATATCCATACACCAACATTTTTACTGTGCTCCTTAAACACACACACAGAGATGCACACCAAAGTTTCCTCATCGTGTTTCTCCTTTTTTCAATCTTTTCTGAATCTCTGCATCGCCTACCTTGTTTTAACTCTATATTGAGATAACCCACCTCCTACTTCACCAACCTGTCCTTCCTATCTCTAAGATGAAAATCATGACAGATTTTGAATTCCCAGAAGCAACTCCTTTATTTAGAGTAGGTGGTTTGAGCTCTCAGAGGTCAGTCAGAATCAGGACACCAGGAACCCAAGAGAAACTCCTGCTCAATTTCTTGCAGGTGGAAAACTAATGGAACAACACTGAACATAAAGCAAATAGAAATTATTAAAAGCAGGAGAATCTTTGTGAAACAGTTTGTATTTTATTCAAGATATATTCTGAAAGACAGAATAAGACTGCATATTTTGTAAACTTTGATAAAGTTTTTTAAAATGTTCCTTCCCTTTTTCGATAAAGATGATTTATACTGTATTGTTTTTACTACTTGACTGTGGTTGGTTTATATTTAAAATTTTATTCAGCTAAATTCACAACATTTGTAACTTTTTTTAGGCACTGAAGAGGATGTAGTGAAGTCAAAGAAAACTTTCCGAAGTCAAGCTGTGGTAAATCAGAATGCAGAAACAGAGCTTATGCTGGAAGGAGATGACGATGCTGTTAGCCTGCTCCAAGAGAAAGAGATTGACAACCTTGCAGGTAATTCTAGTTTTCATTACAACTAAGATATGAGCCAAGAGGCTCTTTTAAACTTGATAATTCTTAACCTCTGTGGTTAGTGTCTTAATATTGGCAGGGAAGTATACAATTACAGGACAGATTCTTTGTGTTCTAGATTTAATATGATGTCCTACTTCCATGAACTAGGGGAATTGTTTACAAAGACTGTGCTCATTGCACAGTCTTTCAGCAGAGATGTGAGAAATAGCAATACTTCGAGTGCTTTTATTACTGCTTGTGACTTCTTGTTGAAAATTCTATAAAACCGCTCTGGGAACACTCTTGTTTCTGGTTAAAATGGAAATGCGGGCTAATTCCACAGCTCAGGGTTTTGTGAGTCAGAGTGTGGTTGTGCTCATTCATGACCTGATCCCAAGTGCCACACAGCTTGTGGAGAGACACCTGCGCTCCTTCTGGCACCGACTTCTCTCACTGGTGGAGTCAAGGGGGATCTGCAGTATCTCAACCCATCTGTCACAGCGAGGGAAAAAGTTGCCTGTTGTAAACAGGGTCTAAGAAGGAATGAAATGGTAACCTAGCTGTGAACTTCCCTAGTTAGCAGATGAGCTGGGAATGAATCCTCTGTAAAAATGTACATGGGAGATCGCTTCTGGTCCTTTCTACCTATGTGAGGGTATGCAGTGAGGTCTCAGTTTTATCCATCTTCTAGCAGGTTCCGTTACAGTTCTGTTTGCAATACTATCTTTCCTGGGGAGGTAGTCTGGAAAGAAAGGCATGTTGGAAGTACACTCTCCTCTCAGACGAGATAAAAATGTGAGAACTGAAATGCAGTATGAATCTTTTATATTTTTAAAATAGTTTTATTAAATTACCGCATTAAGGGGAAGTTTTGCCATGTCTCAGGGTTTTTTTCAGCATAATTGAATTTCTGGAATAGCTACCTTTGCTCCTGCACTTTCTTCTGATGGCAAAGTAGAAATCTGTAGCAAAGATAAGATCATAAATGGATGGTAAAAACAAAACAAACAAACAAACAAACTAAAGCAAAAAATGCTGACGTTAATCTCATACTTTGAAACCAGAGCAGAGCTGAGGGGGGAAGTAAATGCTTTTATTTGGGAGCAAGTTTCAGTATATGATTATACCAGTTAATATGTCAATCTACTTGCATTCTCAATCTACAGCTAACCATCGCTGAGACACTGTTGTCTTAAGTCAATAAAAGAGTGCATCAAACAGGACCATTAGTGGGATAATTTGATCTATGTTCCTTTCTCCTTTAGAAGGAAAACTCGGTACTGCTTTGGCTAAGTTCTTATATCTAAGAACAGTGCTTCCAAGTAAATATGCATACAGTTGCCATGGTTTAAAGGCTGCAATATGCAATTACATTGAAATATTGATTAGAACTGCAAAATGGACATGAAAAATTCTTGCCCAATCTGGCAAATCTCACGGTCAGCTATGAAGTTCTTGTATGTGCCCCAACAGTGCCATTTCGTTCAAACACACTGATTCAATATAATCCCTATAACTCCCTCTGTAAAAACCTAGTATTTCAATCCTTAAGTATTTATGTGTAATATACCCTTTTGATAGAGATCACTACACGTATGACATCCCCTACTCCTTCAGGACATGGACAATAATTCTTGTCCTTTCCTTTTACATTTTGTAGAAATTGGGAGATATTGTCAGTGTTTGAAAAACAGAAATTATAGAAATAGAAACAAATTTACTTTTGAAATATTGACAGGACATCTGTCCTAACGGTGTCAGAAATGAGCCTTTGTGTTCCCTATCAACACTAACAGGGCAAGCAAGGCACCTCTCAGTGTGGTGAGGTGATGTGGTAATGGTGCTATATACGTACCAAAAACTGAAGTTCTCAAAAAGAACCCACATTCTACTACCTCATTCTTACTGTCAAATTAACAGCAGCCATTGCTACTCAACTCTTGCTTATTTTTGGAATTTTAGGCATAAAACCTTGGTTGTATGCCTAAGAATGTTAAAAGAACCTCTGACAGCTCTGAAGAGCGAGTCGCAATAAATCCACACTGTCCATTCTTGTCTAATTCTAAAGAGAGATGTAGATTCAGTGTATGTGATCTGGAAACTTTTGAGATATATCAAGTTATGGTATATCACAGCATCATTTATATCTAGTTACCGTTCAGCGTGAAATGATACATAGGAATTTCTAAATGCAGATATGCCTCCAGTTTAACTTTAAAGCTTAAATCAATTTAAACCTGGTTTACAACGACTTGGATTGTCTCAGTAAGGGATGGAAATTAAAAAAGATCATTATAAACCAGGTTTAAATTGATTTAAGATTGTCCCCATTTAACTAAAACAATTTAACATCGTTTATTCTGTGAAACTAAGGCACTGTTTACTAAGATGAGACCTTAGGTTTTGGAAAACTTTTAACTAAGAGAATATAAATATTACAGTATTTTGATTTGCGAAGTTAAAACTAAAAAAAGGAAAGTTTGAAACAGATTGGGACTGTTCATACAAAGCTATCTGTACATACCTTTTGTTCCAGAGACTCTTTATAGTTTTTCATCAACCATGTGGCACAAATCAATGTAAAGTTCACTTTGATAAATTACATATGGGATGGAGAATTTTTAAATAATTATAGTCTGAATATTTTTATTATATAATCTTAGTATTCCATATGTTGCAATGGCAGTCAGTCAGATTTCATTATATTAAGTAGCATTTTAATAAAATATAAAAATCAGATTCCATGTTATTATGGTCTTAGAATTATGACTTCTAAGTTTGCATCAAGATTTTTAACTAAAGCAGTATTTTAACTGTCTTTAACTGTCTTACAGTATGAGTATAGAAAGATGCTGTTCTTGTTTTAGCATTTACGTATTAAAATATTTTACATTTTTCTGTTCCAGTTTTAGCTCCTTTTCTTCCCAGACTGTTCACTTCAAGAGGCAAGTCACATCTCTGTTAGAACTAATGATTGAGATAGCTGTCAATTTTAACAGTTTTCTAATATATTGTGAATCTGTGAGTAATACAATCAAATCCACTGTAGTGAGTTGATATTACTAACTTCTCCTTTTCTTTTCCTTTTCTATTTTCTAATGCTGCAGTAGGGCTCTTAAATACTTACCTTTTCTCGTAAGAACCTGAGAATGTAAATTTGCTAACAGTTTGTCTTCTGCTTAGCAGGTGATTTTTCAAAATGAAAAATATGTAGATGTATTCTAATATTGTAAGCCAGCATTCTGAAAGGGAAATATGTTTTAATAGATAATTAATATTTTTTCCTAAACCTTTTTTTTTTTAAAAGCACTGATCTTGCACGAAAATAGGTCCTAAAAAAACCCAAAACAGTAAATGTTGAACCGCTCAGGTTTTATGAATTTTACATTTTAGAAATACGTTCTTTTCTCTTTGTTGTGAAGTTGCAGTCGACTTGCTGAAAATTGTTTGTGCACATCCGAAAGCAGAATTTAGCCTTAATGGCATTTTTGAAAGACACATGTCCTGTAACCGGAGCACATTTCATCTACTTCGTCAGATGGTGGTGGCAACAGCAAATAGGCCCCAGCCAAGCAAAGTATCCCTGACGAAGCCTTTTGCTACTCTCCAAAAAGTAGTTTCTAGAAAGAAAAAAGGAAACAAAGATAGGAGGATATGAGGCTTTGAGTTATTTTAGGAAGGCAAAAGGCTTTGGCAGGCATCTGTCTGGTTACTTGCATGGGCTCAATCAACTCAGAATCTGACTTCCTCATAAGCCATGGTGAATTACAGCCTCACAGGAGTCTTGCAAGAATAAATGCATATTATTTGGTCTGTTATATGAGGAGATTGAGCTACTCATCCAAATAAACCCAAGGAAAGCCACTAACTGCCTTCAATGCATCTTAGTCTTAACGTATCTTAACCTTCACTACAGAATCTTCCCTTCTTCTTGGACATCTGTCTCTAGGTGAAAGGAAACCCCCCACAATGCAAATGTGCCAGGAAGGTTTGAGTAAAACACAGCATCCCAGCATTGCCCTAACTTTAAGCAACCCTGAACTCCAGTGTAGAAATATTTCTAGAAAGCTGCATTGCTGCTGCTAAACAAGGGCTGATCTTTTTTCCAAGCCAGCATAGATAGCTAGTCCACACTGGCTTGAGGACTAAATGCGATAAGCCCTCTGTCCAGACTTCTTGGTAGTGTGCTGAATGTATTGACTTACTGCCCTTTCCTAAGGAGCACACTGGGTCATGAGTATTTGACAGCTTGTATTATTATTAATGAGATATAAGACCTTTCACTTCCAGGTCATCTGTTTGAAGTCCAGACAAGACTGGTGGTAACCAAACATTATCAACATCTGTTTTGTGGCCTATGCAAAAGAAGCCTTTTGTCTCATTTCAGACAAACTAACAGAAATAATCATGACTTTGAGCAATTTTCAATTGAAAAAATATTTGAAGCTGTCATTAGAGGAAACTGGAATAGTGCCAAAAATTCTACTACATATAGTTAAAATTGCATAGCAGTACCTAAAAAAAAGTAAATCATTTAGCCCTTAGGGAAATTTTCTATTCCAGGTTCTAACAAAGGACTCATTTACATTTCTGAAATTATTTCGAAGCTTTGCATAGGACCAGATGCAGTAATAAAAACACTAACACACAAAGGAACTGCATCTAAAGACACAAAGAGCTCATAAAATGAGTATTTGGGATGGAAAACTTAAATACAATTGACTCATCTTTGTATATATAATATGCATTTAATATTTATACATATACATATTTAGTTACAATAACATTTCATACAGCCAAAATTTGACACTGAATATTCTTTACAAGAGTTGACCATTGTAAACAATCTCTGGTAAGCAAAACTGTTTGCAACTTTTTCTTACCTATTCTTAAGGAGTAATGGAGGGGCATATTTTCTTGCTTTTAATTCTGTTTCTATCTCAAAATTATTTTAAGGTATGTAGGATCATTTCCATTGTTTTTTTTAATGGAGTTAGGCAAATGGTAGATTTTCTTAATTAAAGAAAAGAACAGTAACTTGGGCCTCTACAGGGAAGGCAGATATTCAAATTATTATTTTTTGCAGGCAAAAAAACCCAACCATTGTTTCTTTGGAGCCAACCAGAGGAAGTTTTGTTACATTATCTGCTGTCAGAGTAATAGGCTGAAAGGACGGACCAAATAGCACATTATATTGTCTCCAGCAGTGATCACATCCAGGAGGTTTTAGAGGAGAGGAGAGGAAAGCAATCATCTTCATCCCTCTCAACTCCTGGAGGGCGAAGAATGACAGTGGTTCTGAGAGTGGTCTCATCTTCCCTCTCCAAACCTTCTCCTCCCTTCCTGGTGTGTCCTCTCCTACGAGGCTGGGAGAGCCCTGCCACCCATCATGTGCTCTCCTAATACAGCAGTTGCCATCCATACATTAGTGGCTCTGATGGTCTGTGGAGGTCCCAGGGGGTAGAAAGCAGCAACTACAGGGGAAGCCCTGGAGGAATTGTAACAAGTATGCAGTGATGCTTCCTAATATTTCTCTCATGGCCTGCATGGCCTTTCTCTCACTCTCTTTTTCTCTCTGTCTGGAGGTGGCTTAAGGTACCTTAAGCTTTTCCATGTTTTATGTTTTTTTCTTTAAGAAAGTATGCATGTATACGTGCACACATAAATACGTCAGTTAGACAGCAAAAATCAAAGTTTCATTAGAAAACACCAAAAAAAAGGTCTTAATATTTCTCCTAGTTTTTCAAGCTTCTCAATGGAAACTATTCACTGAATTCAGCATGCACTACTGAGTAGTTTTCTCCCCTCAGACGTCATTTTTCTTGCAAATTAGTGTTCAAGATAGGAATTTCACTGAGGGGGTTGCTTGTTTGGGGAAGGGACAGGAATGTGGAATAGTGATTCGTTTTCCCTTTTTATGGTAGACACTTCCAAACATGGAAATTTAATTCAGCCAGATTTCCATGGTTTCTGCTTATTATATATTCAGATTTTGATCCTCAAAGCTAAGTATAAAAAAGAAAAACATATTTATGTGAGATTAATTTAGAGTATAGATTCAGGCATAAACTGAAAACAGTTATACTTTTGATATGTAGTTGGCTTTCACATTGAAAACAAAACAAAAAAAAAAAGCTTCACAGTTTCTATAACATACTATTTTTAGACATCTCAGTGTTTATTCTAATAATTTTTCCATATTACTGTCCAAAATAGCTTAATATTTTATAAGGTGGTTGTCAGTCAGATACGATAGTGCTTCTAAGCACAGCTTTCAAGAGCTCTTCTTTTTGTACCTTATTCCACCCAACTCTAAGTCTGAGCATCTCCAACTTTTTAAAATGGCAGCTGAATTTCCTGCTTTCCAAGCTTTAAAATTAAATCAATTTGAACTTTGTTGGTTTGTATTCATGAATGGCTCTGAGAGTGCTTCATGTCCTCTTACTGTCCACTCATACCAGTCTATGTAAAATTCTTTTTTTTTTTTCCTATAACTTGCAAGACTCTTTTTATTTGGAATTTTGAAGGCTGCAAAATTAGACTACCATGGAGCCTGTGATCGCACACTTGCCTAGTGCGTAGGTCTGTAGCTTCTCCCTTGTCCTGAGGTATCACACACCGGATGGAGCTGATTAGCTTATCAAATGTCAAGCTGATGAGCTACCTGATATACAGGAGAGACACTGCAGAAAGACAGACCTTGACATAAGGAACAGACTCCACCGTTCCGCACCTCATTTCATCTTCTCTGTGCAATTGGTTCCCATGTAAAAATACCAGTATACAATCTTCAAAATAATGTATAGGGACAGACCTACATAGATTAGTGGCAAGAATGTATCCAGAGTTGTATTAACAGTATCTATGTTAATTGATCTATGGACAGGATTTTTGGTTTTTTGCCTTTTTTTTTTTTTTTGGCACTGATGCTGTACAATCAAGCTAAAAAATCAGTCAAGACAATAGTTAGGTTAGTTTTGGTTTCAATAGCGAGAAATTGTAGAAGAGACAGCCTCATCCAGTGCATTTGGACAGTCCTCACTGGTAGTCTGTTATGCGAGTGCTTTTGGCTTGGCTTTCTAAAGAAACAAGGCTTATGTGAGCATCTTCTGTCAGCCTCTGTCTTCTGAACCCGGAAGCCATTTTGAACAAGCTTTAGCAAAGATGTAAGCAATAAAATTCCTGCAATGAAATCAGGTTGTTAAGGAAAAAAGGCTACGCGACAGAGCCTGCCACATTGGTTCTCCTTTTACTAGGTAGCGTAGAATCTTTGTGGGAGGGACTTCAGAAGATCCCTAACTGTGGGAAAGCAAAATATGCAATCAACCAGGAGACACAGTTACACTAGAAAACATTCTCTATTGGTTCTTGTGGTGTGTAGAGATACTCATATTTTCAGAAAATTTTGAGGTTACAACTATTGAATCTTAGATGATTCTTCCAAATATACCTAGCAAGTTATATACCTAGCAACTTACATTTTTCTTCCCACACACATATAGGAGTAGCTAACCAAATAAGTGAACTTCAAACATCACAAGTTAGCTAAACATAACGCTTCCCTTCACTATGGTCTCAAAAAGTATAAGGCTTACAGTTTATCCTGGAGAGCTTTTCCAGAATGGAGACTAGAAGAAATCAAAGCTGAGGGCTCACATCTTTCATTTCATTTCTAATCAATTGAGCTCTATTGGCATGACAAGGTACACAAGCTGGACTGTATAAGATATCTGTCAAGTCTTGTTCACTCAGACTGGCAACTGGGATTTGAACCCTCATGTTCCTGACTCTCTACAGTGAGTTCCTGTTTCGGTGGTATAGTGCTATAGCAGGATGCTCTTTCTCCTTTCTTCTTCCAACATTAAACATGCTTTTCTAAGGTGGGTTTTTTCTCTCGCCTTTTGATTTAATAGACAGCTATAGTGGCGCTCTCAGAGTGACAAACTGTCACTTCTGTAGCATGTTCAGCATCACTTCAGGTTTTCTAGGTTAAAAAAAAAGTACCTTAAGTTATACCTGAAAATGAGGAGAAGCCAGTGCAGGTCATAGTGTATTAGTGTAGTATACTCACATCTGGATGCACTGCTTAACAATCAAGTTCTTAGTTTCTAAACCAGCTTAAATTACTCAGTGCTTCCAAGGTATAGCTTCAGGCAGAGCACACTGTATGATTCTAATTTTGAAGTGGCAAATGTATTCATTGCAGTAGTGAGGTCCCTATCCCAAACATTTAAGTTTCTGGCCAGCTGTGAATCATTAAGGGGAGTCTTGATTATTATTAATACCTGATCATCTGGCAGGTTGGCGCTCGAACACGTCCTGGAACAGTAATAAACCCAAGTAAGCCGCTCGGAGCTTTAGCTCATTTCAGAGGTTTTCATGTATGCCACAGAGAAAATCAGATTTTACCTGCAAAAGGGGATAAAAGTTGATTTTCTGACTTGCTTTAGGCTGTTAGACACACAGGTAATTGTTCCATGGGACCTTCAGTAAGAAGATACCTAATAAGATTGACTTTGGTATGGTATTGAGCTTGTCTCTATATATTCTGTGACCATTCTACTAAGTGGTTACTTTCTGTCACACTTTGAACAACATAATGAGATACTTATACTAGGAATATTGTGAAATACATTTTCCCCCAGGAATAAGTACTATTTTATATTTTTCTTTCAATGTGACCGGGAAGGTATGGAATTCAAATAATAATTTACCTTGAAAGTGCATATGTCACTTAACTCAAATGTATGGACAGTGTGTATATGTTTGAGAGAAAATTACTTTTTTTTTTCTTAAGCAACAAGATCTAACCGTTTTCACGATCTCACCAAAAATGTATATTTATTTCTTACTATTTTATTCACAGTTGTAATATGTAAGATTATTTTTGTTTACATTTTCTTTTTAATCAAACACATTTGTTTGCTGTTATGGCACCACTTAAGAGAATTGAGTTGCTGTAATTGTTTAGTTATTGTTGTTGAAAAAGACCATTGAAGTTGATCTTTGATGTTAGTAGTACTGCTACATACTTTATGGAGGAAAGGGGGGGAAAAAGTGGGGAAAATTTTGGATATCAGGGCCTATCCACACTGGCAATGACATTTAGACAAACAATAAAAATCAATCCCTCTCGCACAATATGAAACATATGATTCTGCAAGAGTAAAAAGCCAACAAAGTAAGCTTGGATATCTCTGAAAACAGGGAAAAGGAATTGGGGTTGTTATTCAGTGGGGGAGGAGAAAAACAAGATTATAGCCATGTTTAGACTTAGAATCTGGTTTTTGCAATCAAAAAGTTGTGCAAATTATTCTCTTTATTGAAACTGTTGAAAGTGATATGTAAAGGGAGCTGTATATATACTTTCTTATAAAAGCCTTGGCTTGAGTGAAGGATTTAGTCCCTGTATCTGCTATAGTGGAGAACAAATTGGGGGCAACCATCCTCATGTAAGTTCAATGTATTTACTGCAGAAGTCTTTTTAAAGGGTAATTTGGATCAGATTTATGGCGACAATAGAAACAAAAAAGACTAATTTCTGTGAATTGTTTTTTAGGAATCTTACGTTGTTTACTTGTTATTTACATGGCAGAGCACGTATGATATTAATGATGTTAATTAGTTGAAATATTCTTCTGACTACAGAGCTTTTCCCAAAGGCTTCTGGTGCCTATACCTGTTTCTGCTTGCATGCTATGTGATTTATATTACAAGAAACTGAAGTTTTTGTGTGTGTTACATGTAAATTGTTTCGAGTATAAAGATTTCCACTCATTTTTAATGCAAGTTAATGTCAGATACACTTGGCTTTAAAGTGCTGAGGGAATTTCAGTTGTCGTATTTCAGGTACCTTGTAAGTGATTTTTAATAATTATTCTTAATATTTAAAATTCGTGTCTAAGTATCATATCAAATTACAAATTGTAGTTTATGCAAACTATTTTACACAGTAAATTTATTAGTTTCAGCTAATCTGTTAAATAGTACATGAAAAAAGATTGATATGTTTTTTCTTTTAAAATTGTGTCAGCTAAAAATTAAACATGACAATATTCACTGCTTTTTTTCAGAATAATTACTAGGAGGTTGTAGAATTAAATTAGTCTAGCTGATTGGATAGGTTTTGAAAGTACTTGTCCCAGCTATTATTTTTTTCATCTATAAGTAATCACCAAAATATTATTTTCAAAGTTATACTTTTAAGTCTGCAGCAGGTAAATTGCTTGTTTTCATAATTCAGCATCTAAACGCATATATCTTATCCTACTTAGGAGTAATTACGCCCAATCATCTTAGCAGATATACCTCTGGTGTAATTTTCAGGCTCATAAATGTAACACTTCTTTAGCTCTTACAGTTTGAAATAACAAGTTCAAAATGCCACTCTTTTGGAGCTTTCCTTAAGAGGTGTAATTTTACTGGTATTGCTTTAGCAGATAGCAAACTGTCACCTGGTAGAACTCACTTGCATTGACTTTCTTTACTTGAACTTGAAAAATACAGAGCAAAGACACAAGAACTAAATACAAGAATTGAAGTCTCTGTTTAATAAAAATTAACGGAGGATCTCTCCTCTTATTTTATTCACTGGGACCTTCTAATCCCACAATCATTTACTTTTGGAAAGAAAATATTATTTTTAAATGTATATGTGTGGTAGCGTTTGTTTTAGAAATGTAAATCACATGTGCCGACCACAGGGATCAGGCAAAGCGGAAAATTCCCCATTTGAACAGATTACGAGACCTGTGGATCCGAAGTGATTTCTGGTCTGGTTTTAAGGCCAGAACTTCTTTGTTAGATCTCTCCCTCTCTGCTCGGGGCCGCCCCGGCCGCTTCAGAGAGGGTCGGAAGAGGCAACGAAATGATCCTTTAAAAGAGATGCTCTTGCTCGAGAGTCTCAACAACTGAAGCGTTCTAGACGCGTGTCCTCTGCACAAACCCCAAGCTGTCTGGTGAAGCGGAGCAGCCACCGGTTGGCTTTTCACCCGGAGCCGCCGGGGAAGCGCCCTCGGTCTCGCCGGCGGCGCTTGATCCTCCCGGGGGAGCGCCCGGCAGCATCCCCGTGCGCCGCTGCCGGCCGGTGCCCCGGGCAGCACGGCTGCCGGTGCGGGTAGAGCCCCGCTGCCCTCCGCTTCTCGGGGGCCACAGCCGAGCTGGGAACGCATATTTACATCCCCTGGAAAAGCGCAGCCCGCCGCCGAGGGGCCGGGGTGAGGCTGGTCGCCGGAGCTCGTTATCTTTCCCGCATGCGAATGAGCCCGTCCCGCGGCTCTTGGCTCAGGTGTGCCCGGCTTTTGTTTCATTAAACTATCAATTGGGCTTGGGAAAGGGGACCCAAAGCTTCCCGATAGCTCGGTGCCATATGGAAAATCTGCAGTATTTTGATTATGCTCTATGTAAACATTTTAATATCGGATCCTTAAAATCCAGAGACTATCCCAAAGGGGATTAAAACATAATCCTCTCTCTGTATAGCTGTAGTGGATTAATTTCGTATTCTCTCAGTGGCTGGCTTGCTCCCTGAAGGCTACAACAAAAAGACTCAGTGCTCCTTAAACATGCTATGGAATTGGAAGTTGTAATTGGAGATTTCCAAAGGACAAGTGTAAAAATGACACACTGTTAATACCGAATATTTTTTTTCATTTTGGGCTTTCAACAGAAAAAAGAAAGAAAAATCTGTGAAGATTTTTTCACTTAGTTTGAACACTCACTGCCCCGAAATGCTGTAATTTCACCACTGTTTATTATGCTTTCTGCTATTTTTTTTTTATCAAAAGAGAAAAGAAAAACAAAGAAAAAAATCCAATTCTGGAAAGTACTATAACGCTTATTCCTTGTCGCATTTTAATACCTCTGACATGTTTACATTGCAACAAATCTAGGGTGTCATTTGAGCAGAAGACAGGGCAGACGCCAAGGTACCGGTCTGGGAGCTCGGAGCCTTTTCTCGGGAGGAGGAGGAAGCCAGAAATCCCCGATTTCCCCTGCATTCAGTAATGGGCTAAGAAGTGAATATCCCCTTCCCTCCACATCCACCCCCTGCTTTTGCAGCTCTGCCCCCTCCTCCAGTGCGTGAGTGCATTTCGCTAGCACACCCGCACCTATTGTCTTCTCCTGAATGTCAGATTATAGGTTTTGGCCTTTTGACCATTAAATAGCGCTGCCTTTATTTTTATTTTAGCCACACAGCACCAGGGAAAAGAGGTAATTGGATTAAATTGATGGTCTTTCTTCTGGGATTCAGCGAAGCCCACAAACGCCTCCTTAAAATGATAGAATATCGGGTCGTTTCCAGGACGCATCTTCCGAAGGAGCTTTTCTTCCCGCACAAAGGCCCGGGAGCCCATCACCGAGCGGCGGCTCCCGGCCGCGCCGCGGGGAAGGGCGAGGAGAGGGGCTGGAGGGGGCAAGTGCTTCTGCAGGGCAGGGAGCCGCTGGCTGCCCAGACCCCCCTTCTGTAAACACAAAAGAAAGGGGGCCTGGGGAATAGAAATCCAAATCCACTTGTAATCGTACAAGAGAATCGGGCGTAATTACTCGAGCAACCTAGATGAAGATTGATGAGGCTTTAAAGCGGCGTTTCGGATCGATCACCCTGCCCTTCGGAGCCTGCTGCAGCCGGGCTTCCCCGGCTCGGCTCGGCTCGGCTCGGCTCGGCTCGGCTCCCTCCTCACCGCCGAGGGAGGGAGGGAGGGAGGGAGGGAAGGAAGGAGGGAGGGAGGGAAGATGGAGGCGAGACGGGGAGAGCAGCAAAGCAAGCCCGGCGCATGTGATTCCGATCAGCTGACTAAGGTCAAGAGGCTACCCCGGTTTATTAGGAGATGGAAAACAATAAAATGAAGGAAAATAGAGTTTGTATCAATATTATCCAGCCTGCCACGCTGGACTGCTGAAAGCTGTCACTGAAACCGTGCAGTTTAGCTTCCCCTTGTACACACAGTACATCCGTGCCTTCCTCTTTATTTATTTTGCACCGTAAATGACAAAACATTGTGCAATCCGGTCTCAAATTGGGTGTTACAGTAAAGTAAAACATTAACAACATGACAGTTAGATGCGCCGGTACAGGACTAATTTGGGCTAAGTGAGTAATTTGAAGTGTTGCTTGCAAGGTCTGGTGGTGAAGCGCTGTGCGTGCAGTGCTGGGGAAGGAGGGAAGGTCGCATCCGTGCCTGGTAGCCCTGGGGCGAACTGCAGCCCAGGGCTTGGCTGGACCGCACCAGGCCTTCCAGGCAGGGCTGCTTGCCTCCCTCCCCGCAGAGGAGAGTGCCCGGGGAGGGCAGCTGGAAGCTGCGCAGGCTCTGCCAGCTGAGCGAGGTCTTCCTCATGGCGTGGAAGATGTCTAACTGCATAAACCAACCAAACCCTTTCTTTTTTCTTTTTTTTCTTTTTTTTTTTTTCTTTTTTTTTTTTTGGCATTCACTGAGATGATCAGTTTTCTGAGAGGTGCATCCGTCGAATGGTGTACCCAGTTTCTGCACTCAGGCTTTTATTATTTATATGTCAGATGTGTGCTTGTGCATGCGTGTGGATGGGTGTGTTTATATACGCTTATACAAATTACCCTACACGCTTTGGTGGTTAAATCTAGAAGAGCGTTTTATATTTAATCTTTTCTTTTAATTAGCGAGCTTCCTAAACACCGTCACTGTCAGCTTTAACAGTAGACTGCATCCGTGTTGAAGATGGTGAAAAAGTGATCCCCTGTTGTCTTTTGCGTTAAAGCAGAAGTTTGGTTTATTTTTTTTTTCCCTGAATTAAAACCTAACAATTTGTGCGAAGAAGGCTGCCTTTTACAATCGGTTTTCCCCATCCCATCTTTTCAGTGCCCATGCAAGCGTCTCGCTAAGGAATATATTTGAGCGAAACGTTGTTACAGTAATTTTAAAAGGATTAAGTGACAGCAAGTTGAAATAAAAACGGTCTTGCCGTAAATATCTTTAACGACGTGTGTGTGTGGTATTGAAGTAGGTAAAAAAAAAAAATTATATTCTATATAATTTTTCGCGATACTTTTGGAGTTGAGAGGTGGACCCAGAGTTAAAAATAATGTCCCCGGGCTTCTCGGGGTCGGTGTGGCGGGCAGGGGCTGCGGGCCGCTCTGCCGCCCGGCCCGGGGTTGGAGCTGTCTGTAACGAGTCGCCGCTATCGCACATAAACAGCGATAGTGTTAACGAGGAGCAAAAGGGCACGAAAAGAGAAGGGACCTACTTCTAAGAGGCAGCTATTTTTCACTCTTAACCCCTCTGAATTTCGCTGCCGGCTGATTTATCTCGCAACCCCGGAGCTCACAAACTCGCTTCTGTCCCGACTGCGGAGTTCAAAGCGCTGACCGCGGGCAGGAGGGGAATAAACACGGCGGTTTACAAACAGCGTTTATGAGGGGGCTCGCCGGGCGCTGGCTTGGCGGAGGGAAGGGGAAGGGCCACCGGGGATGGGCCAGCCGGGCGCCTCCAACCTGACGCCGCTGCCCTTGCCTTGCAGGCCCCGTGGTCCTCAGCACGCCGGCACAGCTCATCGCCCCCGTGGTGGTGGCCAAGGGGACGCTCTCCATCACCACCACGGAAATCTACTTCGAGGTGGACGAGGATGACCCGGCCTTCAAGAAGATCGACCCCAAGGTGAGTGCCGGCGGGCGGCCGCGGTCCCGGTGCCGGTGCCGTGCCCGGTCCCGTCCCACGTGCGCCGGGGCCGCCCCCTCCCTCCAAACTCCGCTCCCGTCCGCCGCCTCTCGCTGCCTTTTATAAAAAAAAAAAAAAAAAAAAAAAATAAAAAAAAAAGCAATGTATTAATGATGTTAAATCCTCTATTACTGCGGCGTGCGCGTTTTCCAGCAGCCTTTCCCTCGGTGTCTTTGTATGGACGTGGTCAGATTTAGCAGTTAAGCCAATTGCTCTGAAATCCCTGGAGGGAGCGGCAGTCCCAGCCCGCAGCCTTCCCGAGGCACAGCGGAGGGGTTTGCCCCTTCCGAGGATATGGGAGAATCCCGTTATTTCAAGAACGTTAGTTTCCGTGTAAGAAAACACGGCGCATTTGAGTAAACGCTCCGCTGAAATGCGAGTTTATGCTCATTTTCTGGGGGGGGAGGGGG
>JAOXNO010000001.1:185205972-185245079 GCA_028565335.1 Limnodromus scolopaceus | reverse complement strand
GGGGGGGTGGGGGGATGGCGGCTTCTTTGCGATTTAAATAATAAAGAAGTTCCTTCCCCGTGAGGTTACATACCAACGCCGTGTAAAAAAACAACAACAACAACAACAAAATATCCCCCAAAAACAAAAAAACGAAAGTTAAAGCGGGCGGACAAAAGGTTGTCCCTTCCTCCCATCTCCGCCGAGGGGACAGCCCTTTCCTGCGGGAGGGGGCACACCGCCCCCCCCTCCTTCTTCGACTTCTCGTGGCTCCGGCTGGGGCAGAGCTACACGTTCGGGACGGAAATGTTTCGGGCGAGGTTGTGTTTGGTTTTGCCCCGTGGGTTTTAGCTCAGTAAATCCAGTTGCTAAAGGCGAAAGGCGGTAGGTCGTGCTTTTAAGCTGCCGGTAGCCTTTATTTTCATAATGCGGCAAAATTAATTTAAATAAAAAATACGTCTTATATTCTAAATCAGAGCTTTCAATTTATAATGCTAAGATTAACCTACGACGTCAAGTTATGCAGGTTATACGTATTTATTGTATCTTGATGTCTGTGGGAAATATTAGCTTTTGCCTTGGTCGGGTGATGTTTAGCACTAAAGGCTGCTGTTAACTTCACTACATCATTTTATTTCACACATAGACAATAAACATTTGATAGTTTGAAAATTTGTGGGTTTAGGCGTCGCTGGCACCAGTCAACCACTGAAGTGTGACTGCTAAGGTGACCCAACAGCTTAACATGACAAGAAGTCTGTGGTTTGGTTTAGATTCCGAAAATGATTATCTATCTGACTATATATGATATAAAATATGAATATTTTCAAAGTTTCTGACCACTTACTGCAGTTAGTTTTTTATGTAGTTATTAATGTGTCCTTCATAAATTACAAAAGGAAGGAACACCTTTTCATCACTGAGTTTTATTTTTATATGTATTGAGTTGTTCTGGAAAATTGAGATTAAAATCACCTCATTAAAATGATGATTGATCATTTGTCATGATAATGGTACCACATGATATTGGTGACTTTTACCAAATTACTGTTTTCTAGATATTTTCCCCTAATTAGGGGGTACTGTAACAGCATTTGTTGAACTCTACTTGTTATTTCAAATCCTTCAGACTACAGTGCCTTGTCACGTAGTGCTCATGTTAGCCAAAAAGCCAAACGGTGCTGAAAATCTTTGACTGCAGGTACTCACCTACGTCCCTAAAATGTAATTTAAAAAAAAAAAAAAGTTGCCATATATAAATGTCACCGATAATTTCTTTTCATATGGTGAAAAGTGTGAGCTAAAATGCACATGCAGATGGGTATACACACAAAGTGCTTGTATTGTTATCACTTTGTATTTCTTATTATATAGTGATAGTTCTTCCACACACAACTGCTCATGAATTTTAAAGTTTTATTTTTTAATATCTGCCTATTGCGCTAGGGAGCTAGGAAAAAAATGAATCTGAGTTGATTAAATTATTTATCCCTACTGCTGAAGTGAGTTTGAAGGCTCATTGAATGTATCTGATTTCTTGGCTCCTCTTTCTCCCCTTCCCCCTCAATTCATCCTGGTTATTTCATCCATATCATCCTGCCAGCAACAATAAATTTACTTTTTTTCAAGTAGGAAAACTAAAGAAAGATATTTGTGTCGAGTTTGCTTTGAGTGTCACATTATATAAAATAGGCAACATCATTTTTTTTTGTGATAGAAGTTGATGGTACCTGCAATATTCTCTGTTCTAATTTGGTGGCTTACTTTTTACCTCCACTTTCAAATTTAGGAACAAATGAAAAGTGAAGTTTAAATGTAAGTTGCTATAGTGTTTGCAAAAGTGCAATTTTAATGAAAACATACACTTTATTACTTAGATTTTTGAGTATAAACTTCTGTATAATTAGTTATGCAAATATTTTTCTTCAGTTAGCTACAGTTTTATCCAAATGCTTTTTACTTTTTTGAAAAAAAATTTGATATAGCTCCTTTTTACAGTACACAATTAGCATTCATTGGTGCTAAACTTAATGTGTATCTCTTCCCATTAAAAATCAAAAAAAAACATGAGAAGGCTTTGCATTACTGCTGGACTCAGTCATCCTAGGTCTTACAGATGAACTGTTAATGCTTTAAATTCCTCTAATCTGCAATCTGTTAAGGGAAAAAACGGTAATTGATTTGTTTTCTTTAAAATGTTACCTTTCAAAAGTAAATATGGAGCTTGCACAACTGTAATTTTAGCTAGAACTACAGAAACATTCAAGCAGGGAAAAAAATGCATTGAATTATTCATTTGGTTCACCATCAGCTTCTCCAAAGCCAGACATTCCTAAAAGTACAGCATTTTATTTTATTTAAGCGGTCCAACACTGTTTTGGTTTTTTTTTAAGATCTCCTGCTTGGAGAATGCTCTTTTCTGCTGAACTGTGAGAGGAGCGTGGAATCAGTGGGGATTAGCGCCTTTTAATCTACTACATCTGTAGTGGGTCATCCAACACTGTAGAACTCTCATTACTCTCTCATGCTGTATATGATTAAATGGCTGAAAATATTTGATGTTGACCTTGAAAATAAAGCTGTATGTGTTGGATGAGCAGCTTCCGAAGACTTCATATCCAAACTAGCCTTTCCCCTCGGTAACTTCTGGTTCTGGAATACGTTGTCTGAGGGAGGACTAGAGAGTTAGAAAATGTAAGTCAAAACTGAAGTGTGGGAGTATTTGAAATGCATCATTATATAAATTATGGCATCACTCAGCTTGTTCATGCTATGTTTATAAGTAAACCAACATCTTATTAGCCCAGTCAATATGGGATGGTGACATACCTTGAACATACTTGTTTTTGTGACTAGTGTTTTCTCTGTAAGCTGGTTTCATATCGACTAGCAAACTAAACTGCATCATCTTGTGAGTAGAGACTAGAGCTGTTGAAATCAGCAGAAAACATGTTGCTTAACATCTTTGAACACTAGTCTATATAAAGGTATAAATAAGCACCATCTTTTCATATACATTTTGTCATATTATGTGTTTTGCTAATTTTCATGCTGGCAATACTTTGGGCATGTTAAGTCCCTCTACCTTAAAATGAAACTTGTCCTCTCTCCTTACAGTAGTATGGTAAATTACCTGTGTAATTCACTTTATCTCGATTTAGCTATAAAAAGACATGCCTAACATATTTCAATGCAGACTTCTATTTTTTAAGGTAGTGTTTAGCTCTCTGATATTTTCTTTCCAAATAATGGTGAAGGGAGGAGTTGAGTGAGTTGGTGGCAAGTGATTAATACATTTCATTGAACCTTATGAAGGCCCCGATCCTGCCAACGCACACATGGTTAGTGAAATATTCAGCTGGTTCTGGAGAGGTCGGGGGCTTCTTCAGGCTCACAGCTAAGTGCACGGGCAGATATTTGCAGGATCAGGGCCAAAGCGGGATAACGCTTGGAGGTTAACAATTGAATAGAATGAAATACAGCGTGCCTTTAAAACAGCTAATGAATCAAATACATGCGCTGGTAAGGAAATATGTTTCTGGCCCAAATATCTACTCTTTTGTCAGGCAGAACTTCCCTATTAATTTCATTGTGGTTTAGCTATAGTGTTGAATTAGGTTCTTGAGAAAGGACAGTGCTGTTTTGTCCATATTCTAAGAAGATGCTCCCACAAAAATGCTTTCCCTAATCTGCTCTAAAGCCTTTACGAGGAGGGTGAGGCTATTCAGAGAAACAAGTGAAAGATTATGCTTTCAAAATCTCCATTAGAACTGTATTTTTCATGTATTTTCACATATTCAGGACTATTTCTATAACACTCCAAAGGTACAAAATCTTTTAACGGTCTCAAATATAAGCAACCTACTTACTAAAACCACTTATTCATTCACTAAAAAATTCCTAGCTATAGCTGTAATATAAACATGTCAACCAACTTATTATTTAAGGAAGAAACGGTAAGATCTGTTCAGGAAAAACTTGATGCTTAAGACTTTTGGCCTTTAAAATGTATTGATTTTCCCACCACCACTCTGAACTTTTTTTTCCTAGCTGGTGGAACATTGTCGTCGTAGAGCGTAATATTTTATCTAGGAGAGAACTGAGAGCAGCAAATCACTCTAGTTCTCCTCTTACTCGGGTTTGAAAATTTAACGTACATCACTACTGTCCTTCCTACTTTTCCCTACCATGTTTTCAGCCCAACTCTAGGACAGAATATACGGGACTGGATCCTTTGCAGCATAGTGCCGATGTCATTGAAATGAGAAAGACTACAGAAATAACACATAGTCTTGTAATTTCATAAATCTCCAGTACAATTGTTGAAAGAGAAGTGCTATCTGCTTATGGAAATATCTGTTTATCTTAAAGGAATATTACTATCAATTTTTCTTAATAGTAGAAATAGATTTTGCCTTTCAGGCATGTTATCGTTTATAATACATTAGTGCCATTGAAAAGAAGAAAAAAATTGTGGTGTATGTTAGAGTAGTGACAATGTTTTCTCTTAAGCTTCCTTAGTTTTAGATGAGGCAAAGGAGAGATCCTTATTATTTCACATTTCTCAATCTTCTTTATTTACAGTTTCAGTCGATACAGAATAATTGTTTTGTAAAATTAAAGGAAACTTCCAGGAAAAAAAATTATTTAAAATTTTTTTTTTGTCAACACTGGTTTTAATGGAGTGGATTTACTTATATTGTGTGATGTACTCAAAATACATGTCAAAAGTGGACTGTAAATGTATTCTTTACTGCTTTTTATTTGGTCATTACAGTGGTAATTTTAAAGTTATGCAGTGTGTACAGGCCTGCCATGAGAGAGGTTACTGTGATCAACGTGGTTCTGTCTTAATTTCAGTGAATGTTTTACTGCCCCTATTTCTAGCTTTCTTCTGCGATTTTTTTTCCAGGAATGAACTGCCGAATTTTGGCTTAAATTTTTTAAAACAACCTTATTAAAAGCAAAAATTTAACAAGTGCAGAACTCTTACTGGCTCTCTGAAGCAGAGGAGAGTATATGGCATATGCTAGGTTGTGCTATGATGCTTGCAATTTTCAGCTACATTTACAGAGATTGCTTCTTTACGTAGGTAAAAAATGACAGCCAGTATGTTGGATAACAGTTTTCTCATTATATTCTGTGAGCACATTCATTATGTATTATTAGTCCTTAATTGTAAAGATGAAATAACATAACCATTTATCTTGGCAAGCACATTATTTATAATCCGTACCTTACAAAATTGTGTGGATTTGCATGGATGTTTCCTTCTACATGTATGCTTCCGATTTTTGACATAGGAGGTGAGACAAAACTTTTCAGGTTAAGCTTGTAACTAACCTAATCCACTTTTGATAGACAAACTGTGTATCTTGATGGGGTAAAAGAACTCCTCTCTCCCCCACCCCCCTGAAATTCAGTTCTTCATTTGTTTTGTTCACCACGCTGCATTAACACAGTTTTCCCTTGTGTGCATCTGCCAGTGTACAATTTAGCCACGGGCATCTGTAGACCTTGTGGTGATCAGTATTGCAGGCAAAAGCCATATGTGTTTAAATAAAAAAAAATCTCTTTATTTCATTTGCTGTTTTAACTGGATGGATAACTTTTGTGCCTCAAGACAGAGGAAGAGAAAATACAGAAATAATTAATTGCCTCTATTCTTGAGGCAGTTTCATTTTCCCTCTCCAATATGGAATGCTTGTCAGCTTCCCTGATAAATGACTGCATCTATTTGCATAGATTTTACATTAACACAAAAATTAGTTTTATTTGTGAAAAACTAGTTTACATAATAATGCAAAATCTAGCATTATGGATTATGTTTCAAATTTGAGACACTGTAGAGAAATGAAGATTTTTTTTCTTCCTTTTTTAAAAAATTCTGTTTATTTGTTGTGTGGGTTTGGGTTTTTTTTGCTGTCAAGGCATATTAGATTTTAGCTTTGTATTTTGTTTCTATAAAATTAACCAAATTGGGGCCTTTTAATGTTTATAAACCATTTCTCCAGTCTTTCATAGATTGAATAATTGATGGCAGTATGAACACGACTTCTTTCATAGGCTTTTACACGTGCCATTTATTAAATACACTCTTAAACATGAATGCAAAAAAAATTTAAAAAAAAAATTGTGCAAACTTAACTGTTAAATACACTCTAAGAGTATACTTTAAGTTTCTAATGCGGCTATTAAAATAGTGCTCCATAAGGTATTCTTCCAAAGCATTAATGTACTGCATTAGCTAGAATGCCAGTGTAGGACTATTTTTTTTTCTATACGTAATAACCTGTCTGTTTTAAGTAATTAGGCATTCCTAGCTTGAAGTGACAGTACTATACCTCCAATTAAAAACTGTGTTTTATTCACAATTTGTCATGTCTAAAGAAAATTTACAAATCAATCAGTCTGAAATATCTTTGAAGGAAAATATACTGCCTTAATTTTGAGCCAATTGTAGTTATTTTCAAGTTACATGAATTGGATGTTTGCTCGTATAATAAACCTGGTGTCTTGGTGTCTAAAGGCAACTGCTAATTGTATATCAGCTCGTTCTCCCTGCTGAAGAAAATACAGATGCATTCACTGTTGTTATTTCAAACTGTATAACAAAAAGAAACTATTGCTCCTTACGAAGCATGCTACACTTAATGGCAACTTAAGGTAAAAGAGTGCCTTTGCCACTTCTTGAATCTGGGACACCCTAGGTGCCAGCTGTCACTGCTCAGCTAATGATGACAAATGCCCCTCTCTATGCAGATTGCAGAGCTTGCAGGCTGCTATGAAAGGCAGCCAGATTACCTTTCTTCAGATAGTAACTTAACCTTTTAAACTCAAGTGTCAGAATGAAATTATTAGCTGGGATACTTTCAATATCTGTTTCTTTAAAAAAGGAAGAAAAAAAAAAGGGAAAGGAAAGAAGAAGGCAGTGACTTCAAATAATACCATAGCAGCTCTCGTATTCACAAATTGCTCATGCTTCTCTGATGTTTTAAAAATAGGAAACTGCTGCCACTGTGCTTGTGAGCACTGTATGGAGTTTGCTGGTGCTGAATGCATGAATACTGAAGCTGACCTCTCAGTTGCACTACACGGAAATGGGGCCAAGTGGGCCAAATTCTGTCCTTGCTTACATCCACATAGTGTTACTGATGCACAGATGTGACAGATCACAGGTTAACTGATGCTATTTATAATAGACCGTAACTGATGTTACATATTGTGGATATACTCCCTTCTCACCATGACAGTTCATGTTACCACTCTAAATCTATGAACCTCAGTTAAAGTCCACTGTATCAAAACTGGGTATTTACTTGGTGGGTATGAGCGATTTCATAGAACTCAGTGTCATGTGGTTAATATTAAGTTACTAATTTAAATATATTCTTCAGTCAGAGTTTTGGAGTTACTTTCTAGGTTGTCTTGGAAGCAGCTAACAGATGTGAGGATATTGCATGGTTCCTGAACAGCACGTCAGGAATATAACGCAGTATAAGCACTCTATGTGCTTAGATTATATGCCACCTAAAGGTGTAGAGTGCTTTTTGAGTGTTTACACATACATGTTTCTGTATTTTTATGTGGGTCTATTTGTATGTGTTTATACACTTGAATATAGAAGTAAATAGACACATGGGGATTCATATCAATGTGTGTACACATGCACAAGACTACACATGTAACATCTAAAAAAAATATATTTCCATGTTTATATTAAAATACTGACATATGAGCGTGTTTAACTTGCACATTATATTTGCCATTAAATCACTCTGTACAGTGAACTGTATATGAATATCAGTTTCCCTCTGAGTAAAGCCTAGTTTTATTACAGTAAACAAGTACCTCCAATATTTTCACATGATCAAATCTCCATAGCAGTGGGCAATAATAGAAAGCTACAGAAAAGATGTGGAAAGGTATTTAATGAGAAAACCAGGAATGCTGTGGTATATGGAAGCAAGGATGTAAATAACAATAATAGGAGGAAAAAAGTGTGCATTTGGTATGAGATCGGAATGTCCCAGACAGAAAATAGTTATTATGAATGGCAGAAAGTAGAGGAGGCAGAAAAAAATGAGCAAGTTTACAGAGCAAAGTTAAGATGAGATCAATGTTGCAATAATTGTAACATGGTTAGTTCTGTAGTAATCATTAAAGCAAAGGTAATCTGATCCATTAACATAATGTTAGTAATATTCTTTTCTCCAGAAAAGAATAGATGTGATTGCTGATAGTTAGTACTTACCTCTTCTGGTAATACAATGTATGAAAGGGGGATGCTGGTTAATGTTATATTAGAAATGTTCCCTTTTAAAGTTTGGGGAAGAGTGTTTTTGGTTTTGCCTGTACATAAGTATGTTAAATTTAACATCCTGTTTTGTTCTGTTTGCTTTGTTTTTTCTTTAAGTCAGTAAGTTCAAAGTATTTAAAACTATACATGTTTCATTATTTTGAGCAAGTGTAGCACAATCTGGGAAATAAAAAAGACAAAGATCTAGTGTTTCATACTCAGCTTTCTCAGCTTGTTGGTTGAATAGGCATCAAATGAAGTCCAATGCCTATACAAAAGAAATGTTCCTTGTTTGGATTTGCCCCATCTGTGTCATCTGGTGGCTTATGCAATAGGAGGTGTTATCACATGAATCCAAATGCACAAGCCAGTTGTTTTATGGACTCTTTCTGTGCTTGGAGGAGTTTATAAGTTGCCCACTCTATTGTGTGTCACTCCCAGATGACACGTGTGCATTCTGCTGAGCATATTTTGGGGGTAATTATAACTAATGAAGCCTGGTACACAGCTTGTTCGCAGAGTGATTTATTCTGCTCCTGTCTGATTCCTGTGAGTTCTGTAAAATGGTTACATTGTGCCTTCCACTTTGGACATGTATGGGAGCATGTGGTATTGAGTCCATCTGACAAAATTTGCTATTCAGTGTACCACAGACTAATTACAAAGATATTAGCTGTGTACATCTGTTTAAAAATATAACGATGAACTGAAATTATAAATGGGATCTGTAGCTTTAGGGATATTGACTTCAGTATGGCTCTTGTTTAGTCATTTACTCTTCCCAGACTTACAGTAACCCACTTAGATGTACTGCTGTTAAATGGCTCCGAGTTCTCTGAACGCCATTAGTTAAGGTTAGGTTCCTTTTATACATTTAGCAAAGCAGATTTTATTATGCAATTTGAGTTCAGATAACTGATGATATTTTGTGGAAAGATGGATTTAAAAGTTGGGAAGGAAATACCTTATAGATTTGCAGGTTTCAGAAAGCAACAACAAAAAATCATTACTGAAGCCTGGATGTCAACCTTTATTTAACCTTAGATGTGCCATTCTCACCTTAATTTGTCTTGACTTACCAGTCTCTCAGGCAAGTAAATCCACTGACATTAGTGAGACTCCTCCTCAAGAGGTACTCATACATTTGTTTACCAGGATGGTTTTAAAAACCTTTTTTCCAGGGCACTAACATACTTCTGAAGTCATGAAGTAATGGGGCGCACAAAAGCTGCAGGGTTTGTCACTTCATCTACCAGATTCACAGATATCCCAGCAGGCTGGATGTTTTTACAAGTATCTCAGCATCAGTGTTCAGTAATATTAGTCTTCAATTATATCTGTCTTCAGCTATATCAGCTTCCCCCATCTTCACCCTCTAAGTCTGTACCCAGATTTGAAAGACTTTTTCATCTTCTTTTTTCAGTGCTTAAACAAAATTTTCCTTCGCAGAAAAAAAAGAGGTTAAAAGTTAGAGTACTGCTTGTATGAATGGGAGAACAGATAGAGTTACTTATTTTGGTACACATTTCATAAAAAGCACTGCTTAGAAAATATACTTCTCATCCTTCCTACCAGCTGTGTGAGCAGAAAAAATAGTTTTACTGAAAATGAATTTTTTTCATCTGTTTTTGTGGAAACAACTGGGGTGTTCTCGAGACAACATTAGCAGCATGACGGGTGAGAAGATGTCACTAGTTCTCAGAAGTGAATCAATTAAAGTGACATTCCTCAGCTAGCACATTAAGCAAGAGGATGTGGTCACCAGAAGACCTGAAGTTTGCCTGTGTCCTAATCTGTTCCAGTAGTGAAGTTTATAGTATCAGTAGCATTTTTCAAAATCAGTACTTTCACTGGGAGAGAACCATGAAAAGTGGGCAGAAGATCTGTCAGTGACTTCATTCTTGCTCCTGAATTTGCGTGGAGCATGTTCTTCTAGTAAGAGTTTGCAGTGTTATACACCTGAGATGATAACCATGAGAAGGTAAGAGTGTTGGAGAAAAGCTGTTTGCATATAGTGAGTATCAATATACCTGTGTATAATGTGTGTGGAGAAACATACAATTTGAAAATTGACTGGTTTGCTGAGAACAATTGTATCATAACATAGCAGTTAAGCTTAAGTTGTTTTAAATAGACAGAATTTGGGTATGGACTGTGGCAGTAAGGATATTTAGCTTTTTTAGATTTGTTCTGGATTTCTTCCATGTATAAAAGCATGTTCTGAGAACAATTTTTACATGATGATTTATGATGATGGGAAATCTGACCTGGGTTTGGGTTTGCGGATGATACAATTGTGATAGGTTTTGACTTTTGGGATAACACACATGCCAAGTGTGTTCCCAAAATGGCACCATCTTACCATGCCAGATATTACAAGAGGTGTGCTAAATTGACAACACATGCTTAATTGAAATCCTTACACAGAATGCACCTTACAGATGAAAAGCAGAATTTTGCACATTTTGTAAGGTTTCGTGTTTTTTTGTTTGTTCTGTGTTGAAGGACCATGACAAACTACAATGACCGCTATATTAGAAAATGCCTAAAAATGAGCAGTTGTTTTCCTTGGAGAAAGATTGTCACACTTTTAAAGAATAGTTAGCTGGAATTATGTTTTTGTGCTATTAAAATCCTGCAATTATCAGGCATAGTTTTGCTTGCTGAGTAATCTACTCATGTTTAGTCAGAGTACATCTGTTCTATATAATTTTAAACATTTCATAAAATATTTAAGATTAATGGTCCAAATCAAGCACTAGCTAAAATGATGACACTAATTACATCAGATGTAGTTGGGTCAGTGAAGCTTATGTGTCATTCTTTTGCGCTGACCAAACTTTTGTTGCATGAACTCATGTCCCATTTTAGTTGGCCTCAGAGCAGAGAGTGCCCTTCCGAAAGCTGGGAATTGCAGCTGTAGTTTCAGCCTCTCTGCTACTTTCCTTTCTTTACAAGCTGCATTCATTCTATTCATTTCCATTTCTTTGCTACCTTACGTGAATTTTGTGATAAGAACGATTATTTAAGTTACCTTGAACCTAGACACTTATTTATGCTATGCCATGCTAGGGCTAGTGCATATGATATACATACCAAGTATGGCTAGGTGAAAATAATTTCTCATATAAGTATCTAGAAAATAGTAGTAAAACAGTACTCTTAGTAGTAAAATCAGGGCCTACAATGATAATCATTTAGCAGAAATTGGAACCAAGAAGCGGAGTCACTTTTGGGCAGTAAATTCTCACTTGTTAAGCTCACCAGTGTTAGTAGCACACTTTCCTCTCTGCCGGTAAGCCATGCCCTTCCATTTTCCCTGGTAGTCTCCCAGATTTGTGGGGCCAGGCTGCCAAGTTGGACAGTCTGTTTTCTAGAAATTCTGAAAAAGCATTGATGGAAGAGGGTTTGGCATATTCCGTATGTGCCAGTCAGTCACACGGTGGACATGTCGGACTGCTTGTAAAGCAAATGATGGCATGTTTGAGTTTAGTGAATGCATACGGAATTTGAACTCCAACGTCACGCTGATCCTGTGGTACTGTATGTGATGATCAGTTGTGCAGGCAAAATGATTGTGATTCACTTAAACCCCCAGTTTTTATATCAAGTTAGTTAAGTTTATACAGTTTTGTGGAACAGGAAAAATTAATCACAAACAAGAAGATGACCAAAAAGTACACTGTGCTTGGGTTAGGAAAAAAAGTGACTGGATGGGCTGAGGATCAGGCCAAAAAGATTAAAGAGAATGAATTTGAAATGGAAGACATTAAAACTTCTCAGGAAAAGTTAATTTGAAAACTTCTAGTAAAATCTGTTTCATTGAAGAGAGGGGACTGAAAAAACAATATAAAGAACTGAAGGGGGGAATCAGAGGATAAATTATGAAGGAAGAAGTATATCTTTGCTTAAAGAAGTTTGACTTAAATCGGGAACATGTAGGGTTTTCTTCATATTAAGATAAATACCACACTAATCAGAAATCCCGACCTTAAGATATCTCTACCAGTGCACCCAAGCACAGTTGGCCCACGTGGCAATTCTGATGTTGTGAATCATGCTGAAAAGTGTCAACATTTCCCAGGTCTACTCTTGGCTGTGCTTGAATTGAGCCAGCCTCAATGTAGTTGCTGCTTTTGTGGGGAGAACTCCTTGCTTTGTGAAAGTGAATAAGGTAGGTCTCCAAGAGCTGCTCTCCAGAGCCCCAGACAGCGAAAACAGCAGCCTTTTTGGCATCCTTCACTGACCTAGAGGTTTGCCTGTCCAGAGGCTTATGCAGTCTATACAGTAAAGGAAAGCTTTATTAGGATGGGAAACAGGATACAGGAGTGAGATTCCAGAAGTTGAGAGGGAACATGTATAACGAAGGTCATGGGACATCTTTAAAAGCGTAGATAATTATATTGACACCTTGGCTGCTATTCTTTACCTTCCAAATTAAATCCTAAATGAGTAGGACTGAATGAGACCTTTTTGGACGCACAAACTGCTGAACTTGCTTGTATTGCGTGGTACTGTGTGTTCTTAAATTAACATTACTAAACATGGGACTTACGAGGCCTTCATTCACAAGATTACATTATTTGTTATTGGTCTTGTTTAATATTTATAGAGTGACATACATTTCCATATTGCCTTAGAGAAATAAAAATTATGTGATTCTGGCCTCATTTTGCAGTGTAATTTTGGCAAATGCAAGAAATTGTGAAAAGAAAAAAAAGAAAAAAAAGAAGACATAATGGAAAAGGTAGAAAGGTTGTAATAAATAATGCTTGCTACTATATTATGTAGGAAGCTTGTATATCTGATATCTTTTTAAGTCACTGTAAAATGGAATTTCTAAAAGGACAGTGGTGTAGGGAAGAAGTTCTGTTGCAGTGTTAGGATTGGGAGAAGAAGCCACAGTTGAAAGACAGAGGTAGAAGGCGTGAGGATTAGATTTCCATTTGATGTGAGTTTGTTCAGGTTGGTTGAGGCTGCTGAGAATTCAATCAGAGGTGTTTGAACGAGATGCAGTGGTGAGTACAGGTAGGAATATCTCACTGCCCTTGCTCCCAGGTGGATGGGTTGAAGACCAAGCAGGAGGCAAGCTGCCGGCTGCTGCCTGCTAAGTGAGCTAACTGAGCCAAACACTACTGGTGTTGTCAAGGTTTCCCAGAAATGCACAGTTCAGTGCCTGAACACAAAACGTTAAGCTGCAAAATTTACGTGTGGATAGGGATGTAGGCTCGATTTCCCGCTCAGGAAAACCCAACAAAAAAATCTTGGCAATCCCAGGCGGGAGGGTGATGACGTTGATGTAACATGATAATATGTTATTTTTTAGGCTGCAGAAATGGCATCACATCACCTTGTTGCAATACCAGGCCTGTAATGTTACTTTCTTGCTCCTTTTGATGCACCCATTGCTAACATGGCTCTTCAGCTTTGAGGGGTGGGGTGCTACATATTTGAGTCTTCCTTTTGTGTATCTTTGCAGACTCACATGTAAGAATCGCCATTTTAACCAACTACTACTGTTCTAGGGTTCTGTTTCATTGATAGAAAGTTCACTCATGTTTTGTCAACTGTTGAATGAAAATATGATTCATGTTTTTAGTCATGTAGGCTGCATGAGTGTTCAGAGCACTTCATAAATGTTAGGGTGATATTCTGTCTAGAATACCTCTGTTAATGCAGAAGCACAGATTCAATTATTTATTATTCTGGATTGGTTAAAACAGCGTTCATAGGTGTGAATCTGTGCTTTTAACAGCAAAAAAAAATTGTAATCTTTGAGTGAAAGATCTAAATATTTTATTATAATAATCAGACATAAGTACCCACTAAGATTGAAGTATAAAATATCTGCATGAGTGGGTGAAATTCTGGCATAACAGCTGACCAGTTTTATGGCTTTTGTGTTACCCCCATGGTAATAATATGTTGCATGTAGGAGGCAGTCAGTTTTGCACAACCACAATTTGTTTTGTTTGGGGTCTTCTGCTTAGCTGACTGGTAGTAAAAATATACAAACTCTTTTGTTCTTTTTTTTTTTTTTATATGCATGAAGCGAGTAAGTTGTGGTGGCTGTAATTCCTATTATTAAACTGTGCTTATTTATTAATGTTAATTATTAGGCGGTCAGTTGTTATCCTTGCTAAAAAGACATGCAAAGAAAGATGTTTTGTGATAAGAAAGCAGTTTTGTCTCAAATAAGGGAAACTGGATGTAATGCTCTGCAGAGTACCTTTTACAGAAGCGCATAGGATCTGTTTACCTGGTTGAAATTCAAATTGTTTTATTATGGTGTCAATTCTTTGGTTTTGGCAGCACTTCTAAAGTGTCTATACACAAAAGGACTACCACAGTGAATGAATGCTAGTGTTGACACCACCTAACAAGCAGGGATTATGTGTTTACAGAAGAAGTAATATGATAGGTCAAGTATAAGAGGCACTTCTCAAGAGCACTTCACCACATAATGAGTGACTGACTAGAAAGTGCGGAGCTGCCACTCTTTGGCTTCGTTTCGGTGTTGATGCCTGCCTCTCTCCTCCAAAGCCCTCTTGATCATGTTCAGCTGCTCTGTTCTCATGTGGTGAATAATAGTAGAGTAAAGCTGCTTTTCTGTCTCATTTTTCTTGCTAATTTACACATTCAAGCCATTTTTTGTTTGCTATCCTTATTTGCTATTCCCTTTTGTCAAGGCACTGTTCTCTTTTTTGCCTCAGGCCTAGGAACTAATTTGAGCTTCTATAATTACTTCATGTTTTACACCTGTCTGCATATCATGCACCCCTTGTCTCTGTACTTAAGCTGTATATTTCCTTGGAAGAAAAAAAAAAAAAAAGGGCTAGTTTTCATATACAAGGAATCCCCAAGTTTCTCCTCTCAGTCTTCCTACAGGAGAAACACAATTAAACTGTTGAGATGTTCTCAGCAATGCAGCTGACCTTTTGGGTTCATGAAGGACAAATGAATGCTGTCTGTTCAGACAGTTTGTGTTAAGACATTGTTGAGCAAAGAGCCCTGAGCTTTGTTCCTCTTGAATGAAGCAATGGTTGTAGTCATTTTAAAATCATTAAGAGCCTGAATGCATGGTATCATTCTACAGTGTTTGCTCTACAGCTGCTCTTCTGCTTTAATAGCAGCTTATTAAATTTGGGTCAAGCGCACTCTGAAGAGTATCACAATGAAGAAACTGTTCAAAAAGTTACCTGTTTAAAAAAAAGGCAATTGATTAGATTTTTAACTTAAGTGACAGCTGCAATTCATTGCCTGTTCTTTGTGGTGTCCTGCAGCCAGAGTGGAAGCCTTTTGTAATTTGGTCTTCATTTTGTAAAAGCTTTCTTGAATAATCCAGGGTTGCTTTCCACTCTGAGACCGCCTCAATCCAATTAGGAGTTTAACAAGGGTCAAATTAAGGAGACTTTACACTTCATGTTTGCATCATTAGCCATAAGACTGTTTTGTGTGTGCACGACTGTGTGTCGAGGGAGGAGGGGAGGCTGCAAGACGGGGCAGACACAAAGCTGTCATCCACCATGTGGTGCATCCCATCGCTGAATGGAGGCACAGCAGGCTAGGAACAACATTTCCAGTTGTCTTTTGGGGCTGTCGTCATGTGGATTTCAGCTGGTACATAGTTGTTTGGAGGTTACAGGTGCTAGCTAGAGCCGAGGAAGAAGAGCGTGCTCTGCGCCTCGTCTTTTCTCTCCTGGTAGCCTATTGTTATCGGACAAATGACTGGGAAGAGATGAAGTTAGAAATCTCTTGAGCATTCATTATTTTTGATGAGATGACAACTACCCCAGTTCCTTGTTCTCCCTACTCGTGCTGTTTCCTGTTATTTTTTGAAAACATAATTTTTCTTCGTGTTAAGTGTATTGTACAGTGTGAATTTTTTTATACAAGTAGTTTAGTTAGCAGGCTTTAGATAATCAGATGTGCGTATGGAAGACTACAAACATGCAGTCATATTTTCTACAATAACAGTCTTATTAAAACGGCGCTGGTTTTACTTACACAATTTTTGACTACGACTACATTTTCCTAATGAATTATTTATAGAAACTGTTGAAAATTAAAGAGAAAACCATAAGACCCTCTTTTCTGTGTAAGATTGTTCTTAATGACAAGAAAAATTCTCCTGCTAATCAGTGTTTAGATGTGTGGGATATTGCTGGAGAACTGTTGCAGTGTCTCTTTAGCAAATGCTTTGTGCTGCTACATACAAAGTAACGATTTATCTAAAAATAACACTTTCATTGTTCCTCCCCCCCTAAACCCATTAATAGGTACTTTAGTATCATGCGAGTTTTCATAGTTTAATCCCTTTTCAAAAGCTTTTCAGAATAAAAGCTCTAAATGGTCCTCAGTATTAATTTGATGTGACTTCTGTACAATATGGTTTGAAACTCTCAGAAGCACATTTTTACAGCTTACCCTTTTTCACTGGATCAGTGTGTGGAAAATACCAGCTAAATGTTTCATGGAGTCTCTGCTGTAAGCCTTTTTTGTTGTCTTGCAGATGCTATAGCTTGCTAGTGATTTTTATTTAGTACCATCATTATTAGATAATACTTAAGCCGGATCAAAACCTCTACATATATTATTGTTCATTGAATTTAAATTCTAGGAAATGCCACTTAGAACATATTTTTTTAAAAAAAGTTTTGACCTGTCTCTTGAATCTCATTTGATGAGAATTTAGCTTCAACAGTAAACTGTGCATAATAAATGGTGATTGAGTTTAATGTAGTCTGTGTTTGTAGTCAATCAGATCTTTGTTTACATTTAGACAGGAGTAGCTGGCTTTCGAGCTTTGGACACCCATAAATAATTACATTTTTTAAATGCTGAGCTTTTGGTGAAATATTAATTTGATGTGTCTGATAGAAGTAACAAGAAATAATTTAAAACTTGTGCTGTCAACTTCTTTATCAAAATGGGAATGTGTTTTCTATTTGGATCCCAGTGTGAACAGTGGCTGGTGAAATAAAAATCTTGTCTATCCAATTATTTTCATAATGTATATCTCCTGTGGTGATTTTTTTCTTCCTCAAAAACACCACCTAACTCTGGAACAAGATATTTACAGTAGTATCAAATGGTGAGGGCCTGTATTTTGTTTTGTTTAGTTTTACACTTAGTTACCCTAATTTTAAGGCTTTTGTATAAATTGTTATCGTGTATGAATGACGTGAATGTGAATTGTATAATATAAACCTGTTTGAAGATGTTCAGTCTGTTCTGAGCTCTAGATATCCAAAAGGATCAGAGTAATATGAGATTCAGAATGTCACATTTTCATTCTTTATTACTCAGTTTCTTTAGCCCAAAGAGAACCCAGTCACTTGACTACAGAAGCATTTATTCAAGGTACTGTTTGCCATGCCCAGGTGAAATAAGGTATCAACAGATATTTTTATATTAAAGAAAGCTTCCGGCACTGATCTGTGGTATGCTGTCTTCCTTACCATTATGTGTATATATTCAACACATGCCAGTTTGACTTTTTTTTTTTTTTTTTTTTTTAAACCTGGCTACCTTCAGGAAGGTATTTAATTTTATAATTTCACCATTCTGCAGCCTGGAGAGATATCCTTTACAAAATTGTAACAAACTGAAATGAAGATTCGTAGTCGTTATGAAATAACTCCCGTAACATAAAATGTATTTTATATTCTGATATTTTGTGATTGATAGGCTGAAAAGTGCTTTATTATTTCTTCAAAAAGAAACTAGTGAACACCTTTCTATGCTGAGTAGAAGTCCCCTTTGCCTTCCTGCTAGATCCTTTTATTGTAGGTTGGGTTTTTTTTTTCATGTTATATGCTTTGGAGTATAGGTGGTCTGCAAGAAAAAATAATGGATTTCACAGCTGCAATGCCAGAATTTACAGGTTGAAGGAAAAGTGGGCTTATGATCGGTGAACATTGCAGTCATTATTTCCTATTTACCTACTAGAAAACACGATGACAGAAAAAAACCATCACAGTTCTATATTCCAGTAGGGTGTTTTACAAATGTACATGTGGACATTTGTATGTAAATTAGATACAACCTTTGAGCTCTTGGGAAGTTATCAGAGTGGACCTTAGTGTCACAAACCTGCTGCGCTCTCTACCAGGATTTATTTAGCCATAAGAGGAAAGAAAACAGCATGATTTATGCATCCGTGTAAGTTTTTGGGAGATCACCCAGTCACCATTTTGTGCCAGTGTCACAGAGATCTGAAGATGTGAATGGTAATCAGGCTGTTCAAGTAAAGCCTAAAAATTTCTGTCAGCTGCAAAGGTTGGAATTTTAGATAAACAGATGCAGGACTTAGATAATGTCAGGAATTAAATATTTCTTCTCAATTACAGTAAGTCTGTACTGCATAAATTCTTAAAAGCAATGAAGCTTTAAAGGCTGCTAATCTAAGTTTGAGATTCCCCATATTGGCATATACATTTTTGTTACTATTTGTATAGATATTTTATAGATGTTTTCCTCATTTTGGAATTTATATTTTCTTCTGTTTATGTGTTGGTGTAAAACATGATGTCTATCTATATTACAATACGAAGTTATTTGGATTTTTATTGTAACATAGTCACCATATATCTTGTTTTATTTTTTCCTTCTTACTTCTAACATACAAAACCATTTGCTAAACCTAGTTTTACTGTAAAAGTAACTTCAGTATAAAATTGATCACATAGTTATCCAGAGGAGGATCAGATGCCAGCTTTCTTCCTTTCAGAAGGGCTATCTACACTTTTTGTGTATAATGAATTTGGTTCTCTTGAAAGATGCTGGATTGACAGCCCTGAAGACCAAAGTCCTTTATTTATGCATGAGCAGCACCAGTTCTGCCTTTCCCACACTGCCCTCCTGATATGCTTCACCCATGACCTGAAGGATCCCGCTTAGGGGTGACAGCTTAGTAGCCTTCATACCCATTCACTCCTCCAGTCCTCCGCTGAGAGTGCCAACAAGAATGCCAGGGTGGTGGTGCCTTTTTGCTGTGAACGTTTGATAACTGCCTTTCAGGTCACAGTGGACATCCCGTTTTCCACAGGTTATTGAAAAGCAGTCAGAGGGTGGTAACTTTTCAGGCTCTTCAGGGTAACGGCAAAGCAGAGGTCTTAAGGTAATTAAAGGCAAGACCAGGATTTGGTTCAATTATTGTATATAGTGTAGTAAATTAGAGTCAAGTTCTCTAGCCCGTTACCAATTTCCTGATTGAGCTCGTCCTCTAGGACATTTTACAGCACTACTAATGTTCCTCAGGCCCTCTTCTGTTACTCACTGAAAGGAAAGAATGTTTTTTGCAAGCACAAGTCACAAATAGCCCAATTTTCTTCTGGCTTACAAAATGCAAAGCATAACTAATTTGATAGTGGATTGTACCAATTTTAATTTGACTCAAAGACCTTATGGGCTAATTGAGTATGTTTCTGATCTCATTTATGGTAAAGTAAATTTAAATTCCATTTGAGTTACGCTAGGTACACATGTGGGCATAAGAGCAGTACTTGATTCCCTGTGTATAACTTACATACTGGATGTATGTAATTAGTCCTTAATGAGACATAAGATACAAACGCACATGCAGAATTCTAATGGATCAGATAGCCCAGTGCTAACAGAAACTCTTAACTTTTCCCTGTTTTCTTTTTTTTTATCATATTTTGCATCAGCGATACATTTATATTGGAAATGCGTGCTCAGTGCATCTGAGCCACGATTCAGTTGCCCACTTTCATGTGTATTTTGAGAAAAATGTACAAGGGGTTTGATTTTATATTTCTAGTTATTCCAGAAAGTAACATATATATGTGTTTAAGATAATGACGTTAGAAAAAGAAGGAAAAGAAGTAACTGCTGTGTTATGCTAAATGAGCTTATTTTCAGTATTCAGTGGAGTATTGAAATATTCCAAGCTCTAAATAAGAATACACAAGCCTCTGCATATGAAAAGCTCCTCATGCGAATTTATTTTAGAATCCTTAATGGGTGACTTAAATGTTTGAATAGTAAGACAATTCAGTTATGTATACATTAAAATCATTAAATGAAAAGAGTTTTTCTATATTTCAGAATATGAGAGCCTACATTGTATACACACAGCTACATGTAAAGCCCTTGTGAAGTTTCTAAAGGTTATCCGTGGTTCTTGGGAGGAAAAAACCTTTAATTTCAGCCCAATTATTTCGTATTTGCCAAAATGATTATGTTCTTAAAAATCCGTATTTAAAACAAGCCAAAGTTTAAAATGAAATTATTTTTAAACAATCCAGTTCAAGTTCAGAAAATATTTTTAATTTACTTAAGATATTTTAAATCAACAGCCAATGTCTTTATGAAAAAGTTACTCAGCTTGAAAAAAGTACAGAAAAAAATCAATGCCAAAGTAATTTTCTCAATGTGTGAAAACACATCTAATTTGAGAACATCACCTCATAAAATTGTTCATAATACTGAATTATTTGAGAAAAAGTGTAGAATCTTAACATAATAACAAAATCATGCGGCAGTATTATAGTGACCATAAATTATTTTTTTCTCCCATGTGCTTATTAATAAAAAACTGGGGAAAAATCTAGAAAAAAAAATCTTCTTCATTTTCTGGACCCTGCATTGCAGGAAGGAAATAAATAAGAAAGAAGTAGATTTTAATTTTATATCAAAGAAACCCTTGAGGTGGAAAGTTAGGGAAAGCTGCATGGGTTTGTAGCACACAAAATGTCGCTTGAATTTTGCTGCTCAGTAGTTTGATATACTCATTTGCTGATGCGAAATGACGAGGGCTTAGAAAGCAGGGTTTTGTTTTTTAGCTGTCTGTAGACCTAGTGGGGCCTTACAGAACCCAGTCAGCAGGTCATTAACTCTGGAGAAAACAGCTTGCATTAATATGCTCTAATCCGGTATAATTAGTCAAATTACTGCACGCCGACCGGCTTGTCATGTGTTGTCAGATTTGGCATGCAGGCGGGATCGCCAGGGTCCCTCTGGAATGCCACACTGGATCAGGGAGAAGGGCTCGCTAGTAGTACTGCGGATTTCTTGATGAGGAAAGCAAACAGAATCAGCAGCCATAGCCTTACAGAAAAGAAAAGAAAGACAAAAAAACCCAAACAATCAAAACCCTGATCTGTTATTATTTTGTTGAGAAATAGGGAATTCATGTCATGGGAACCATTTACAGTTGAGATCTACTGTTAGAAATAGAAGCTGTTCAGTTTCTTCTTACAATTTCTATGTATCTAACAAAACTGGAGATCCGCTGTACTATATAAGATTAGCATTCATAAAAAGATTTAAAATAAATAATTACAAGAGGATCAGCTACAAATTACCTACCACACTGTGACACAGATTATTAAACTACCAGCGTGTGTGGGTGCATGTGTATGTGTGTGCTCGTGCGTGTGCCCCTTTTTCCAGTAGGGGAGGAGGTTATTAAACTATAAAAGGGCCATATTAGCATAAATTTACAAGAGCTCTTGTTCTGGCGGCATGATAAAAACCTGTGTTACCTTTGCATTAACACTGAATTGCTTGTTGTGCTTTTGGCAATGACAGATAAGTCAGTGTAATTCCCCATCGCAACGGAAATGATGCTCCAGATTCCAAACGCATCCTGAAGATGTCACTGACAATAATCTTCAAAGAACGGCCAGTGAAAGTGGGCTGTATGTTTGCAGGATGATATACTGCAAATGACAGGAAGAATTATGTGAGTGAAGACGAATCTGTAACATATTATTAAGCAATTTCACGAGAATAACAGGGATAAAAGGATAATGGATGAGGGTGTCATTATTACCTTCATGTAGAGGGAAAGCAAAAGCAAAGGTAGAGAGACAAGATTAATTGAGGAAGGGTGAAGCATTCATTGCTCATCAGCTCTTTTGTACTCTCTGCTCCTGAAATTCCAGACAAAAAAAAAAAAAAAATATTGCTCAGGGCTGCATTTTAATGCAGCTGGCAAGACAGAGCCGAAAACTGACAGGGCACTTTTTAGTCACCTCCCTGTTTCCATAAACACACAACGGCTATTACTCCTGGAGTCTTCCTGTGGTCAGAACAGTAAGCTGATGGGATGTTCTTTTTTTATCACAGTTACTGTTTTTAATTGTGCTTCCGAACTCGGCAGTTTTATCTGTTGATGGTGTGGAACCGAACAGGTCATTCCCTATGCATTGTTTGCATTGCACAGTTGCAAATGTAAGCAGACTGTACATAATAGATGTCAGCAGAAGGGCTTCTTTGGAACACAAAGGCAAATGGGAGTGTTCTTTAACGTTAGTGACAACATAAAATTTTGCCAAGGTACCAAGGTTTTACTGGGTTTTCATATACACTGTGAAGAAACAGGAAGTCATTTGGCAATTGGGCAGACCAATCCTGCAGTGTTAACTCAAGTATAATTCCTGTCGAAGTCAAGTTTTGCTCACTTAGAGGGTTATCACTCGGTCAATAGTTTCAATTACTGTCCTTAATTTCTGTATATTCTCCAAGCAGCAGTTGATTTTACAGCAGAAAATATTTTAAAATTTTCTGTTTCCTTTTAAAAATCTTCATATATAATACATTTTTAAAATATTGTATAGATATAGAATGTTTTCCCCTGATAATGATGTTTTCTCTGTGTACATTTTAATTTCAAAAGGAATGTCAGGGACCTGGATAATTAAGAACACATAACTATTTGCATTTGGAGAATGGACTCTAGGTTTTAAGCCTTCTTAGATTTAAAATAGTATTCAGCTTCCTTGATTTTCTTTTCTGTGTTTATTTCAGATAAGGAGTTGTTCTGATGAAGTAAATAGAGTTATGTTTTGTTTTGGTTTTTTTGACTGATAAAAAGTGTTCCAAAGTTTTGACACCAAAAGAAAGCAAAGGAAATTAATTTCTCAGCTGTTCTCTGTAGGGAAAAAAAAAGAGGTTTTTTTGGAACTTAATACTGTAGGGGAGACAGATGAAAACCTACAGTTTGGTGGGAAAAATAGTAGTGGGGAATATGCCTCAATTGATTGTTATTTCTAGTAGTGAAAATTGGATAGGATTTCATGAAGTTGTGTATTTCGTAAACTGAACTGCTCCTATACGGTAAAGGGCATATACAGGATTTTAGAAAGAATAGCTAAGGTCAACAGCCCAGGCTCACTCACTGGCAGAGTCTGAAACCGAGACACTGGGGGAGAAGGATTTTTTCTGCTACCTCATGCGTAATAGCAAGATAAACAGAGAGGAGTGCTGGGGGACAGAAGGGGGTTGGGAGCTGGGTTAGGGTGGGAGGGGGCTGTACTTCATTGCAGTAGATTTATTGATCATTGAAAAATAGGCGTGTGAAAATAATAGATAGGAATTTCGTTCAGTGTGATGCTTTGATACATTAGCACAAGAATATGAGAAGGTTGTTTCAGCCCAGCGAATGCTGTGCTGCCCAAGAATCAATTGATGCTGTGAGGAGCCTCACAGGACCAAAGGGCTCTGTTCAAGTTAATTACAAAGGTTTTCTTAGAAATCTACAGGATCTCATGCTTAGATCTATCCCAGTATCTATCACAATAACCCGCTTGAACAATGTAACTTAGAAACTGGGTCATCCTACAGACAGAAAACGTTTCTGTGCTTGATTATGTTCCTTTTTTGTGGGTTTTATTTGTTCATAGTATATACTACAGACGTTATGTTTAAAAAAACCCACTGCCATTATCAATAAAAAATTACCACTAGATAATGGCAGCAATTAGATAACTCTTGTGAATTTTGCTACTTATGTTCCAAGCAGTTATTGTTAAAACAAATTCAGATTGCACAAAATATCTGATCGGAGAGATTCATGTTTGGTCTTCTATCTTATGTAAATTTTAAATTTAAGTAAAAAATTGTGTTGACATATTGTGGTGATTTGACCACAATGCTATTGGTTAGACTCCTTAACATCACCAAAATATTTTCCCAGAACATGTGGTAAATTCTTGGTTCTGTGAGAGGGAGGGAAGATTCTGGTCCTTACCCCTGCGGAACTGACCAAGAATCGTGGAGAAAGTGGGAATCTAACTGTGTTCCCCTCATCCCATCACTTCTCAGCATATTTGTTTGACTTTATTGAGCCTGGAACAGGGAAGAAGGTAGAGAGGAAATAATTTTACCTCCAGAGATTTTATTTTGCTGTGAATAGTGATGCTCTAAAGAGCACAGTGGAGTTTTTCATTACTGTCTTTAACCCAAACTACTAAGAGATGTATTTATGTTTGCAGGTAAAATGCAAACTAAAAAAAAGTTTGCATTTTTTCTCTACTGGGTGACTTACCAGGCTAGTGAAAATGCCAACAATGTGGCATACACCTCAGGTGGCTTACAGTTATTGGTGATGTATTCAGCAGGAAAGAATCCAGCTTGACAAAGAGTTTCTCAGATGAGTTTATGTGACTCATTATTAGAAAAGAAATCTCATTCTGTTACACCCAGACTATTCATACACGGCCTGAACTAAGCAGGGTGGAACACACCAACTGCAAAAGTCGGTTTATAGAAAGTTTTGGACAATTATTTGAACTGATGTGTTCATACTAAGATTAACTGAAGAGTTATTCTTGCCCAGGGAACCAGAGAGACATCCTGACAAGACATGGTGATGCCTTCATTGTGTGGCATCACCACCTTTCAGCACGTATTTACAGAATGCAGCAATAATATAAAAGATCAGGATATTATGGTTGTATTTTGTCTATCATTGCCATCTCTCTTTTTTTTTTCATCTAACCATTTGAATAGTGATGTGTTCACTTTCTGTCTCTCTCCCTTTCCTTGTGCTTACTGCTATTCCCCGCACTTCTTAACGATGTTTCTCAAGAGTTCCTTTCAATCCAAAGCTCCTGACATCAGTGGAAAGACCTGGAATGATTTCAGTTGGTTTTGGGTGAGGCCCAGTCCTACTAAAATCAAGCAGATCTGCAATTCTGATTAAACCTTTTGTACTTCAATGTTCATGAAAATCTTTAGACGTTCCAGAGGCATAAAGTACTGCCATCCTCATTTGAACATTATAATTTACCATGGAGGAAAACTCAGATATTTAATGAATACAGGTTCCAGCTAACTTTAGTCGTGTTCCTATTATGTTACTGTTGCTACTATCAGGAGTTTTGCTTGAAATATTTGTTGAAATATATGATGTTTCAGTTCAATATTTTAATTTTCCACCTCCTTGCCCTCTAGTGGACAAACAAGCTCATTATTGCCAGAGCCTGACACATCTGGGACCGCAATTACCCATAAGCAGGTTTTCTTCTTTACATGAAGTGGTGTTTTCATGTAAAATAGGTCTTGGGTTGTTTTATTCTTCGGTTGGGATCTATTCGGCTTGTTTGTATTGAGGTAGGAAAATGTTACTTTCTGGTGTTATTTGGTATAAACTTATGAAAAATTGAAATCTTTTTAGGAGTATTTGGCTCAGTGTCATAAAAAAAGATCCCAGGAGGACCATACTGAATCTTCCCATATTCTAAGTTTCTAATAATAAGTTTGAAAAACCATATTTGTTGATTCATTCCACTATAAAATGACAAAAATTATTTCAAGTGTTTGGCTTTCTATAGAATTAGTTGACATTTTCCATTGTAAAAAAAATTATGTTTTTTTCATAAATATTAAAAATACCCAAAGTTTTCCAGCTGGTAGAGAAAGCTGTACCAACGGCAACCAACTTATTTTTAAAAAATTCTTCCAAGACAATCATCTCACTAGATATTTTTTAAAAATCTAGCTTGACAGCCTTATTCTCTGTGGTAAATATGCTACAATGCTCCTACATGCAGGAGACCCTTTTCAATATTGTACAGTTGCATTGGAAAATTGAAATGGCCAAAGAGGGGGTCACCGTTTTCATTCACTGAGGTGTTTTACAAATTATTATGGCTTTGTTTTGTTTGTTTTGCAATCTTTTAAATGAATGATACCACTGACTCTTAAGGATAAATGGTTAATACCAGGAAGGAGAAATGTACATACCTAGCCCTCCTCCTGAAGTAAATAGGTGCTTCTTCTCAGCTGTTCCAAATACATGGGTAAAACAGTTTTCCAATGGAAAAGCCAGTAAGGTCACTGTATAGGTTCCTGATAGTGGGCACCTGCATATAAAACCAGTTTTGGACTTTCTGGAGTACTTTCCGCTTCTACTTCAAACTTTCAAAGCTAACAGCTGTTTAGAGCACTCAATATTTTTGCAAACAAGTCCAAAATCGGCATTAATATTTATAATAGCTAATGTATCTTATTTAGATGTTGCTTCTAGAGACATGATGTAAAAATTTCTCTTCTTTGTTTTCTGTGGTGTTAAAGTTTTAAATTATTTATAGTAATTTATATAAAATGGATTCTTCTGTCAGCAACACTGTTACAACTCATTCAATTAATTTAGTGGGATAACATCAAAATAAATGTAGGAAAAAATTCCCTCCAGTTCAGTCTTCCTCTCCCTAATTCTGCTATATCTTCATTTTGCCTAATGATTTTTGGCAGAAAAGGCAGGCAAGTGATTGTGGTAATTTTGCATTGCTCTCTGTTTTGGAAGGGTATCCTCAGTGTTGTCTCAGTTTCTTGTTCTTCTTTCAAACAAGCTAACATTTTCGAGTACAAAAGAGAAAAAAGGCAAACACTCAAAGAAATAATGTTTTTTAAAGGGGATTGTGCAGTTTTGACATGTACAAAAATGCTCAATTGCTACTACATTCCAAGAGGATGTATAGATTTAAATTACTTTTGTGTGCTTGACAGAGGTAGCTAAAAGTGAATATAACATTACAATAAGATATGGTGATTAACATTAAATTTGGATAGAAGAAAGTTGGATGCTTATCATGATAGGAAAAAGGTTAATATTTTAAAGTGAGGCTAAAGGTTGACAGGAGAAAAATTGAGTTAGTTTGCAAAAAAGAAATTTGTTTCTTTAAGTGAAAATTGGGGTCAAGAGGGCAGAGCTCTCTGCTTCAACATGAATGAAATAAATTAAATAATACCACCATAAAGCAGCAGTGTATAAGCTAATGATAAAATAGTACATGGTGGTTTTGAGAAAGATACTGTCTATAAGCAAAACATCTGCAGAAATGCCATTTCAAATCATTGGGTTTAGGGTTTTATTCTATTTATTATTACCATTGTTTTCAAACAGAACAGCTTTTTTTTTCCAGTTGGGGGCTTTTAAATTTATGCAGTACCGTTAATTACTAACAAAGATGGTAATGCTGATGTTCAGAGAAAATTACAATTTTGATAATTACATTCTGTCTAAAGGAAATTTCTTGCATTTCAGATGGGTGCGCTGTTCTGTACCATTTCTTGACATATCTCGTGTGTGATATTAGATGATGTTTCCCCATCTTAAATCAACAGGAGTTGATTGCATTTCTTTGGTCAATATGTGGTAATTCCTGTGTATGTGATCAAATTGCATCAATTCGTAACTAGTCATATGAAAATAGCAGATTTAGGAAATGAATCTATGAGTATCATTGTTCTTCATCATGTTAATCTGTACCTTCAACAGGCAGAGGTAGGCAGCTAGTTTACTGTCATCATTACCAGTATGGCATACCTTTGTTTCTCTAATAATAAGCGTTTCTTTCTTCCATTCTCTTTATCAAATTAATCAAAATAAAATAAGCAAGAAACCCGCCTCCCCATGAACAGGTTTCTTATTTACTGCTCTGTAATGGATTTTTGCCGTCTAGGTAGCTTATGTATCAATATATCATCAGGTTTTGTGACAATATTTGTTTCTACTGTCCCATTCTTCAGATTTCAGAGAGGGTTATGGGACTGTAGGTTGACGTATAAATACGTTTGTATCTGGGTTCCTTGCAGAAGTGCATTTGTTATCTAGACTGCTCACAGGAGATGTTTCCATTTGTATGTATGCAGTACCCCACTTCTGTTTTGAGTTTGTTTTCTTGAGGCTACAGGTAGGTTTTGAGTAATGGTCAGCTCTGCTATGTATCCTCCTGCATGAGTTATGCAGGCTGGGTGCCTGACAAGGAGTTTTAGGCTTTGCTGGAAGGTCAAGGGTCACCATTTCTCTCTGGCACTGGCAGTGGATGCTGCATCCAGTCTCAACTTCTTTTTTCTTCCTCACAGCTCTAGCCGTAGTATTTGCATTGTCAAAGAGATTATTCCTTCTCTCTTCCCAGGAAAGTAAGATGATGATTAATTGAATACCTAATATCTCAAAATGGAAAAAAAAAAATCTGATTAGTCTTCAGGTTAAAAAAACCCCGAAAATGTCTTGCTGTTTTGGACCATCTCATCCATACAGAAACATCAGGGTGGGTGGCTTTAGTCAGTGTATTTTTGGCAGCTGAATCTAGATATTGCCCTTCTGTCTGGGGTCATAGTTTGTTTTAAAAGAGTTATGTATGAATTTTCTCTAAATTGTAGCAGAGGGTCATGAATTAGTGTCTAAATGTGGGCTTGACAAGATTATTATAGTCTCTATTTCATGCCAGAAACAAAGATGAATAGAGATAGCAAGCTTTTAAACAGACTTTCTGACATCTATAATGTCAGCAGAGAATGAATGAATGGCAGGATGCAAGAACAAATCTTCATTTTTTTTGTTATTTTAGAAGGATTAGATGGACCTACACTCATTCATAATTTCTTCCTAAAATAATTACTAAATACTACATGAACCAGTCATTTTCCAAACCAGTTACCTTCCAAATCATGCCAGTTGTCTACTAAGATGTACATATTAAGATACATACACTAGAAGATAAATATACTTTGATTTGCATTCAGAAGTAGATAAGATACACTTAGTTAATGCCTTGCATTTTCATTTTAGTTGAATGTGTATTTTTAAGTAATTTTGTGTCTAGACTGAATTGTTTCAATGCTTATTGGGGGAACTACTTTTTATTTCTTAAAATAATAATTTTCAGCCTCTCTGTGGTTTTTCTGATTATTAGATTTCTGGAGCAGAGATCTACGTTAGCAATTTTTGATGATTAAATTTCTGAAAAGGAAATCTGTGTTGGCAATTTTTGAATGAGAAAGACAGGATGCCTAGCAGTATACTACTGCTGTTTCAGTATAGCCCATTTGAAGATACATGTTCAAGATTTTCCTTTTTGTTTATTCATAGTCTGTGTGTAAATAGGAAAGAACCACCTATGCTGAGGCCGTGGGCTCTAATACTTTTTTTTTTTAATTGTTATTCATTTATATGAATATTAATTTCCGTTTCAGGTGTACAAACAACCCTACCATTAGTACTTTGGCAGCTTTTGCCCAAATGATAATATAAACCCTAGAGTGATGGCTATGAAGAGATATAATATTCAGTGAAACCAGCTTCTTTGAAATAATAAAAACACATACCATTAGTCATACATTTTTGTAAGTTTAGCTCTGCCAATGGGTGCGGATAATTTTTATATCTATATATACGTAGGAAAAGAGTGTCTATGCATAGCAATAAATGCAGCAAAAGAATATCCAGGTACCACAAATACTGTCTCATTTTCACTTCTTCTGTAACTGCTGGCATTAATGTTTTTATTGGTCTTCTTTTTGTTAAAGGAAAGAGAGAAACAGTTACACTAATGGAAACCAGCATGCAGTGCTAGTAGCTTTTAAAAATGGGGTTTGGGTTTTCTTTCCCCACTAAAAGGTATGTAATTGAAACAAAAAGCATTGTTTCCATCCCAATTTTTTTTCTCTTTTTTTTTTTTTTCCCCCCTTTCCTTGAGCCCATCCTGTCAGGCTGCAAGCGTGAAAGTTATTTTCTGGTGGTGTGATTAGATTGGGGCTGAACTCTCCAGCTGGCAGGCCTGTCTGTGACTGGCGGCGGCCTGTCCCCAGTGCTTGTCATCTCCTGACATGCCTGACAGGATGGGGACAGCAGCCCCAGACAGGTTCATTAGATGGTGTTTTCTACAGCTGGGCTAAAAATAATAAAAAAAATAATAATAAAAAAAAAAGGCCACGCTCTGTCAAGGCCCAAGCTGTAGGGGCCCTTCTTGTTGGTTTAAACCAAGGCCTTGTTTTGACAAATTCTGATCTGTGCGGTTTTTAGATTTTCTGACACATTTTTGTTTTCTTCCCCTTTGGCCTGCGCTCTTTGCACTCTGCCTTGTTGCTGCTTCAAAATCCTAACACCGTCTTCCCAGGAGAGCGGGGAGGATGCTTGAGGAGGGCTTGGTAGAAAAATAGAGCACTACAGTGAAACAGCAATAAGTGTTCATTTCCATGGTGATCAGCCCAATGGCACAAAAAACAACCTTGGGACTCTCAATAAGCCAATTACAAGAAAGGTTAAGAGTTTTATAGTGCCAGAAACATGCCATCTACATGAGAAAATAGTATCATTACTAGCAATCTAGGCTGTTAAATACATTGCTGTCTGGTGCTGCCAGAAACGTAAGCTGTTTATGTTATTTGGGGTTTTTTTGGAAGCTGCCAGAGTTTTCCGGTGGTATTGTCAGGCTTTGATGCAGTATATCAAAAATCTACATGATTTTAGATTATAAAGCAATTTAAACCAGTAAGAAAGCCATTTGAAAGCAATAGGCACATTGAATGACACAAGGTTAACCGAATGGGTTCAAACTCTGAGTTTCTTACAGATTTGTATCAGATCTTTGCTTTAGATTTTTCCCATAAAGACAAAGGATTTGTGCATTGTATTTAATTTAAGAATCTCTTATAAAATATTTTGGAAAAGAAAAATCCCACTTAAATCCTAATCTTTTCTATTGCAATAAAGTACCTATTGACTCCTTTAATTTATGTACTTGTGACTATTTTGACTCCAGGGTTACCTGCTCTTTTTTTTTCTAGGGGCTGGTGTTTGGTTTTGTGCATTTTAGGTAGCTATAACATGCTGGTGTGTTAAACACTTCTCATGCTACTGGGAAAAAAAGGAAAATGTTTACTATTTCGCTTACTTTGCCCCTTTGCTTAGGAGTGCAGAGAGCATTACAGCCTTTTATGTTTTCTGCATTTAACTGCTTGCAGTGTAAGCACTGCGGCTGGAAACCAAGCCCTTCATTCACAGAAATCCTACCACTTACCTTTCCTTTGTATTGTTAGTTACTGCTGCTTTAGTTCATGGTCTCTATGACAACTGTTTAAATTGGGATGGGCAACTGTCATCTGGAGTATTACTGAAAGAAAAGTGTTAGTGAGCACACAGTTCCATAGATAGAGCATTTCAATATAATCCAATTTTAATTGAGCTCCAGAGACTTTGATGTGCTGCCGAAGGTTGGGAGAGAGCTATTCCAGGGAGAAATTAAAGCAGCCCAGCAAGGCTTCACTACTCCAGACTGTCACCATTTTAAATAAGCATTAGCATCAGACTTAACCTTCCCCTATGAAACATCTCACTTTTTTTTTCCCCCAGCTTTTTTTTTTTTTTTTTTTGCAATACGTATAAAGGCAAAGACACTTTCATCTTTTTATATACATTTCTATATTCCCTTGATTAAGTTTGAAAAGCATGTACTGGACCTGAGACACTTCTGAGGCTGTCTATTGGACCTTGCGTTGCAGTTCATAGACAGGAATAGAAGCTGAGTGAGGATTAGTTTGCAACAGTCAAATGGCATGTGTTGGATTTTCTCTCTAAGACTGCTCTAAAAGTAACCTGTCCTTGTGCTAAAAAGTTGAGTGGGGACTTATTTTAGCCTGGTTTCATCGTTAAATCCTTTCAATGTAAATGAAGAAGAGCAAATATTTCATTGTAGACTCTCTTACTAAAAAAACTAGGTTCTTTCTATACCTGTATGTCCACTGGCTGGTTGGTTTTTTTGTTGTTGTTTTGTGCATAATAGTCAAAAATAGTCATATAACAATTACAGTAACAGCGGACTTATATCTGGTTTTGCACAGTGGAGAGATTACAAGGTGACTGTAAACTGTTGAATTAAAAATCTCTTATGATTGCTTTAATTCATTAAACTATATGATCCTTTTGTACCATTTTCTTTTCCTCTCATAAATGTGTATACACATACAAAAAACTTCTAAAATTAAAGAATTTCATGGTAATAAAGCAAAACTGAGGATCACTGTATGTTTTCCAGTATTTCAATATCTGTGGCATGCTAGAGAGCGAAGACACATTTTAATAGGAATCATTTTCCTGGCTTTTAATTTTCCCTTTTTTTTTTTTTTTTCTCTTTATATCTGACTTTCTTGGCTTTCAATGAAAGAAAAACAAATTTGCAAGACGCTGAGCTCTCTTTCTGGATGCTCAGTACTCTGAGCTCCTACTCCAAACAGTATGAGTCGGGATACTCAGCTGCAAAGAAAAGACGCATCTTGCAAAATTGAGTCTGTCAGAGATAGACTATTACATAGCATGCCTGTATTCTTTAGAAGGAATGTGATATGCATCAAATCTGGACCTAATGGCAGTAGAAATGGAACCAATCACAGTACAGGCAGTAATCTGTCTGTACAAGTTAATAGGGTTTATTGTCTACTAAAGCAATTAGCCTGTTACTCACATAAAAGAAAGGTAAGAATCTAGTTTAATAGGAGAATTTGAATAGTTGGCTGTTGTAATCTATTAAAAAAAGTGGAAATATCAAATCTCTTTGTAAAGCTTGTGGTAAATTCCATTTTATTAAGATTTTTTTTCAGTTTAACAAATGTTAAGAATAAATTTATTGAGGCTTTATGAGGGAACCCTCTTTGACTGGGATTGGCACACTTTTTCATAGTTGCATAGTACCGGGAAGTCCATAAAATCTAAATACCTTCTGTGGTGGAGCAGCTTGTAGTGGATAAAAACAGAGGCACATTCACACAAAGTATCTCTACATGCTGACAGGTGTTGCAGTAATTTCATACTGGGAACCTAGAGTTCACCACAGGAAAGCCTGTGAGTATGCCCAAATTTATGATATGCAGGTTTGCATTCCAGTTGGCTAGAAATCCAAAGAGGAGGGAACTGTACATTAAATCTGTTACAGCGCTTCTTCCTCTGACTATTGCATACATCAGAAGACTGTAAGTGTGCCTCAGAGTCCATTTTGGTAGCAGCTGAGCAGGTGCTTAGTTTTCATGAGAATTCTTTCTACAGGATTAGGCCCTCCAAAAAGTTGCACTTATCTATCATTTTGGCCTTTTCGTTGTTCAAATTAAACAAGCTGATACTGAACTATGTGAAAGTACACCTAGAATATACAGAATGCTCATGCAAAAAATACTGTGTAAATGTGGCTCCAGTTAATGAAACAAATATAAAAATAGTTCATGGTGTTTCTATGTGCAGTTTACATTTGATGCATGTTAATTTCTACAGGTTTTTTTTTCATTTTGTGCAGGTTTATTTTTCAGTGCTTAATTACTGTATCTGATTAAAAAAATGTTCCTTAAAGCATAGGTACTTTTTTTGTAATATTAAAGCAAAATAAGTGTAATGAAATGTAAAGTAATTAAATGTTGATTTAGTTACAGCAGGCAGTTTGCAAACACCCCAAGTTAAAATTCTCAGAAGAAACATTGCTGTTCTTTCCTTGCACAGACTTAGTAATATGAGATAATGTTCCATATATAATAATAAAAAGTGTAGTAGAATTTTGGCTGCTATTGGAGCTATGGATGAGGTTTTTCCTGGTGCTATAATTCCTTGTCTTCTCCAGCAGTGCAAAAGAAGCTCATCTTAAGCTCATCTTAAGTGGATTAATAAAGAATCAGTTGGTATGGCAATATATTAGGAAGATGAAGATATTTCGATGTATGTTCACCATAATTCAGAGGCAGTGTAATTGTTCTTTGGGGACATTAGAAATTGACATAACGTAGAACAGCCCTGAATCTATTCTAAATTGCAACAGCAAGCGAACTGACTTCCAGGAGTCACTAGTGCTCCAGACCCAACACTGCCCAGCATGTAGCAGCTGTAGAATTTTTAATTTCTTGAGGATTATGCTTGTCTGTTACAAACTGTAATACAGAATGTTTGGGGATGTTGTAGATGTATAATATCTTATCATTTTATAAATCCATATATTTCTTTTTGCATATAAAATTAAAATTTAAAGTTGTTGCTAATAATTCAGCAGTTAAAATTACTCCAATTATATTCCTAAATGTAAGGATTAATGAAACAGCTTTTATATATGAAGTTAATAACAAAGTATTACTGGTTTATGATCAATCTTATATAGGAAGAGATACTAGGGACAGAAACTTAAAAAAGTTAAGCTCCGTAGTAGAAAAAATGTTGTCTTCTAATTACTTTTCTAGGTCTTATACCATATGCCTTGTGCCCTGAATAAATCAAATGTGAACTGTTAAAATCCAAGACACTTGCACATATCTTCTGTATGACATTGAGTTCACATCCATAAAAAGAGGAACATAAACATATCTTTCTACCTCTCATTGGGTAGGAAATGGGTAATGTTTAACAAAATTCAGTATTTACACTTTCCTTAAGACCAATTATAGTGCCTTCAGTTATTATAATGTTAAGGATTTTCATCATGATACATTTGAGTCTTTAGACATTTTTTATTGCATTGCACTTTTGAATGAATATATCGGTATGCAAATGCTGAAAAAAAAAAGACTCTGAGGATTTTATGATGGCTTTATTCTTGGGAAAGAACACATCACGTATTTGTGGACACCATATGCTTTTTAATCTTCAAGCTATTCCTCAGTTTTTTGCTTTTGCTGAGTTCTAAAACTTGATTGAGTCACTTGTCCTTAGTCCAAGAGAAAAACTAATACACATAAGGATGAAATAAGCACCAGAAGATGCAATTTTAGAATGTAGATGAATGTGAGACCTTTCCGATAACTCAATGGTCAGCACACTCTCCCAGAACCCAGGGAGTCTTGATTCACTTTTTGCCTACCTTTGAAGGGAGAAGGTTGCCTTCTGTGGTGGCAAAATACGACCAGCACGCAATGCTTGCAGAAACATGGCAGGAGTCAGGGAGCTTCTCTTTCCATTGCTTAATTAGTTGTACATGCGCAGGAGCTTGCCAGGAGCTGCTGGCCACTGCCTTTCCTTGGGGCAGGACAGAGTTGAGGCAGCAGATGCAGCTCACTTGGGCACTGTCCATCCTGGACCAGTGAAGAGCACTTACCCAGCTGTGAGCTGCTCATTGAGAGCACAGAGATGAGGTGAGTCAATCTGACTGCCTATCCCAAATTCTTGCCTTAGGCAATGGAGAACTTGTTTGTTTTCATGCTGGTGATTGAGTCTAACCCTATAACTCTTTTTCAGCTAAGACTCTCACAAATTCTGTCAAATCTACCCATATTTCAGTTTTAATAAAACTGCAATTTTCTGTCAAGTAACTATTTAATGAATAGCTTTGGTATAGCTTTGTACAGCTTTGGTTTCAAGTTAGAAGCATTTATCAACACTGTCTTCTCCCTGGTCTTATGACCATTACAAATCCTTTCTTTCCATTGCTTTACTTTTACTATGGAGGTCCAGAATGAACCATTTGGCAGAAAAACAAGCTCTCCATTTTTAATCCTGAAAAAACCAGTTCTACGTTCTTCCTCAGATCATATCCATTTTGTGTCTTTTTTGTCTTGTCCACTCAACTCAACTGAAAATGCAATTTGTGCAGTTCTAATTAAAAAAATTATTTGCATTTCACTGACTGTGGTGCTGTGGCAGTGTTGCTCAGAGCAGTTTAAGTACTGAGATCACCACCAGCCTGTTTGGATTAATCTCCAAGCATGAGATGTAGAGTGAGAACGGAAACAGCAGTTCTGTTAAGATTTCTCACTAGTTTGAGTCTGACATCCTGTCGTTGCCAAAGTCAACACAAAATCATCTTAAACCTTGTGAGGCAACAGGCACAATCTAATTCAATCCTGTCACTAACCAGAACTAATTGAGCTTCTCTACTTTGGATTTTGCCCCAGTATTTGTTTCCTCAACCTCTGTGTTTTGAGTTGGGCTGTGCTGTAATAGGGCCTTCTATGGCATCTTTGTCTTCTGTTTCTCCACATATGCTGCGGCCCTAGCTGGCACCATCAGCTTTATTCCCACTTTTAGAATCCTTAAATCAGCTGAAACTTCGGCTTAGAACAGTAATTGTTGGAATTTAGTGTGAGAGTAGAACCTAAAAAAGGCCTCTTGCCTACCTTTTCTAAGGTTGTAATGTCTAAATCTGCTACCTCTTCCTGATGCTATTCTTACCAAGAACTTCAGTCTATAGCCAGCATTCCAAGAGTTGCCTAAATTGATGATCTGTTTGCACATTGCACAGAAAGGAGATCATGCAAAAGCATGCAGATGTGTAACACCCATAAAATGAATGATAAAAAAATATTATTCCGAACTCTGTTTTCACAAAGGTAGTATTTTCCCATGTTCCCCGTAGCAATTATCCTTGTCTTTAAAATTGTGCGTCAGTGTTTCACTGAGGAGTTAGATAATGCATTTAGAATACCTAAAATATTCTCTTTGGATTATTTTGATCCAGTTGTTAACATTTAGCAGCAGTGCTTCCATATCTAGGAGCAGGTTTGGTTTTTTGTTTTGTTTTTTTTTTTAACTCGAATAACCCTACTGCCACTGCTTCTCAAGAAAACCCCACATCCTTTGCATTACTTTCATCAAACACAATATCGTAACATGCAAAACCATTTTACCAATGAAAAGAGGAAAATGGCCTGAAAATGGGCCAACTTCAAATAATTTTTCAGATGACTGAAAATGAATGTGGGAATAAGAGCGTCAGTTACTGTCAGCTGAGTGGGCATTGTTTTAATGGATACTGAAGCAGTATGCTGACCAGAAAAATCAAATTTAGAAAAGGTTAGAGTGAACAGAACCTCATGTTTCAAGAAAAAGGGCCTCTTGAAAGCTTAAGAAAACATTGGAAGTAGAAGTATAAGCTGAGGAAATTTGGCAAGGAAGTAAAGCCCAAAACCACAAAAATAATATCTCCATTTTTTGGATCCCTGAAGAGGAGGGGAAAAATGAAACAGGAGTGCCAAGATTTATTTAAAAAAAAACGTTCTAAAAAATATTTTTAAAACTGATTTGAATGGAGAAATTATAATGTCACATAATACTCAGCTCATCCTGTAGAGCATCGTATCACAAGAGCTACTTGGAGGAAAGCTTTTAAGGCTTACAAGTAAAGAAACATTTTACACAGAAGCATGTTCTAAGGAAGAGGAAAGGAGACCTTAATGTAAAAAGAGAAACTGAGAACGTTTTGCTAGACCAAAGTGTACAGGGAAAAGATGATAACACAGTATTTTTGTGAGATTTTAGAAGTGTTTACTCTGGATGTGACTGTGGAAACTGAGGCAGAGAGGGTGTTCTTAAAGTGGGTTAAATGTATGCAAAAAAAGAAAATAGCAAGAAGTCAGTGAAACACTAGGATATTAAATTAATTTGAATTGTCCCTCCTGTCTATTAGTATTCTTAGTTTTCCATTTCAGAAAAGCAAAATACAAGGTGTTTCATTATTTAAACTTACCTGATTTTAAAATTTCTTAATAAATGTTTTCTTTATACATTTACATATTTGAACATAATATATATCCCTTGTTACAGTGCATGCATATTTTCCCTGCTAAATCCAAAAGTTGTTTGTATTCTGTGCTTCATAAAACATTTTGAAATTATAGGCTGCTTACTCAATATGGTATTTCATAAACTCTGAGAGTCTGGTTCCATGCCATTAATGTCTGTCATTTCAATCTGTATTTAGAATACATAAAGCAATCATGCAGTCTGCCTTGTACTTGTAGCGAGCTCCATGTTTTTAGATGGTTCTGGAGAAGAAAGTTTTCTGTATGTGCATGGAAGCCATTTTTTTTTAACCTATGAAGATCTGCATTCAGAATTTCACATTTTCCTTGAAGCAAATGGAGATGCTAGCAAACACTTGCAAAAGGGAAATCCAAATCCCTGACAGGAGAGAATGATTTTCAGTAATTGTTTTCATGTGTTTGTAACCCCTGAAAATGTACAATTATGCTGAACTATTTTATGAATATCTATTGTGTAACTGGGTCAGGTGCATAAGCACACTTTTGTAGCTGGCTTTAGACAGCTCTATTCACTGCAATTTGTTTTTGTGAAGTACTCCATGTTTTATTGGCAGGCATCTTCTCTTTAAGTGCTGAGGTTGCAGTACCGGAAGCATCCCATAGGAGACTGACGTAGGGAGTGTACCAGATGAGTTCCATGAATTGTATGGTTACTAGGCTGTTATGAAATGGTTAATATGAAATCAACTGCTGCTTTGTGACTGAAGCATATCATTGCTTGCTATATCAAATATAACTATGAAAGGTAGTAGCTTTTCCCACAATTAAATTTTTTTTTCTTCCTTTTTTTTTTTTTTCTCTTTCTGCCTATTCATATACAAAAGAGATGAGGTAACAACAAATTTAGATTTTAGCTTTTTCATTATAGGCCTCTTAGCTAACTATACAGAAAGCAGGAGATACAGTTTCACCAGACAATAGTGATGCAATAGTGATGATTATTCTCTTTAACATCTTTATCAATGATCTGGATGAAGGGATCGAGTGCACCCTCAGTAAGTTCACAGACGACACCAAGCTGGGTGGCAGTCAGGCTTTGCAGAGGGATCTGGACAGGCTGGATCGACTGGCTGAGACCAACAGGATGAGTTTCAATAAGGCCAAGTGCCGGGTCCTGCACTTAGGTCACAACAACCCCATGCAACACTACAGGCTTGGGAAAGAATGGCTGGAGAGCTGCCTGGCAGAAAAGGACCTGGGGATGCTGGTCGACAGCAGGCTGAACATGAGCCAGCAGTGTGCCCAGGTGGCCAAGGCCAACAGCATCCTGGCCTGTATCAGGAACAGC
>JAOXNO010000001.1:185186135-185205872 GCA_028565335.1 Limnodromus scolopaceus | reverse complement strand
CTGAAAGGGTTGTCAGGCATTGGAATGGGCTGCCCAGGGAGGTGGTTGAGGCACCATCCCTAGAGGTATTCAAGAGATGAGTTGACATGGTGCTCGGGGATATGGTTTAGTGTTGGGTTGGTGTTGGGTTGGGTGTGGGGTGGTGTGTGTGGGGTGGGGTGTTTTGTTTTGGTAGTTTGTTTGGTTTTGGTGTTGTTTTTTTTTCATTGGTTGGACTAGATGATCTTAAAAGGTCCCTTCCAACCTAGGTGATTCTGTGATTCTGTGAAAAGGTTATTAAGCATTGGAATAGGCTGCCCAGGGAAGTGGTTGAGGCACCATCCCTGGAGGTGTTCAAAAGACAGGTAGACGTGGTCCTCAGGAATATGGTTTAGTAATTTTTATTTCCTATTTCTTATTTGTTTTTTTGTCAGTTAGGTTGATGGTTGGACTAGATGATCTCTAGATGATCTTTAAGGTCCCTTCCAACCTAGACGATTCAATGATTCTATGATTCCATTCTGTGCAAAAGATGCAAGCAGAACCTTTTGGATAGTTCTTGCCATCACAACTGTGTTTGGTTACTTTTCAGGAGGGTAGTGTGAGGCTAACAGAAATATATCTTTTTTTTTTTTAAGTTTACACCAGAATTTCATTGTAAAAAACACTTTCTCAACCTTAGGGAATATTAAATATTCATTTGACAAGGATGGACGAGGCAGCTTTAGAGAGTTTGTCTTCTCTGCTTGGCAACCGCAGTCAGAGAAAAGTCTGTTATGAAAAGCTCTATGCAAGCTCCTGACCTGTAAACCTGGAACACCAAGGCTATTTTACCGTTGTTCATTTTGTTAACATTGATGTGAAGACTGCAGTGTAACTGAAATGAACCAACATTACTTCTGCCTGTCTTTTGTTCATGGTTGGGACACATGAGGTAGACTCATAGTTGGCTATTGCAGGTAATCTGTCTTCTAAAAGTCAATGATGGTGAATAAAGAATGTAATACAAACAAAAATCCTATTCAGACCATATATACCACTATATATGGGGATGACAAGTGTTTATTTTGTATTGGAAGAAACACAACTTTGCAAGCTTAGTTTAAAAAAAAAAAGACAAACAAGGTACAGTGTATAGTCAGTGTATAAATAAAACAAATATGTAGCTATAATTGCCAATTTTGAGGAAGACATGCTGAATTTGGTCAAAATTGGAGCACTGAACACATAATCCAGCAAACTTAAAGCATTGGAAAATAGAGAGACTTAAAGCAATTTTTAGGGTTGACGGACTGCTGGAGGGGCAGATTGTGGATATACAATACAGTGCTTTTAAGCATATGTCTCCAAACCTTTGAATCAAATAAAAAGATGAAGGGTTGCTTTGGGTTGGGCTACAAGGACTCAATAGCATCCCACTAGACCTTACTTTGTCAAGAGAAATCTGTTCAAATACAGAGTGAATATTTTTTGCAATATAAAAGATTAAAGCTAAAGAAATAAGAGGGGTAAACTTAGAAGGAGAAAAAAGGATAAATTCATAGAAGTTTCTTGCATCTCTAGAGGAAAAACAAAATGAAGTAAGTACCACACGGCAAAGACAATAGCCTGTGTTGCCAGGTAACAGAACCATCTAATAGATAGATGGGATTTTGATGTCTAAACTAAGGACATGCCAGAGATCTTTTCTTTAACGTTTTAACTAAAATAGCAGTGTCCAGGACAAAGATAGTAAGAGCTACACTTAAGGACTGGATAAAACTGTCTTTATAAAATGAAAAAGTATCTTCGGTACCAAAATTCAGTATTCTTGAAGCCCTTCTGGTCATTGATAAAGGGAAAAAAATGCATTTAATTTCAGGAAATGGACATTTTATTCAGAAAGGATTACTCTGAGGACCATTTTCAGACTTTGAAAAAAATAATCTACAGGAACTTTGGAATGTATCTGTGGAATGCAACAAAAAATTAACCAGTTCTACTATACATGAGTACAAAGCAAGCATGTCTCTTACTGCTCTTGTTAGACATATTAGTACAAAAGCTAAAGAATAATGAAGGAAATCAGGGAGTAAATTCTTTGAAACTAATACAAAAACCCCACCAAAACCCAGCAACAATGTTACGTTACATATTAGTGGATATATGCATTTTGCACTAGATCTAAACAAAGCTTGGCAAATGATACAGTATCAATTGATACTTTAATTGAGGAATCAAGTTAGAATTAAAATACCCTGAAACAGAAACCTGGTTCCAAAAGACAAATTATGAATTCCCATTGAAAACAGTAGATTAAGTTCACATACATAGGCATTAATGAATCACCAAAAAGGGCTATTTTGTTAAAAAAAAAAGGAAATATTGAGCAATAAGCAACAATTCTTTGCAACAGGTTGGAGATGTGAATATTCTTACCATAAAGTTAGCAACGAAGAACAGATAAGACTTGTATAGGCTGCTTTCCTTTATTTCTTTATAGCAACAGGTTTGTGATTATTTCAATTCCATAAACAATAATAAAAATAAAAGGACCAGAACATCCTTTTGCAGTGCTGTTCTGGTGCTATGAAATACCAAAAAATGGTATAAAGCAGCAAAAATAAGCCTTAATACTGAAGTGTTTCTCCTGTGAAGATAATCTATCAGGGATTCTAGCAGTACAGAAAGTAATATTTCTGGTCTTCTAGTTAATGCCATACTTCAAAATTCCAGCTGTTAATTAACAATTAATTCATTATCAATAATTACTGAAGTAGTCTTATGATTAAAAATGTCTTGACTCTTAATTTAAAAGAAGGGAGAGATCTTGATTACATCAGAAATAAAATTAAAATAATGAAGCCTTCATATTTGATTCAAGAAAGAAAGCACTTCGGTAGTGGTTCTGCTTCTCTTCTGTAGAGCATCTGAACATCCTAAACTGCTTTACTAATCTAACCTAAGTAAGAGTCACCAATAGGTGTTCTTCTGTATTACAGAACCCTGTGATTTAGAGACTTCTCATTCCCACTGTTCGGATAACAGCTTCATCTTACTGCAATGTGTCCTAACAAATTTTTATTCCTGGTCTATCATCTGGCCAGAGGACAAATTGCTTTCTTTAAAACATACCCATATTTCTGAGTAAATGAAAGGGTTTTACAAGGAGGAATAAGCTTTAAACCAAATAATTGCAGCTGATATTAAAAATGAAAAGTGTGCTATTCATGCGTAGACATGGCTGTTTCACTGGTTGGCTTTTATCTTATTAAAACCAGCTTATATATCCAGACCTGTCTAGAATTCAGTGCTTAGTCATGATGTTTCAACCATTAAGACGTGCCTAGAACAAAAAGTCTTCAGACTGTTTTTAGGAGAAAAACTCATAAAGCTATTCAAAATAAGGAGCACTGACTTTAAATATAAACAAGAGCAAAACATTGAATGGAGCACACGGTAATTTTGGTTTCACATGACTAGGTAACATAATTTGAGTATCTTTTGATAAACAAAGTGGTTATTTCCATGTCTTTATAAAGAAATACACAATGTATGCAGTCTATAAAAATATGAAATAGCCAGGTGTTCATTCATGTGATATGGGAAAGCAAAATGCTAAGAATCTTCCTGAAAGAAGAAAAAAAGTGTAAACTTTGGATCCTGTAAAAGGATTCAAATGCAAAAAATGTACTTTAGTTTGGCTCTTAGAACAACAGCAAGAAAGAATCATGTAACAGTATCAGTGCTTTCTACCGTAAACTTCAGATACCTAATACAGAAGGTTTAATGCATCACTTGAAAATAGCTTTAGATGAATGTTATGGAGGATGACAAAAATGGGTAGTATATCCTGGACAGGAAAACAGTACAACAGAGATACTGAAATAATTGAGATGATTTGATATCAACATGATAATCTGATATTTGTAGAACTAATAGACAGTTAAGTAGAGTGTAATTGAGGACAATAATTGAATTATAGACTCCTTCCTTTCCTCTGATTTCCTATCCTTTCTGCTGCTTTACTGGAGTGCTATCTAAGTCTATCTATAAGTCATTAATTTCCTAGTGGGGTGAATGTACCTCTGTGAAGTTACAATTGTTTTGTACTTGAGTAAGAAGAAGAGGAAGAAAAGGCAACCAGTGTATGGTCATTATAGAATGTGCTTTCATTGTTGACTAAGGTGTGTACCAAGACACTGTTAATGTATTACTATGAATCATGTAAAAAGTTAATACATAGGATACAGTCAGTATTAAACATTAAAAAAAAACTTAAAAAAACATTGAAAAAAATAGGGCAAGTGAAAACATTTTTGGAACAAAAAGTGAATTCCTGAAGGAAGTGTTTTGTCAAGGAACTAACTCTTTGGCAAATCTGCTGGCTTCTATAGATCTGGTTATAGCTATATACATTTTAAACTCCTCTCTCCGGGAGATTGTTCTCATGTTTTAAACTTGAATAATGTTTTTCTCTCTGTTTTCTCTCTGTATCTCAAGAACCTGTGTATTTACAAAAAAATATGTATCAGATAGCAGCAGAGTATAGTCAAAGAAGGAGGGTACTGAAATCTTCTCAGTCATTGTTCTTAGCCATCTGAATTTCACATACATGATACCAGCTGTATCCTGGCATCTGATCTCAATGAAAGCCTGAAGGAAAATTTGGTTTATTTAGCTTATCAAAGAGAAAGCCAAGCAGTAACTGGATCACAGTCTGTAATTATCAACACAAGGAAAGGTTATCCGATACTAGAAGACTCTCTAATCTCAGAGACAAAGGTGTTACAAATTCTAGTGGCTAGAAGCTAAAGTCAGTAGAGTTCAAAGTGAAAATAAGGTGCAGATTTTTTACCATTACAAGAATTTAGCATATGAGGTAGCAATTCCACAGCTGGCCTGAATGAATGAAGTGACTGAATGCAGAAAGCGTATAGTCTCTTGTGTGTGTCTGGGGGCCCTCCAGAGAAATCAAACCCCTTCTCCAAGGCTGTGTTTAGTTAGTGTGGAGAGCTGAGGTGAACGAAACAGTGCCATCAGCCACAGTGTTGGTCTAAGTCTTGTCTGTGGCAGGACCATGAAGACAATACAGGAGGCTCACTGTGTTTCTCTCTCCATTTTCCATCAAGGATACAGCTAACATTTCAGTGCTCATCAACCATCATATCTGAAATAGACTCATCATGGTTATAAGAAAAAAGCTATGGAGAACAAATTAACAGAAATCTATGCAGCTCTTTTAACACAAAGTGTACAAACTTAAATTAGCTTTTTCGTATATGAAGACATTTTACTAACTTGAAGCTGCATCAGTGAAAAAACTGAAGGAATACAATTTCCATTACCTCAAGCATGAAGGATCGTTGACAGCAGTAACATATGGTCTCCTTAACATTTCCCTATTCAGAAGTTGGGGGAGGTCATGATTACAGAAAGCAAAGGCCTCAACTGAGCGAGTATAAAGCACTGCAAGCTGTTGTACCAGCAGTTTCTACGTACCTAATGACGAACAGAGAAATTAAATCTTTCCAGTCTGAAACTTTCTTTTTTGTATTTCCCTTTAGTGAAGGTGTTCATTGTGCTTGTTTCTCTAGGACTGCAACTCTCTTGGTAACTGCAGCCCAGGGGAAGGCACAGCCTACAGAGTCTGGGAAATGCAGTTGGGTGTAGTGAGGGGATGGTCCTCATCCCAAACTCCTTGTAGAATGAAGTGTCAGAGTCTCAGCTATGGGCAGAGCCCACCTGAGAAGAGGTGGAGGACTGAAGACAGCCTTCCAGTTGATGAAAAGGATTGGAAAAAGGTTTTTTTACAGTACTTGTTACTGCTGGAATGATAATTCACAAATGAGATAAGTTAATAAAGCTGATACCTTATTAAATTGTGTCCTTTTTTGTCTGTTTTCCTGAGCAGTGAAAGAAGAATGAAAAAGACTATTTGGGTATTAATATCTGTTCTTAGACCAATACCTTCAACTAAGAAGCTGGCAAATTGGAAAAGCAATGCTAACTTTTAATAATTTTATTTTAAAATATTTTCACATTAATTTTAAAATGCAAAAATATAAATTGTTACATTTTGGTCATGGTTTGGTGTATTTGGTGTGTTAGGTGTACTTAACTTTATAAAAATTATTGTATCAATATACTGTTTTAGCTAATTTCTGTATTCATTAGTGGAATGGAGGGAGTTCTATTTTATGACCTCTAAAAGGATGTGAATAGCAAGTTATATTATTTTAGTTGTGCTGTACAAAAGATAGCCTCGGAAGTAAATTTGTTATCTGATACATAACTGACAACTGTGTCATGCATACTGTTGGAAGAAAATACAGCTAAGCATAATTGCAACTCTGTCCATTTCCCTGTGGTTGCTTATAGAGTTTGGGGGCTTTTGAGGAAAAAATGTTGATGTGATTAAGGAGAAATAGTTCTTAGGGGTATCAGGTTTTGATACATACTTATATTCTTCTAGCAGCTATACTTCATAGAATTTTTAAAAAACATTTAAGTTCATGTTTTCACTGATGGATTTTAAGTGTTTAAGAGATACGATTAACTTCATAGATTGGTAAAACTTATTATGTTCTAATGCAATATTTTAATGAAAAAATCCTGCTAATAACTGTCACTTTGACTTTCTTTAAAGGTCCTTGCCTATACAGAAGGCCTTCATGGAAAATGGATGTTCAGTGAGATTCGGGCTGTTTTTTCAAGACGGTATCTTCTCCAGAACACAGCTTTGGAAGTGTTCATGGCAAACAGAAGTATGTCTTTGTTTATTTTATTGCATAAAAATACGCTAGCAGTTATTTTGCATGTTATCTGTTAATCTTAGAATTTAAACTCTGCTCTTCCTTTGATAAAGTGCTTATGTCTGTGTTCAATAATGCTTACTCTTGCAAGTATTCATTGCATTTTGTATTAAAATCAATCACATAAATCAATCTCACTGCTTTCTGTGCAGCAGTGAGATTTATTTATAAAAACAGATTATTGCAATTGGTAAATTCTTCAAATATTTTATTGGAAATTTGCTCTTTCTGTGATGTTACCCCTCTCTTCCATTTTCTGTAAATATTTTAGTGAAATACCTAAAAAGATATTTCCTTTTCTAATTATGAACTGAGTTAAAGTAAAAAGGACTAGGTCAGTAAATGGATCCACTCAGTTTTCTGTGTGCTACCCTGATTCAGAGTTGAGTGGTTGGTAAGCTGTATCAGTAGTCTTCTGCTCTGAGGAGCTTTGATGTAAAATTTTGTTTCAACTGGAGAGGGAATGAAACAATTTCTGGCCCTGTGTGTTTTAACACACCAGTTAGAAGACCAAATGACATGCCAACTACTGAACAGCTTCCCAGCTTGATAAGAGGCTATATGGGTTAACGGTAAGTTGCAGTTCCTTTGAAATATACCTCACTGAGCTCTTCTGCAAAATGGAAGAGTTAGTGCCAAAACATTGACCAGCTAATGTTACGTAGGTATGAAGTATGCCAGGAGTTTCTGTTGTAACTTGCATCCCCAGGAGGATAAAAGTGTAACCAACTTCTGTTCCCAAATAAAAACTAAAGAGCATTTTAAAAATATATGTGGGTGGAGAAATATATTTCTGCAGATGGTTTACTAGTCCATATTTTCCCTTCTTCATTTAGCTTCTGTTATGTTTAATTTTCCTGACCAAGCAACAGTGAAAAAAGTTGTGTACAGCTTACCACGTGTTGGAGTAGGAACCAGCTATGGTTTGCCACAAGCCAGGTAATTTAATTAAAATAGTTTTTATATTTTGTGTCTGTTATATTACACAAATGATATTTTTGAACATGTCAGTACTAAAACCTTATTCCTGTCATGAAACTTTAGATTTTCTTAAGGTTAGTTTTATATACTATATGGCCTGTTATTATGAAATAGAAGTAAATTTTTTATAAATTAGGGGTTTTTTTAATCATTACAGGAAATAAGTACCTTCCAATGAAGGACCATAAAAAAATTTTACTTTATGTCTTCAAAGTCTAGTTTTCAGTCAGGTTTTATAAATGTATAGACAAGTGTTCATCCTTGTTGTGATTGTTATGCAGGACATGGAACTAAACTTGACTAGGTTTTGTGTTTGCTGAATGAATTTTTTTTTATATATGTATATCTTCTCACTTGCCTTTTATATGAATGTGTGTGGGTTATACTTCATTGCTTATCAATATACTGGCTATTTTGCAATTTCCAAATTTCTTCCATTCATAAGTATAATGCAATATTCTTCTGTTTCCAAAATTAAGAGGGATATATATTTTGGAAAGAACCAACTAAGGTTCAGATTTAGAGTTTTTCCCATACTATGGACAAGTACAGTTTTCGTTATCTCATCAACATCAATATCAAATCAGCCTATGATCAGAAATAAGGCTAGGAATTGTCAGATCCTATACTGTAAAAGTATTCATATTTCAGTGATGGGTAAGATAATCTTTGTCTCCACTGAGTTGGTGGGAGGAAATTTCCTGCGTCCACTTTTTTTTATGTTTAGAAATTTCTGTTCAGACCTAAAATTGTTTTTGAGGGTGTGTCAGCAGAAGTTTGGTGAAAAATGTTTAGATTCAGGATTAATTTCTAGTCAAAATAAAAGAATAATAAATAAATATAAGGGAGTGAGGAAACAGCAGGAAATTAATAAAATGTGGTGCTTTGGGTTCAGATCTCCATTTGGCTTGACTTGGCCAAAAGCCAATGACTTGATCATCAGTGTAGTGTCTGGGATGTGTCTTTCTCTTTCTTTAAGTCATTTCCTACAAACTAAAACTTCATATCATCCTTGTTTTATCCCAGTGCAGAATGTGGAAATACTCAGAAGTGTCAAAGCATTTGTAGGATTGGAGAACTATTTCGTTCCCAGCTGAACATCATTCCCTGTCATGAGCTCAAGAGTCTCATGATGCCTAAGGCTTGATCTCCTGAATGTGCTGAAATTCTAAGGCAAACTGCCAAATTTCTCAAGTTTTCACTGAGATCAAGGGGAAGTTGGGGCATTTCTTTGGAAGGTGCATCTTGTTAATATTTGCATTGTTTATCCAGATACTCAAATTAAAGGAATTGCTGTCTCTAAATAGAAAGTAATAGTATTCTTTTCTGAAATAAAAATGGCCACATGTTCTAGAACAAACAAAATGCAAATTTCTCAATCAGAATTTCATATCTACAGTGACATTTTTTACTTTTGAAATTCATATCCTTTGTGCATTATTCAGTGAATAATTGTCTGAAAAAGTTTGTTGATATATAATTATTTAGAAAAGTTTCAGCTTCACTATTATATGCAGTTATTTCCATACCTTTTTGATTAAAGTTCAATTTGAATCGAAAATGGGCTTGCTAGCCTTCAGAATAAATCTGGCATACTGTAGTGAAGTTGTTTTTCTTTCTTGTTTTTGCGTAATCACGGTATGATTTATGCATAATAAAGACCCTGTAATCATGGTTTTTCCTTTTTTTCTGTCTACATACCCTTATTGTCTTCAGTAGGATTGCAAGGGAGTAACTGAGGGAAAATCTGGCTCTATAACTGTTCTTTCGTTAATGCTTTGTTGATGTTAGAATATAGTTTCCCTTAGTATGAATATGTTGCTCTGGAATGCTAATTTTTAAAATTATGCTTATTTGTATAACTAACAAGGAGAAATTATGCTGAGTAACCAAAAGTAGCTGCTATGCTGAGTAAAATGTTACCCTGTTTTTATAACCGATTTTCCAGATTAAGCTGTACTTAAAAATATTTTAACAAAAGCAGATCTTTCTGATTGTTTTGCTTAAACTCTTTAGTTTTATTTTTGTAAGTAATATTTCCTTTCTGATACTACTCTGATAAACATTTCATCTAAAGTTAATTACTTTATCATGGAGAATCGTGTTTGTGACGGATACATTCTGAAGGAGTAAATTACTTTTAATGCAGTACATCGACTTTAAGTGCATTTCTGTTTTCATGGAGAAATCCTGTGATTTAAAAAGATGGCAAGGAATAGAAGGGAAAAGCAATATTTATGATCTTCTAATGGCATAAAGGATTAGAAGCAGGTAAACTGGTATCTGTTAAGACTGTTACAGACCTGCTGTTCTGAGCGTCTCCAGTTTGCCTCTTTGCTGCCTTTCCCAATAGCCTGTCTAATGCTTTGTTTCAACAAAGCTTCCAAGCCTGTGCTTAATGTTACAAAGAAGTAATTACATCCTTAAAATTAGTGGAAGAATTTGGTCGGATTTGGTAATCAAATTTATCTGTCTTTGATAAATGCATTTTCACTCTTCCTGAAACATGTTGCCTTGATTGTAGTTTCTTTATGACCTTGCGACATGATACAACTGGGCATACAGTACTGTGCCTTTTATTTTACTTATTTCTACAGCTCCATGCGATTCTACATAGGTAAAGTAATAGCCACATTTTTACAAGACTATTAGCAGACCACTTTTTAGAGTTCTAACACTTCAGGTGTAATTTACTAATGCATTTTTATTGAGGGTAACATCACAGCTTAGCAACCAACTGTGAGCTGCCTGACAGTTTTGTAAGCGTAAAGAGATCCAAGAATTGGTAAAAGATACAGTACCATACTTCACCACTAAACACGTGCCTAGCACCATCCACTGAAATTCTGTGGGCTATTAATGCATTAAATAAAACAATGGCCCCAGTTATTAAAGCTAAGACAAATGATGAAGTTTTTCCTGAAAGAAAACGTATTTTGGCTGGTATGGTAACTATATTCAATGTCCGCTCAGCTCTGCCACTTATTCCACATCAGTAGCTTGGTGATGGATTTTCAGATCTCAGTATAGCTGGTAGCAGAGGTTGGATTTTGGGAAGGGAGAGGGATATAAAAGCTAAGATTTGATGTCATCAAAGCATAAAGCCCCTTTTAGAGCTTTGATTAAAGGTGAATATTGATGAGTCTCTTGTCAGAAGCCGGTGACTTTCCCAAGCCTTTTTTTTTTTCTGAACAGGAGCAGCACACCACAAAACATCACACAGGTGCTACATTTTTGACAAGATGCTTAAAGATTCTTTGTATGAAATTGTATTGTAGCTAACTAAATTAAAAGTGATCGTGAAAGGGGGTGGATCATGCTCCACGTATGGGATATATAAAATCCCTTCTTTCAACAAAATGCCATGAAATGTTTTCTAAACATATTTAAAGCATATAAAACTTGAAAAATTGGATCATCAGAGGGTCTTCTGCAGTTTCCATTTTGAGTAGGTATTTCACAGCTCCTTAGAAGCAGAGGAAGTACATTCATTTGTGCTTCTTCATATTGCTGATGGCATATCGAAGGAGAGAAATGGTTTGATCAAAGTTGGATGGATTTAGCAAAACACAAAACAGTGGGTCTTCCTGTGTTAACTGAAACAAGCAAGTGTGGAACCAATTTATTGTGCATAATTTTTTCCAGTCTCTGCTGAAATAACTGTGAATCTTTCAAACACCTTAGATATAGAGTAAATAAGGAGCTTTTGGGGTATATTTTGATTTTCTGTAGAGTTTGCTCAAATCAGGCATTCAAATGCAAAGTCCAGCACTTGACAGTTTATAGATTTTTGAGACTCCCTGGGAGATTGTGGGTAAAGTCTAAAAGCAGCTACTAAGCTGTACTGATGCATAAATGTTGTTTTGTCATGGGAGGAACAGAAAGTCTGTGACAGAAATGCATTGTAAATTTAATGATCTCTTTAGTATTTTTATTTTCTGTATTTATTAATTTGTATGGCGCATTAGTCATAGTTTATTTAGAACAATATGTCTTTGAGAGTTCCACTGTAAAAGTAATTGTTATCCTATAAAATGCAATATAAAGTATGATTGCATTCAGATAATTCTTTAGATAAATTGTTCGGAAGAAGCATAACAGAAACAACTTAGAAAATGTTTGTAATGTCTCCTGTGTACTAGTAATGTACATCCTGGCGTCTACTGTAAAATAAGGCTAGCCAAGCTGGCAAGACCTTATGTACTGCTATTTTGGGTAAATACAAGTGTACCTACACTTGCATGGTCATTTTTGTATGCTCAGTTTGTAAGCAGACATTGAAAACCTACACATTGGCAATTGAGATGTATAATTATAGTAACTATACGCTCCAGTTGCATGCCAATGCCATTACATCCTTTCTCTGGAAACAAGGTTTAGTGTATGTGTAGGAGTATGTACATATATCTTTAGATGGTCCACATTTTTATAATCGCTGCCCAATTTTACACCTTGAATATGATTCTCTTTTAAGAGAATTCCAGCATTCAGCATCTGGAAAAAGTACACTTAGTGTGTTTAGTGTACAGCTGAAAGCTGAAGCATTGGGTGTCCCTATTTACTCTTGACCAGCTGTATAAATACTAGATATATTCTTTATATTCATGAATAGGCTACATATTAGGGATCCTCCATTTTTTGACAGGTATAAGCATTTTCTCTATTTTGATCCATTTATAACATTTAAGTTTCTGTAAATAAAAGTATCTGAGGAGATGAACTTTTTCTCCTTCCAAAGATTTTCCATGTCTTTTTTTCAGCAAGGACTATTTTCTCTAGAAATAAGCTGTGAGAGTGGGGCTATTTCTGCTTGTTACAGATTTTTTTTTCTTTAATGCATTAGTCTAGACTGAATCTAGTCCCCTATATTTTACCACCCAGGGGCAGTATATACTGTGGGTAATTTAGCTTGGTGCATGGTATTTGGTTATTGTGATGTCACATTGAATATAGAAGAGCTGAAATATTCTGCTTTTCTCATCTTTGGCACAAGTTTTAGAAAATGTGTAGAAAATGAGTATCTTAGAAGCTTCTACTCCTCTTCCAACTTTCAATGAAATGCAATTCAGAAGTTATTATGGAGAGACAGGCAGATGGACATGTGAGGAGATAACTGAATAAACCTTGTTTCTTTCAGAAACCAGTCTATAAATAGAAATCTTGAAGCTTACTGAGATATAGGAAAGGATCATGGGTTGCTGACCATGGGGGAGGTGCACAAATCATGGAATAAATATCTACAACCCACGAGCTGGAAATATATGGCACTTTAATCTATCACTCACTCACCTTAATGAATTTATCTCAATGTATCCTTTTGAAACAGGGAAATGGTATTCCTCTTTTATTCCTGCTGGACAGACCAGGCACCAGGAGGTCTGCAGTTCTTTTTACTTCCAGTCTTTTAACCAGATTCAGAATGAAATAAACCACAAAATATATTATTTTGAATTATTACAATGCTGTAGTACTGGTTAAATAAAATGCAGATCTTAATTTTAGTTATTTCTCAAATAAGGGTAATCGTGTCTTCTTGACTTCATTAAACGAAATAGAAAAACCTTGGAGAGAATCTGAAATTAATCACACTAATAACATTGCCCTGCATCTTAACATTTAATGAGGCTCTTAAAAAAATCATTCTTTAAATGTGTTTCCTAGGAGAATTTCTCTGGCCACTCCCCGACAGCTTTATAAATCATCCAACATGACTCAGCGCTGGCAGAGACGGGAGATATCTAACTTTGAATACTTGATGTTCCTCAACACTATAGCAGGTAAGGCTTCTAACTCTTTAATCCTTCATAATATGTTTATGTTTGTCAAAGTCTTAAGCACCGTGACTTGATAGAATACATTTATCCCTCTAGAATTCAGCTACAGCTTTATGATAGATTCTGAAACACACACATTAAATTTTATCAGAAAATGCACAACCTATCACTGAGACTTTAGATTCATGTATTGTTGTGGAGGCTGTTCCTTACTCCCTTTCTGCCATTTCCTCTGCTGACAGCTTTGTCTGAAGCCTTATTAGAGTCAACAAACCATTGCCAGAGAGTGTCTGGAAATAATAATGGGAAAATGTAATTTCGCTACTTCATCATTCTCAGCAACAGCAACGAGACAGCAGAATAACAACAGTATTCTGCCTAGTACAGATGTCACCTGGATTGTGGTATGATTAGATTACAGCATCTTTTCTCGTTTAGTTCTTTGAGCTGAAATATAATATCAGATTAGGTATTTAAAATGAGAAATAACTGCCATAGACATGCATTCGTTATTGGCAAAAGACAAGCTTTTCTGGCAATTATCATTAATTAAACATGCACAATGGCATTTTCCCTTTAACCTTCCCCTTTTAGTATTAACTCCTGTGGTAATTTTAAATATAAAACCCAGCAGTTTTCTACACCATATACAAAGATTTCCTGAAGGTTGTCCATTATGATGATTCCGGCCTGGAGCACACGTGCTGCTTATAAAGCTGCCTGTGGAGAGACTTGCTCAGACATCTCACTCCAGTGAGCTTTAATTTGAAACTCAAATTAAATTCCACCAGGCAAGACTTTGTACTCCAGTGTTTCAACTCTCACCTTTACTTGGTCCTAACTTTTGTGCTTGATGTTATCCTCAGGCCAGACATGAGACAAATGTATGTGCAAAACCCAAAGGCAGCACCTCTAAGTGCCTGTTACGCTGGCCAGTCTGAGGGCAGTCGCTGTGTTCTTCCCAGTAGGGCAGCAGCAGGATTCAGGAGCTGTCAAACCGACTTACTTTGAACCTCTGTGCTTTTGCCTCTGTGCGTGTATGGTAGTCATCTTCTGGGCATCCAGTCTTACAGACGTTAATAAATGTGTCATCAAATTATCCCAGTGTGATACAGAAGTGCTACCGCTGAACAGTTGGAAATCTGAGGGCATGTTTACCTTGTGCAGTGGAGCACAAAGCAGAGTCCCTGAAGCTACCGGAGACCTGGGCTGGAAAGTCCATATGGTGCAGTCCCATGCAGGCACACCAGCTTGGTTCCCGAGCGTTATAGCCACAGTCCCGCAGATTTCTGCCCAAGGAAGGAGCCCTGCTGAGCGTTTATTACCTCTGGCGCAGCGCCACAAGAATGCTGCTCTCCTGCTTCTGGACACTGGCCTGCCTCCAGCCGCTCTGCGTCTCTCGCACATCCGCTGCCCTTCTGGTGATGAGGAAATGCAGACAGAGCTTTACAGGCTGCCTGACCACCTCACCCAAACTTGGAGGGTTTAATGGAGAGCTGGGAAGTTAGCCTAGGTCCCCTCGGTCCTTGTCCAATACTTTATTGACAGAACTGTCCTTCACTTGTAATTTCCTTTTTATGTATTCATTTCTTCTGTAAGCAGTGTGTCTAAACTCTTTAAATGAGAGTAGACAAGAGCTGAGCCAATTTTTGATAAATTACTTTTAATTTTTAATCAGTTTAAAACTCCAAGGTCATTTATTTTTAGGTACATCACCAAAGCATCCAAACCTGGAAGACATCTTTATGTCTGAAGTCAATTAGGAATTGCAGTGACACTTACACTAAAGTATCCATCAGTAAACAAGCTTCAGCCTGAAGGAATTCTTTCAGAGTGTTTCAGAGGTCTCAAGAAAAATACTTTTTGGCATGTTGTTTGATACTAGTGCTGCTAAGCAGCCTTTATAGCCAAACACCTGGGTGGCTGCGTACGGAAAGTTTCTTTTAATGTCGTCTAGTGTCATTCACCTGCCTGACAACATGGTGGCCTGCCACTTGCATTCCACGTACCACCTGCTGTGCCCTAGGATTGGAGGACTGCCGACTCTATGTTATTTTTAATTTTTGTCTGTGAGCTTGTATTATATTTGGAAAAGCTCAGAGCAGCTTGGTCGGTACCTTAGTAGTGTCTCTCTCTGACTCAAAGCACTTAATTTCTGGCAGATTTTTTGTTATCAGTCTCTTACTGGTAAATCTCATTTGTTCGTGTAATCTCATTGGTGTTAATTGTATAAGCTTTCTTGCTCATTTTCACAGCATTACCTACCATCTTATGAAGTGTTTCAGCAGTGCATGATCAAATTCAAATTCAAATTTAGGTAAAGACCATATTCCCTACAAGAGAGGGAGGTAAATTTGAGTCTCGACAAGAAATTCGGTTTAACTCATCGTCTCCATTACTTTGTAAAGCCATTCTTTTTAATGATGCTTTGAGGTCACATGGATGAATAACTACGTATTTTCTGAAGGAGAGCCAATATGATTTTTAAAAGTTTTGGAAGTGACTGGATTGGTTAAATAAATATTAATACACACGCATAATCTTCTGCTGAGATGTGAAGAAGGTGTTGATTAACATTTGAAGATCTCCTTGTCATAGAGAATATATCTTACTCTGATTTTTATTTCAAAACCATCTGCATTGCTTCGCTTTTGCTAATGGGACCTTACCAAGTTATATATTTTCTGCTGTGTTTTCATTTTGCAAGAAGCATAGCAGTCATCATGTTGGGTTGGGAAGAAAGCGTCACTGTACCATCTCATATGAGATTTTGGAGGGACATCTAAAAGCAGCTGAGATTCTTGGGTGCTTTCTGTTTAAGCTGTATAGTTGTGGTGCTGTCAGCAGATGCTGTCACATCTGATAGTGTTCCGGCAGGATTAGTGAAATAAAAGGTCCTACTGACATCAGCTGTGACTATTGCATGTTACAATGGCCTTCAATGCAAAGGTCTTGTACGAAAGCATGTTTGCATTGCTGTACTATGTGCTTTTGATCTCTGCTTCACTTTTTTTAAGATTTTGAAGACTCATAGTCTCTATGAACATAGAAAAATACATTTCAGTTCCTAATGTTACTATAACATCTGCCTTCACTGATGCTCTCTCATAGAATCTCATGATGTTTTGTTTGAAAATTAGAATAAAATTTACCCCGATAGCTGAACTCCCTGCCAATGACACACACACACCCAAAACGCTTTCTGAAAACAATGCAAGAGAATTAAAACTGGCTGAAAACCAACAGCCAATTCTACACATGAAAATAAATTTTTAATTCCACTTTGGAACAAGCTGTAAAATTTTCCAGCTTTTGACAGAAGCAAAAATCCAAAGCATTTTTTTTTTTTGAAAGTCCACCTTTTTTGTAGTTCTAATAAAGTCTGCACTTCAGCTAGGAAGCTGACTTCTAAAACTCATGAAGAACTTGGGGATATTGCAAAGAATCTCATCATAAAGTTGCTGGCAAGCCAGAAATCCACCCACAATGAAGTGCACATGAGCTTCACGTCCAATGGCAGTGGGGAAAGCTTCAAAACATAAGTATGTTAGAAAGCCTAGAAATTCTTATCTCCCCAAGCTATTTCCTGGTTTCATCATCGCATGGCACTGTCCTGCCAGGGCCTGATATCTGGGAGTCTGGGGGATCTGGAGCTATAAGGCAGCCTGAATGACACCACTGCTTTTACAACTGTGCCTATATTTCTGTAAATCTTCTATTGAAAGGCATTTCTCCAAAATATTTCCTCTACAGCAAATAGGCATTTTCGGAGGAAGTGCTAAAAAAAATTAGTATCTCTATCAGAAATACAGTTCTGGAAACAAAGTACCTCTACTACGTGCTGCCCTTGTATCAAAAACACTGAACTGATAACTGTCCATATACATCTGTGTTAAACAGAAGCAAATTCTTATACACACTGTAGACAGGACCGTTGGCAGTCAGAGGAAAATACATGATTTTCTATTTTGTGCACAAATACAGAACATAGAATATATTCATGACCTCTTATGCCAAGTAAAGACAAGACATATATTTTCTTTTCTTTCTTTCTTTGGAAATCCGGTTTCCAAGTAACTTTTTAATTATACTCTTTTGTAATGAGATCCCATAAGAAATAGTTCCTTAAAAGATACAATTTCTTTGCCAGTAATTGTTTGTGTAGGCAGTGATGGCCTAGTTTTAGAATCATAGAACAGTTTAGGTTGGAAGAGAGCTTGAAAGGTTATCTAGTCCAACACCCCTGCAATGAGAAAGGAATCTTCAAGTCGGTCAAGTTGGTCAGAGCCCTGTCCAACCTGACCTTGAATGTTTCCAGGGATGGGCCATGTTTAAGTACTGAAAGACTGCAACAAGGTCTCCCCCAAGCCTTCTCTTCTCCAGGCTGAATAACCCCAACTTTCTCAGCCTGTCCTCATAGCAGAGGTGCTCCAGCCCTCTGATCATTTTTGTGGCCTTCCTCTGGACCCGCTCCAGCAAGTCCATGTCTTTCCTGTGCTGAGGACTCCAGAACTGGACACAGCACTCCGGGTGGGGTCTCATGAGAGCAGAGTAGAGGGGCAGAATCACCTCCCTTGATCTGCTGGCCACCCTTCTTTTGATGCAGCCAGGATATGGTTGGCTTTCTGGGATGTGAGCGCACATTGCCAGCCCACATCCAGCTTTTCATCCACCAGTACCCCAAGTCCTTCTCAGCAGGGCTGCTCTCAGTCCCTTCATTCCACAGCCTGAATTGATACTGGCAGTTGCCCTGACCCAGGTGCAGGACAGTGCACTTGGCCTTGTTGAGCCTCATGAGATTCACATGGGCCCACTTCTCAAGTTTGTCCAGGGCCCTGAGGCATCCCTGATGGCGTCCCATCCCTCACACAGCCACACCACTCAGCTTGGTGCCACCAGCAAACTTGCTGAGAGCGCACTCAATCCCACTTTCGATGTCGTTGATGAAGGTATTAAACAGTACTGGTCCTAATACAGACCCCTAGGGGACACCACGCATCACTGATCTCCATCTGGACATTGAACCATTGACCACTGCCCTCTAGGTGTGACCATTCAACCAATTCCTCATCCACTGAACAGTCCAGGTGAGATTGACAGGTCAGTAGTTCTCTGGGTCCTCCTCTTTACCCTTTTTAAAAATAAGTGCAACATTTTCCTTTTTTCCAGTAACTGGAAACTTCACCTGACTGATATGACTTTTCAGATATCATGGGTAATGGCTTGGCAATACATCAGCCAATGCTCTCAGGACTGGGATGCATCTTGCCATAGACTTCAGGTTCCTCCTGTGTTCACAAACCTGATCTTCTCTTACAGTGGGAGGGACTTTGCTCCACCAGTCCCTGTCTTGTGGTCCATGCACTTAAGAGGTGTGTAGGGAGAGGCTGTTAGTGAAGACTGAGGCAAAAAGTTGTTGAGTGCCTCAGCTTTCTCCTTGCTCATTGTTACCAGTTTTCCAGTCTTGCTTATCACAGGGGGTACATTTTCTTTGACCTTCCTTTTCTGGATGACATACCTGTAGAAGCCCTTCTTACTGTTCTTTGCATTCCTTGCCAAGTTCATCTCCAATTGCGCCTTGGCCTTCCTGACCCCATCTCTACACAACTGGGTAGTGTCCCTATACTCTCCCCAGGATACCTGTCCCTGCTTCCACTGCCTGTGCATCTCTTTCTTGCCCTTTAGTTTGACCAGCAGGTCTCAACTCAGCCATTTCAATCTCTTGCCCTCCTTTCCTTATTTCTTACACTTGGAGATCAAGAGCTTTTGTGCTATGTGGAAAGTGTCCTTAAAAATCTGCCAGCTCTGTTCTGCTCCCTTGTCCTGGAGGGCAGTTTCCCAGGGAGTCCCATTGACTAATTCCTTGAACAGCTGGAATTTTGCTTTCCTAAAATTCAGGGTCCTGACTTTACCGTAGTAAAAGTGTAACTTTAGACTATAACTGTTGGTTGAAGCAGCATTGTCTTTTTTAACAAAGGCCAATGTCATCCCAGTCTTTAAAAAAGGCAAGAAGGAGAATCCGGGAAATTACAGACTAGTCATCCTCACCTCCATCCCTGGAAAGGTGATGGAACACCTCATCCTGGGTGTCATCTCAGAGCATATGGAGGAAATGAAAGCTATCAGAAGTAATCAACATGGATTTACCAAGGGGAAGTCATGTCAGACTAACCTGATAGCTTTCTATGATGTCATGACTGGTTGGATAG
>JAOXNO010000001.1:185132735-185186035 GCA_028565335.1 Limnodromus scolopaceus | reverse complement strand
TCCACCTAAACATGAGGAGGAACTTCTTTACTGTGAGAGTGGTAGAGCACTGGAACAGGCTGCCCGGAGAGGTGGTGGAGTCTCCTTCTCTGGAGACATTCAAAACCCTCCTGGACAAGTTCCTGTGTAACGTGCTCTAGGTAGACCCGCTCCGGCGGGGGGTTTGGACTAGATGATCTCCAGAGGTCCCTTCCAACCCCATATGATTCTATCATCATTGTTTTTAGCTGTTGAATAATATGAGCATCAAAATTTTTAAATTTGTGTTACCATTTAGCTCTTAGTGGTTTATTCAGCATATCTGAGCCATAGCTTAGTCACTTAAGAAATGTAGAGGGTTGGCACTTAAGAAATGTGGATTATCTGCTGGTAAATAAGTGATGCATAGTTCCCTTCATTGTTTTTTCTTCTATTCTGAATAAATTGAGGTTCACTAACACTTTGTACATTGTTTGCCAATTCTTTGTAGCTTCTTTTCTTCTTACAGTGGTATTTAATTAGTGTCTAGCTTTTTACAAAACAGTAAGAAATCACTCATGCTTTCCTGTGATTCTTTTCTGAAATTATTGAAGAAGCAGCAGCCTTGGAAGAGAGACGTTCAGAAGTGAGGCTTCTGACAATGACTCATTTCTTTCATTTGTCACATTCAACTGGGTCCTTTCCCACAAGAAGTCCTTTGCCTGCTTGTTATCACTGTTAATTACACAGACCAGTTAGTCTCTGTAGAACAGACCACTGAATTAAATATACGAATCGTTCCTTAAATCTCTCCCTGGTTTGCCAATATGTCTGTCCTGATAAGCATGGCCCCTGGCTGTTCTATAAGTTCTTAATCAATGTTTGAAATACTGAAGTGTCTCCTTGGAAAAAATCCATTTTTCTATGACTCTTTTACATCACCCTGTTACCACCTCTGAAGCATTGACTGGCTTCATTTTTAGTTTAACTGTTTCTGTTGTGATCTGTACTCATGACTTAATAAATGTCTACTTCAGCTACCGTAGTTCTCTTTTTCTAGATCATTTCCTATCCAGGGATATATGATGAGCATCACTTGTGCTAGCCTGAGGACTCATTGCAATTACAATTCAAAATCACTCTCCGTTTTCAAAATTCTCTAAAGTCTTGTTTCAACTTGTTTCTCTGGCCCTCCAGACAACTATTTTCTCGCCTCCCTGTTCTGTTCCCAAGGTCTTCACCTCTTTCTTGCCCTCTTTTCTGACTCAAGCATATTTCATCATGTTTACAGCTCTGGGTTTTTCTCCCAAAGGTAAACACTGCACTCTGCTACTTATCAATCAGTCTCAGTGTTATACTCTCCATGCCCCTGGTTTTTGTCCTGGTTGTGTAGACATAAGCCTTCCTGGCCACCTTCCCCCTCCTCCTACCTATTGCCTTCTCAGTGATCCTTTAGCTTTGAAGGCTTGGAAGCAGCTATGATTATACTAATTGTTCTTTCTTCAGGCGCATAGGAAAAGGCCATATTGCATGTGATCAACATGTATGTCAACTGAACTCTCTGGGTGATATAGGGAACAAGTAATTTTTACTATTCTCAGTTATAAGTTTATTGAAAAAAGTACTTAAAAGTAATCCCACAGCAGCAAAAGGAATCAAGAGGAGTGGGAAAAAGATATAATTTTCTAATATGCTTGCAGTGCCCACTGTTTTAGTTAGAAGTCTAGTTTTCAAATTTATTTTTCACTATTTAACTGATTTCTGCTGCTTTTTTTTATTTTCTAAATTGTTGTATATTAAATGTGTGTTTGCATTTGTATTTATTGGAGTTTTAGTTCTTTTAAATCCTACCTGCCACAGCTTTTAAAAGAAGTGGAGGATAATTATATCCATAAATTTTGTAAGTCATTTCTTGTAGTGGAAAGGAATTATTTTTAAAGGTTTGTGGAAGAAAATGATGTCTTCAGTCAGGTAATAAATTCAGACAAACTTCTTCCCTCTCCCTCTTTCTTTGCCTGTTTAGCATTTTCCACTTTTTTACTCTGTGATGTACAAGCCTTCACTGGTTAATTATGTATATATTTAGCTACTGCATGTGTTGGGCTTATTATTGTCATCTAATTAGATGTAACTCGAACTACTTGCTTCTAGAAAAATCATTAAAAATTCTTTCCTAATGACCTAGAGATGACAAAATGTCTGTAAAGTGTGAAGAAGCAGACAAGCACAGGAACATCGCTCTTAAAGAGTGTTAATCCAGATGCTGCAATCATCTAATTAAACAATATTTTGCTGTCATTAACATTTTCACCAAGGAATTGCAGTTATAATTTCTTTGTCAGCTGTCTCTAGCTCACTTTACCTTCAAAACTAAAGTGCCATATAAAAACACTAAATTGGATGGTTTAATTAAAAAGTTTTTTTTAATGAAGAAACATATCCAGTATTTCTGAGATCTCATTTACTATGCCTCAGTTTTATTGTTCAAGTAGATTAGTGTCACAGACTTGCGATATTTAATATTCAGCCTTTAATATTAATCTCTGTAAGCTTACTTGGGGGAAAATCTGAAGCTTCTGAGAAGGTATAGGGACTACCAATAGCAATACAGGTTTATGTTTTATATTTATTGAGCTAAAGAAAAAAACAAATAATTCTTGCTGGAAGGACAAGACAATTGATGAGACGGCTAAATATTAATCTGCTGACTTCACTCTGAAAATAATCATTGTGAAGCCAGAACTGATCAAGAAAGCATTCCTAATAAAGTTAAACCACTAATATTTATGCATGTTTAGAATTAGGGATTTGTAATCCCATTATAGGCCTAGATCACTGTCCTCCACTCAGATAAACGTAGATGTGTGGTCTTACCTCATCGTGTAGGTTTGGTCTCCTTTCACAGTTTAAATGATGGTTCAGCTTCTTGAGTTATTTTTATTTGTTGACATTAAAAAGAAAATAGTTGAATTCAGAAAAATTGATTACTAACTTTTTTGCTAAACAAATCAATATCTGCTCTTAGTAGCTGATCTCTTCATAAATAAAAGGTGTTATAAATATTGAAATAAGAGAAAAGTAAATTTATTTTTTTTCACAAGACCATGGTTATATTTATCAAATACATAGTCACTAAACATTCACTGTTTGTAATTTATCCGACCTAAGCTGAGAGATAAGCTGCTTCAAATTATTTCTGATTGTGGGGTAAAAAAATGCACACAAGCATTACTGCAGTGTCCTGACATGGAGCTAATTCCACATGATAATTTGTTCATGTGTCCGTACTCTAAGTAGCCTATCAAAACCACACAGCAAAGGAGGAGTCATATACAGCAACTAAGATCCAGATTGCTTTTTTCTTTCTCTGTTCACATATTTATGATTTTCCCATCTGGAATAGGAACAAAATGTCAAAATCTTGCTGACTGAATATTGAAAATGAAATTAATTTCAAAATTAAATAATCTCAATATGGAAAATCTCAATTTTGAAATAAAAAGTAATTTTGGGTAACTCTAAATTTCCTTTCAAAATTTTGCAAAAGGATGTTCTTACCTTTCCAAAGGTTTCTATAAAGTGTTTTCAATTGAAGGTTTTTATTACAGTGGGCTCTTTTCTATAAAACTTTTTGATTCTGAAGAATCATCATTTTTGCTTATGCTTTGTAATAGACTACAGTCACCTCAGTCATTCTCTTTCTGATCTCAAATTTCTTTTAGTTTGCTGTCTACATAAGCACAAATGTCTGTCTTTTGTGGAAGCTTTTGCACACTCTTCTATTAACTTAATTGAGGATTCTGATGGTGAGAAAAACATTGCTGTATAAAGGTATAGTTTTATAAAGGCCATAGTTTATAGAACATTACATTTTAAACCTCAAGGAACTTTACAAATATAAATTAATCGATTCCTTGCCAAATAGGAAAATAGTACTCTGATTCAACAGATGTGGAAAATGAGGCAGAGTTGTTTCACTTCAAGACATATAGAACCCCGCCAAAATACCCTAAAACAATTAATATTCTGCCAGAGAATAGCATTCCTTTTCCTCCCTCACGCAGATAAATTCTGGTGCATTTCTTCATTTAATTGTTTGATAAATTCTCACTCTATTCAAGAATGGTTTTACATTAATTCATTGATAATAAAGAAATGTTTTTGTTTCTATCAATCTTGACTTGTGTATGTCACACAGTGCTGGTGTTGCTTTTTAAACAAAGTTGTATTTGTACCTAAATTAATTTTTTATATTCTTGTGAGCATATATGTGTTCAAAATGTAAAAATGAGGACACAGTTGTTAACAATATGCAGTTTTCCTGTTTTCAGTGAAACTATGTACAAAATAGAAACATGCTTCTTGTTCATCAACTTCTATTGAAAAAAACAAGGTGTTTGTAGAGCAGTGAAAGTTTCACATTTCATTAAAGTAGAGCTGATTTTTGTGGAGAATTGCAAATGCTCCTCAGAACAAGGAAGCCTGTGTTTTCCTGTGCTGGGTTTTGTACCCCAGGAATCTGTCCAGAATCTGGAAGGAAGCAGTTAGCGAGACAGGGCTGTAAATCTGCTGCAGGACTGGGAATTGTTAACCTGGGTTATTTCAGTCTGCTAATTATATTATATAAATACACACACACATATATTTATGACCTGATTTTGTTTTTTAAGACTCATGTTGCATATTGTGTGGTTCTCAGTAAATCAATATGGTGGATGGTTCTGTACTGAGCAACTTCATTTGTCTTATCACTGAAATCTTAGATACTACTAAATACCAGCTGATACAGAAATAAGAACCTTTCCCAAACACACTTCTCCTGGTGATGAATTAATGATTTTCAGTTCACTTCAGTTGCAGATTTTTCTTGTGAAACTGTATTTAAAGATGCTTTTTTCATATTTGAGCTGCTGGGATGGTAGCATTATGCTTGGAGAGAGTGGCCTGGGGCAGTCAACTCTGTCTTTTAGGGGGGAGAAAATGTTTTTTAATTTTCTAAGTGGTTAGGAAATAGTTTTAAAGCAAATATTAATTCATCCACTTTGATCCCACTATTGCAATGACATTTCACCACTTCTTCAGTGAAGAAGAGCCATGGGGAATAATGGATTGATATGGTATATCTAGGTTAGACCTAGATTTGCAAACCTCCAATTTAGCCCCTTGCTGTTGGACTCTCATTTATCTTTGCCAGCTAATGATAGTGCATGCAGCTGCTAGGAAAATAATAGTCTAGTGGTTTTAAATTTCATTATTCATGCTATGAGAATAGCTTCATGGAAATAAAAATGGAGGTGTTTATTGGCATATGGTGGTTTTAGTTGATTTTGGAAGCTACTGTGCTCCTCTATTACGCTGATTTCTGTGTTGACTTCTGATTCAAGATAAGTCCATCTAAATGGCTACTTTTGTCTGAAAGATTTATACCTGATTCTGTCAAGTAGTGGGAACTGGGAACACGTGGTGCAACAAAAGTAACTGCTAGATTGTTTTTCAGATGAAGGAATGGACACTATTTCCTAATCCTTAAAACACTTTCTTTCTTAACAGGACGAACATACAATGATCTGAACCAATACCCTGTATTTCCATGGGTTTTGACAAATTATGAATCTGAAGAGCTAGACCTAACCCTTCCAGGCAACTTCAGGGATCTTTCAAAGGTATGCTTCAATTCAGTTAAAGACAGTCACCCAGCACTTTTAGGAGTAGATTTTATTATATATTTATAGTCTGGTTAAATTAAGTCTTTATCTTAAAGTCAGAAAAGTCTGAAATAGGCTTCTTTATTTTAGAATAAGTTTATACTGAATCTTTACACTATGCTGCTTCCATGTCCCTGACTGATCTGCTTCCAAACCTGCAACTCCTTCGTACCTTCTGACTTACAGATCATGAGTGCTTCAGACCACTTGATCTCATTAATGATCTCCCTTAGTTTATGAAAGTTGACCCTTTGGAAATAAAATGCTTGGACTAATTTTTCACTTTGTTTTGCAGTGACTAGATGAGCAATATAATAGTAGCACCTCCTTCTGGTTTAGTAATTATTCAGTAAACAAATATTTTGTATATTAGACCCTCGAGTATCTGGTCCTTATCATTATTTGTGGGTTTTGCCCTCCAACTGGACCTGGGCAGTTAGTGCTTTATAATAATACAGTCCCCAGTATTTATTTCTCTAATAGCACCATCCCACCCTGAGTATCTCACAGTCTCAGATCCCTGTTGGAAAGAGTGTGCTTGCAATACCTCCAGATGAATTGTAACTGTTCTTGGAAGCCTGCTTTTGTGAGGCTTCCAAAATAATTTGAATAGGACTTGATTGCATAATAGCAGAGAGAGACACCTAAGTTCCCTCTCCCTTTTTTCTTAGATAAGTGAATAAGTAAATAGAAACAGAAATTAAATACATTCATAGTATGTCTCAAATGTAAACAAATTGGTTGAGACGAGCCTTAAGTTATGTAAAAGTTCTGACCTTTCACAATATTACAGGCATGTTTCACAAATGTGTTTTCCAGTTCTGTAACACCATTGTAATCTGTGCCAGGAACAATAAAAGAAAATCCACAGACATGAGTTAAATAAAGACCAGTGATCATCTTGCACTGGCTTATTCCCTAGCATGTATAAAAATATTTCTGGATTAGAATTGTTTATAGTGATAAATCTTTCATTAAGACGCTTACACTTCTCAAAATCTCTCAAAGTCACTTCTTTCTAGTATTAATAGCAGAAGTGAAGTGCAACAAGATTAGACAAAATCTCATGAGTCCTTGATTAGGTACTTAGTTTTGGTTGAATCCAAATTTTTATGGCAGCCTATTAAAGTATGTAATTGCTACAGGAAGTAGCATGATAGTTGAATAGATAGGTTTTCCTCATGAGTTACTAAAGACTCATTATGGAATTAGTGCTTTTATAGCTTATTAAGTATCACTGCACTCATAGTAGTGCTTTCCCTTGAAAGGAAATGTAAAATCAAGTTCCTGGTTATTTATGTTACTTCAAGAATCCATGCAATGTGCAGAGCAGTATTTTCCCTGAGGACCTTTTCTTCCCTAGTTTGATAACTGCATTCTCTTATTCAAAAGCTACCAATATTTTCCTTTGGAAAAGCTAGGTTTTTGACCACTGAAAAAAAGTTTACACAGAACTAGTTAAGGAAAATGGCCTTTCCTTTCTAGCAATATCTGGGCTGCATTTATCCCGGATGCGTGAGAAAACACATGTGCAATCTGTAAAGTGTTGTGGGATCCCTCAGGATAAAAGGGGTGTAATTGCCATATTTTTCCAGTGTTTATTATAATATCATCTGATAGGTTTCATTTCACAACGGTTTTAAAAGGAAAAATAGATTAATGATTTTTTGTAAAAGGCAGTGGCCGGTTAATATGAAATGCCTTACTTTGTGCGCTTGTGCTGTTATGCATTACTTGCATCCTGTTTCAATTTGTGCATTATCAGTAAAAATCTTCAAAATCAGAACATATCTGAAGTATTTCCTTGGCAATTCTGTTTTCATTTTCAATATTATCCTGTATCTTTAAGTAGGCCTTTTCTTTCCTTGTTAGGGAGGTAAATCCTGAGTAGCCTAGCACTTAAAAGCAGGAGTTAGTAATTTATTGTTCACATTATTGAAGTGGGGTGTGCCATCAAGCTTCAGCCAGACCTCTGGGGCAGGCACACACAGTATCCTTTCCTTGAGGAGCTACTTCCTTCTGTCAGATTTTACCCTGCAATGGAGAAATGTTCCTGCAGACATGATGGCAAATCTGAACCTCCGGCTAAGCTGTTGATGGATAAAATCTTCTTTGTTGGTTCCTGACCTTCTGTCTTCCCACAAGTTTGCCCTTCTTAGGTTTCACAGAGCCTCTGTCCTTAATATTTAGTAATTAATACGCCTAAAACAACCTTTTGAAACAACTTATACTTCTAACACTATTACGTATGTGGTAAGAGCCCACTAAAGCAATGAAATTAAAAGTAAAACCACCTATCATGATTTCCTTTATTGGTTTAAAATAACTTTGGTAGTTAAACATAGATACTAAATCTACTTATTTTAGTAGTACTAAATTTACTTATTTTAAAATAATTTGTGTGTTATCGTGCAAAGTTCATACAAAGCTCTGCTGTCAATTATGATAATTGACTGTACTCCTTTTGAAATTTTTAACCTTTGGTTCCTGGGCTTTCTGTATAAAATATGATACACCACCTTTGCAATATCACAACTCCTCCAAATGTAATTCATATGTTTTGTGAAAATGCAATTAGATGTGTTTGGTTTGCTTAGGATGTCAGTAACAGAGTAAAACATATGCCTTTTGCATTTAGCTCAAACTTAAATATTTACTTTTCTGCAAAGCTGTCTTGAACATGTAACTTTTCCTTTCCTTCCATTCAATTTTATTCTGGTTTTATGTAGCACTCCTTATTGTGTTACTTTTATATCCAATGTTGCTTGTTCTCGCAGAACAATTATATTTAAATATTAGTGTGAAAGTTCCTCAGCTATTTCTGTTTGAACTGTTTGGAGATTCCTCTATGAAGGCTTTTTTCTCTTTTTATGTATAATTTGAGATTTAAAACCAGGGCCTATGGGCATGGAAGGTGCTGTAGCAGTAGGATATATTGGACCTCTCATTTGATTAGACAGTGTAGGCTCAAGTTTTATTCATTACATATACAAGGTTAAAGGTTATATTTATTGTTTGACAGGATGAAAAGCTAATGAAAGAGGCTGTCATAGATACATAGATTATCTTTTCACTATCAAAACACCAGGTGATCTGCTTATTTTCTCCTTTATTGAGATTTCCTTTAGAATACCTATGGCATTAAACATTAGTACGGGAACCATGTATGCAGCCCTTACTGTACACGGAGGTTTTGGGGATTTTAGCACACTTAGAATGTGATGTGGTTGGTTTGTGCAAAACTGTATGACTTTTACTCCTAGATTTTAGTGAATGCATGGGTTTGACGTGCTGCATTGTCCCGGCTCATTAAAGTGTAAATGGGAATTTCTCCTCATTTACTTCCAGTCATACATCCTGTTAAATAAAATGATTTCTTCACCAGGCAAAGTAATACTAATATTGACATGTGTATGAAACATCACACGCCCATTCATGGAGTGGAAAAAATTATATTTTGTTAATATAGAAGGTGTTTGACTGACGGGTGGTGATAAGCATAACCACTCTTCCTTATTACTGAGCCATTTCAAGAAAAGGAAGTGATAAAGCCCCAAGGCTTCTAAATGTAATAATGCAAATGAACGCATCGAAGTGTGAATATTTCAAGGCAAACCACACTTAATACTTCCAAAAATGTGTGTGCCATGGAATGGAGTTTATGCGCTTATCTAGAGCCACTCTCACTTGAAAAATGAAATCAGTTTCTGTAACTTAAACTTCTCTCTTTACCACATGCAACTCTACCATCAAAAGAAAAATTTTTGATTCTCATTTGATTTAAGCCACACAATTAACCATTTTCTTAAATAAAAAATTAATTTACTGCATGAAACTCTGGTACTTTGAATCTGCCAGAACTCTTATATTTGATAATATAAATATTGATATGCTGAAGAAAAGCTGTTTACAAATTTGGATAAAATTGAATTTTTTTTTAAACTTTAAAGTACCATCCTACGATGTCCTACTTAAATGTTGTTGTTCGTGGGCTTTTTAAATAAAAAAACAAACAGTCAGGAAAAGCTCAGTCTGTATTCAGCCAGAGCCAAATAAAGCCACACTCAAGATTTCTTTTGTACCCAGCTACAATTTTGTGCAGTACATTACAATAAAAAAAGAGATAAACAGATAAGGTAGCTGCTGCATGAATTAGAGTGAAGATAAGCAGAATATTTCAGTGGCTGGATAAATAGGATGCTACATTCAGTTCTGTTCTCATGAGAGAATGTAGTTCTATGAAGATAGCTGGCAAAACAGTAAATATTACATGAGCTAGCATAACATGTCCAGTGGATATAAACACTAGATGTATTGACAATACACTGGTTCAAAGGCCAGATGTCTAAAGAGATTAGCCAGATAAAAAAGAATGACAGGAATAGCAGAGTGTTTTTAATGTTAAAGTAAATTCTTAACTTTATTTTTAAACGGAAAAAGAAGCATAAAATAAACACAAACTGCAGCTTTTAGTACATCAGAAGTGAAGTGGCTGAATAGGCACTGTCATACAGTGAATTGTTTTGCTTGGCTAGAATAAAGAATATCTTATAAAACCATTTTATGAGAAGTTAATATTATTTGATATGGGTCCTTACAGAGGACTTTTTAAAATAAAAAGACAAATGGTGTGTTTGGAAAAAGCATTTTCTAAAACATTATAGAAAGAACTTTTTATTTAATGTTCAGAACAATTTGTTTGACTGAAAATCAGTTTCTTTACTAGTCTTATGGTAAAGGTACTGGACTGAGACTTAGTACATGTATTGAGCTTTGCCTTTGTATTGTTTGTGCCAGTCATTTTAACTAGTTAACACAGCAGTAGAATTCCATTGAAATGGAAATAAAATTATTTTCTTCCATTATGTGAAGATACAGGGATTGATCCATAAATAAAATTTAGCTCCTTTTTATAGCCATGATGTCACACTAAAACTGTAGTAGATGACTTTGTGGACTGAGAATGGCACTGTAATGCTATGGAAAAGTGACCAAAGCTCCATATACCCTACATATTTCACAAGAAATATGAGAGACACATGCCTCATCAGAGTAAAACTGGGTTAGTTGCTAGTTTGTACAACTGAGATTTAAAGTCTTTACCAAAAATACTTGTCTGTACTGAAGGATAAACTGTTATGATTTCTTTGGATAACAGCATTTTGCCCCATGGACATTAAAAAAACACTAAGGAAGCCAGGGGCAGACCTCTCTGAATTTCCTCCATGCTATTTTATTTATGTAAGTTTTTGCTTTCTGAAAATGCCTGGTACACACCAGCTGATCTATTTGTGATTAATCAACAAGTTTTTAAATTACACAATAAAAAAAAAGAGATATTTGAGCACTTTCCATTAGCGTTTTCAATGTGTGTAGTTTCAATGTTTAAGTCCTCTCCTTTAATGTGCAGAGGAATGGTTGACATAGGGGTCTCCGCTACTCCACAGAACAGGAGAAAAGGGGGATCAGATGTTCCTTGTATTTCTTGACTACAGGCCAGAGGTAACTGATGTAATGCTGACGCAGAAGCTGCAGAGTTATATGAGCATGGGCAACTCCCTGTTCTCCTCCCTGTGCCATGCTGCGCTGAGGCAGCTGCACTACTTCTGACATTCCAGTTGCCACCTCTGAATAAATGGTGCCATGTTTGCACACCAGCCTCTCTAGGGCCACCTCAGGGATTTCTAGCATGTTTGTATTGCAAGCCCTAAGCAGTTTACCTGGGAACATTAGAAATCTTTGTGGAATGACAGAAACAAGCCTTCTTTTTCTGAGACCCAGGCTACCATCTGCATCCCCTTCCCTGGAAGTGTTCAAGGCCAGGCTGGATGGGGCTTTGAGCAACCTGGTCTAGTGGGAGGTGTCTCTGCCCATGGTGGGGGGGTTGGAAATCAATGTTCTTTAAGCTCCCTTCCAACCCAAACTGTTGTATGATTCTACGATCACTAGTTCATCCAATCCAGGATCTGTCCTGAGAAGTCAAGGTGAGACTTTCTAGTTGAAGACAAGCTCTACCTCAGCCCCTTGTTTCTTTCTCTTTCCTTCTCTCTGGGGCAAGGAAGGGTAATTCCCAGAAAAGATTCTTCCCAGACATTTTCACGTGAAAATTTCCATACCGTACAAGAAGAGAGATGACTCTCATGATATCTCACTTAAAGAGTCCATTTTATTCAGCAGATACTTTGTGCATTTCAGCGTTTTTCTTCAAATGAATCCTAAAGTAATTGAAAGAAAAATGGATTCTGACTCTGAAAAGAATATTGATGAGGATGAAGGCAATCTTCAGAATACAGCTTTTTAGGTTTATCGTTTAATAAATTGAACATGTGTCTTCTGAAAGTAGATTATTTTAGCTACTTGTGCAGGCATTTTTACATGAAAATGGGAATGTAACATCTTACAACCTTATATTTTTTACCTTTTAAATTGAAATAACGCTTCTTCCTGAAGAACCTAGAAAACATAATGGTGTACTGGCAGTAGCGTTTTAGGTGACTTTGTGAAATTATTGTGAAGATCATGAAAGAAAGTACCTTTCATTAAAGATAACAATATATATATACAATTTTTTAAGAGTTATTTAAAGCTATGGGATAAACCATCATTAAAATTTTGCTAGTCTATAAAATAAAATACCTTGTAATTATTTTTGAGCATCAGTTATGCTTCACAGTTCTTGTTACTGTAATCAATTTACAGTGAAGAATGAAAACACATAGCTTATTTGATGAAAGACATCTGATCAGCTTCAAATATATTTTGAAAGGCCTGGAGTTTTGATTTTCAGTCTTGCATTAATCACCATATCCCTTCTCTACTGTGCCTTCAGACATGTATGTACAATAATATTTTGACAGATGACATCTCTGTCTTCCATAGGCTCAGAATTCACTGTAGCATTGGGTAAGGTGCACCTTCACAGTGGAGGGAAGAGATTCTCAGGGCGTTTTTCATTACAAAATACAATCATCTCACCCATTCGTCTGCCATTTTGTCTTTCCTTCTCAGAGGGGATGAATGTTTCCTGTTAACAGAGTAGGGTGTGAATTACTGCTTTAGCTTTTAAAATGTGTAGTTGAGGACTGGAATTTGTTCTGCCAGAGAAGTGGATGGACAGTACCTTAATGAAGGTGGTACGAGCAGGTCCCATGCAGTTCCCAAGTCAACCCAGAGCCCCGATATAATTTAGGAAAGTACATATATCTGTGTACAGTTTGTCAGTCTAATAAGAAAAGTATGTCTTTAAATAAGTTACTCTTTCAAGGAAGTGGTTGAACAAGCATTTTTATATATTGGCAACTTATAGGCTATAATAATGCCAGCATGTTTCCTGGCATTGGCAGGATGTGTAACAAAACCAAGTATAACAAAAATGCAAATATTTATTTTTTCTTTTTCCAGTAGTCAGGAAACAAGCCTGGAAAGTGTTAGGGAATAGCTCATACTTCTTTTTCAAGAATGTTTTGTGAGGTCTTGCGGTGCAATCTGCACCAGATAACACTGATCCTTAGGGATTACTCATACATTTCACATGTATGAGAAAGCTATTAACATCTCCATGACACAGCAAAGTATAAAGCAGCCAGACTGTTTCATGTGAGAAATACTGAATTCATGTTTTAAAATGTTAGAGTTCATCAAACACTGTTATTTAAGAACAAGCTCTAATATATAAAATTGGAAAACATCATGTTCTATGTCAGGCTTTTTAACAGCCATCTCAAAAAACATAGCAGCACTGAAGGACTAAAATACTTCATTCAGCTTTAAAATTATTCAGTTACATATGTAGTGTAGTGAAACACACTGATTTGACCTTGCACTGGTATTTCCATTCCAAATGACTCAGTAGAAAAAATGTGCGGTGGAATGAAATGTGAGAATACCTGTTAGTGTTTTGAAACGGGTCAAACTCCATGAGTATATGGTTTTTTTCAAGCAGTAACTCCCTTAATAATATAAATTCTAACTTTTAATTTTTGATTGATACAAATCAAGTAATCATTTAAAATTATAATAAGTTTATACAATTATTTGGTGTGGAAGTCTCCTGTCCTCTAAGTATTAACCTCTGTGTCTTTGGTTAATTTTACTACAAAAGCTAAGATCTGAAGATTCTTTGCAGGTGGGCAGTAAACACAGCACTACTATTTCATCTGAAAAAACAGATTTAAGATCACTTATATATTTATCTCAACATTTTATTTACTTTCTGTTGTATTTGCTTTATGCCAGTGACTTTTGTATCACACAATAACAAATGCATTTTGCAAAAAAAAAAATAAAGTGGGTTAAAAAATCATAGAAAAACATTTATCGCCTAAGCATACATACGAAAACCAACAGTTCCTACTACTGTCTTACATTTCTTTTGGTTTTACCTAATTTGTATAGACTGTCTGTTAAGCCTGCTCAGAATGGAGTTTGAAGTTGTCAATAATTTCCAAATTCTATTGTTTTTAAGAACAAAGCTTGTTTGTTTCACTCAGTAAAACCTGGCTTTGTTCAGTCAGAAAGTAGATCCAGTCCTGCAGGACTACGCATGGTTTTTAAGTATTTCTGCTTAGGATCACCAGACACCGTCAGCAGTTCCGCGTCAAATCTTTTCATCATGAACTGTGCATTACAAAGTATCCTGTGTGAGCAAAAGTCAGTTTTCATTAGCTGTGTGATTATGGTGAATGACAGCAACAGAAATATTAGTTTGGCTTCAATGCATTTAAAATGCAGTTTTAGAAGTCTATTTCCAGAACAATGTTATTGAATTAATTGGGAAACAACTCATACTTCAAGAAGGTCTTGAAAGTTTGCAGATGTGGATCACTTATATTTGTCAATTAAAATAAGGAAAGTCATAAGACTTATAGTACACAAAGCCTTTGAAAAGAAATTCTAAGATTACAGCAATCTGAAGGGATTACTACGGTATGGAATGAGTTTGGTTGCAGAGTCTCCAATGTAGTGAATCTTAATGCAGAATTAACCTGTGACATATCAGACAGGCTGCCCTTCAGCTGATAATATATTTGACCTCTTGTCCCTTTTGTAGCCTATCGGTGCTTTGAACCCAAAGAGAGCAGTCTTCTATGCAGAACGGTATGAGACATGGGAAGATGATCAGACTCCACCTTATCATTACAACACCCACTACTCTACATCTACTTCTACATTGGCTTGGCTTGTTCGCATTGTAAGTATTTCTGGATCCTGGTTTTCATTAATATCTTTTTCTACAGCATCTCTTCTATCACTTACCACTATTTCTTTTTTTTTTTCTTTTTTATGAATCTGAATTTCTATCAATATCTCATTGTTCTTCCCTACCTTAAAATCTTAGGAATTCTGAAATTCTCTAGGTATACTGTATATACTTATTTGTAGTGATTCCTTCCTACCCAAAACCCCTGAAATATATTTAGATACAAAATTGTGGTGATGTAGGTATACATACGATGAAGAAAATCCATCTAAAACTAAATCCATCTAAAAAAAAAAGTCCCTAGACAATACAGAAAGCTTATACTACTCATATATTCTTTTTTTTTTTCAGCTAGAGACAGACATATACAACATTAAAGAAAAACCTTTCATAAAAAACACATTAAACTGTGTAAGATTGAGAGGGGAATTATAAAACCAGTTTTATATTAAAGCAGTATGGACTAATATTTTATGCAAATGAGCTGTGCTTCTGAATGAATTAATAACTTACAGGTTTCAGAAATGTAAAAATGTAGATTCCAACTTCAGACTGCCATTTCAGTTCTAGAAACCTCATGCTTAAATCCTATCCTCAAAATCACATCTAGGGAAAGGGGACCAAACTTCAAAGATAGAATGAATCTGAATTCAGTTTGTATGGTAAGACAATGAATTAGAGAGAAAGGAGGGTTGATGAGAGACTTAAGGTTTCACAGAGAAGCCTGAATTAATGAAAAATTGAGTTACTATGTGATTACTGAACTTAAACTACACACTGTCAGTAAAAGTCCATTACTTAAGGTGTGTTCTAAGCATGTTTCACACACAACCAAGCAAAGCAGAACTGCACAAAGCAGTTTTGCTGAGTTTTCACTCATCTCAGCTTTCCTTACACACATCCTGTTTTTCTGCTTTTCTGCTCAGAAGGGAAGAATTCATGTGTCTATGACTTCAGGATAGACTTCTTCTTAACCCGTGGGAAACTAAATGTTGATTACACTCCTATATGGGGTGATCAGTGTACTCCTTTTAAATGTTGCTAAATTATTCATGAACTGTGAATACATTTTATGGTTCACATGTGCTTCTTTGTTTCCTTAAAGTATATTAAAAACAGTGGTTTTATTTGCATGTTTATCTATTAATTTTGGCTGCTATTCAATAAAAGATCCCCTCTTGCTAGTCAGCAAATCCTTAGGTCTGAAAGTCTGCTTACAGGCTGAATGTACAACACACCAAGGAGTATTCATTTCCTGTATTAGGCTAATGCAGTCTCATTTTTACTACTGTTGTTTATGGAATACCGTAAATGCTCTTGTTTTCTTTCTTTTCTGCCCTAAAAGAGCAAGAGAACAAGGTCTCTGCCTTGATGGCCTTGCCATATAGACCTGACAAATTACGTTTGCTAGAGCAAACAATATATGTGAGAATAGAAAGCAGAGAAAAAAAGGAAAAGCAGTGCTTTCCAGGAATGAGGTTGCTGATGGCAAGAGGGTGAAAACAACAAACAGAGAATTTAAATTCGGAGGCACACCTAGATAGGTGTTTTAAAGATTATTTAAATAGGAGTGACCAGCAAAAAACAGCAATCACTAGTGGGAAGAGACAACAGAAGTGAGAGGGAGGCAGACGTGGGGAAAGTTTAAAGCTCAGGAAAGGGAAAAACAGATAATGTCATGAGATCAGAAAGGGCTACGTATGGAAACTCAAAATAAAGATTTGAAAATAAGTGTATACAGAGACAGTGAAAGATTATAGCTATGGGGATTATAAAGTTATACTGATCCTGAGAGAGATATTTTTGGCTGCAAAATAAAGGATGAAAAATCCTAAGGGAGAAGATTATGCCATTGAATTTGATAGATTAGGCTAAGTCAGATTTCTGGAAGTTAAAGCAGGATTTCTTGCTTACGAAATTTTTGTGCTGGTGTTTTGGTATGAGTTTGTGAAGAAGATTGTGTAAGAACATTTTATGGAAGGTGAATTACAGTCTAGTCCAGGAAGCAGAAAGGTGACAATAATGCTTTCAGTATTTTAAAATGATTGCAGAAGATTCATGGGAAGAGATTTGTTACAGTAGAACTTTTTGTAGAAAGTGACAACAACCTGACGGTGGAAGAGAGGACTGAAAAGTAAAATCATCGGAAAAGACTCTGTAGACCAACAAATAAAATAAAAAAGAGAATAAAAAAAATAAATGGGGAGAAAGCAAACAAGGAAACAAACAAACGACATCGCTATGACAAAAAGTGTGCTGGGAATGAGATGGTCTAGACAGAAGCAGAACAAACCAATATAGAGTAATGGGGACCCAGGGGGAGAAACTACATGCCTAGACATTTGTATTGGTGGAAACAGTAGTTGCAGTAGGAAAGGAAGTTTCAGCCACTCTGAAGTATGTATATATAGACTTGTGTAATTGCCACAAAACCTTAAAATTTTTTTTGAATCTTGCTTTTTGGCTTTGACAGATGCAATCTGGTTCCTGTCGGTTCTCTTCAAAACATTGCTTGTAATATCATATTTCTGAGTCAATGCTGTGATAATCTGCTCCCTGCTGCCTTCTATTTCCCTCTGTTGCTTTCCTTTATCTGACATATCAGGGTACTTTTATACAAGGCACTTTATGCCTTAGCCTCAGTTTTGTCCTGTTTAATTGATTTTGATATCATCAGTCTCTGCCTCTGTTTGTCATTAATAAATTTTTCACTGGTAATATGATTCTCTCTTGAGTTCTTTTGCGTTCTAAGAGAGTCCAGTAAAAATCCATCTTTAAAGTTGAACTATTTCATTGTTTTCAAAACTATAAAAGTGGCTTAGCATATAATACATTGCAGCTATTGATGATTACAATGATTATAATAATTTTATTACTGATTTTTATTCTTCTTCTGCCTTTCATTATACTTAATAGAATAGGGTTTAATCCTTAAGTGAGGCTATGGGCTACTAGTCCATCTGCAAGGCTTCTGTTTGTGTTTTCCGTGAGCTAGTTGTACAAGTCTAGGTGTGTGTGTTTGTAAGAATGCTAGTAGAAAAATGAAGGCAGTTTCAGGATAAGCAATGGTTCAGCCTCACCAGGCTGTACATCAGATTGGTTGTGGTCACTTTTGAGGGTTATAGAGCTGACCCTGAGTCTCTCCCAAAGCAAGATAATGTACACACCGTCTTTCTGTAGAGACCCCCTGCACGCATACACACACGTGTGGATGCACACACTCATATGTGAATTGAAATTATAATTCTTAATTAACCTGTACATGTTTATTTAATCTGTTGTGCATTTCAGACCATTCCACAGTTCTGGAATTCTGAAAGGTTAGGAAACAATCCTCTAACTAGCTTCACAAGAATGAACTGAGACACAGCCTAGAAATTTTTAATGCTATAATTGCAAATGAATCCTGCATGTTCTCTAAAAATGTTAGGTTTACATCCAGAATCAACTGTTTCTTGAAAGTGATCAGCTTGCTTTCCAAGTTGAGAGGTAGATTATTAAAGGCTAGATAACTACTTTACAGAGATAGATAATGAATGTGAAAGTCTACCATATTGTTCAGTCAGGTTAATAATGATGATAAAAAGTAACAGGGAACACCATGATTTCTGTAATATTGCCTTCCTCTCCTTTGAGGTGTTACTGAAATCAAACCATGGTTAAACATTCTTGTACATTGCACATCTTTAGCTCTAAACCTAAGAAATTAAACTTATTCCTTAGGAAATCTGAGCCAACATCACCCATACTTTTGCTCCAGCAAACAGAAGAAAGGTATTCTGGAAAGGGATGTGCTGTCCTTTTGACACAGTTTCATTTTTGTATCAATGAAATTAAATATTTGTAGTTTATGGATAGGTGACCTTACCACCTGGTTCCAGAGTATTTTTTTTTCATGTGCTTTCTGTGTGGGCCAGTGAATATTTGAGTTGCAGTAGGTAAAATGGTTTAAACAAGAATCCTATATCAGAATGCATATATCCCAATGACTTGAATGTCAGCCTGAAAACTATGCAGAAGAAAACAGATGAATTAATTCTGTCTTGAATATGAATATTATCACTGCTTTCACATTTTCAGGTGATATAGGCTAGAGCTAAGGTGCAAGTGGGTGCTCTCAGTAGTTGCTGTTGAAGAAGTTGTGTTTGTGCAAATCAGTTACATTGTCATTGAAACAAAGACCAGTATTAGAGAGCGTGATTCTTTAATGTTGTGGTCAAGAATTTTGTAGAGAATAATTGGTGTCTAATTTCTGTTACAATAACTAAGTACTTGTACAAGGTAGAAGAAATTCTGAATTTATTGTGAGTTAGGTCTGATTGAGCCAAAACTAGCTTTTAGAGAGATTCAAAGGCAGGGAGGACACAAAATCTTCTTGTAAACAGAAGTGAATCTGAGTCTCCTATTTGGTAGGTCTGAGCAGGATAGTCACAGATATATCAGACAAGAGGTGTACATCACTCTGACAAAACCCCAAGTACTTTCTTTTTCTCTCTTACGAATGGCTGAAAAGACATTTTTGTTTGACATAAGATGTCTGAGAAAGACACATCCCTTCCTCTTCCCTCCCCTACTCCCACTGTAAATGATTCAAATGGGACTAGGCAATGGTAAAAGGGAGATGGAGGGAGAGAAGTGCTGTTGAATGGAAAAATTACTTCTTCCCACAGCTCAAGCTTGTATTCATCGTAATCAAGTACCCCACAAATTTCTCTTCTTGTTGGCAGTGAACAAGGCGTGAATTTTATTCAGAATATTACAAACGAGTGAGATGGGGTTATAATGAAAACATTGTGCAGCTTTATAGCTTTCACAGTAACAAAACCTTTACATGAAATGACAGTAATCGGTATCATAGAATAACAGTATTTAAATGAGTATATTGAATACAGATATGAACTGTATTTATATAATACAAGCACTTGACTTTCCAGAGAATAAAAATTACCTTAAAATTATGTGAGAGGTCTGAGATAAAGCAAGTGAAAGCTCTGAATATCTGCTAAGGATTAAAAATCTAAAAAGATAGGCACAACAGGTCGTAGCAGGAGACCATAATAGGGCACCCTGTAGTGCTCAGCTATTAAAAGTTTAATCCTTGATTATGAATTTTATTGCTTTTGTATATTTGTCTCAGATGCTTAAAATAATGTTGTCATGGCATTTTGGATTAATATTTTTACATAATTTATTGTAATTACATCATTTTCCTGGTTTCCCCTTTTTTTTCATCCATCAACTGCTGCTGATTTCAGAACCTCAGCAGTGACCCACAGTCACACAATGATATTCACAACAAATTACGTGTATCTTGTCAGTGACAGGTTGGTGTTGGTAGAAGACAGAATTATCTGTTATCACATCAACAAGATATAAAGTTTTTCAGTACAGTTAAGCTAGAAAAATAGCATAATTTGCCAAGATTGATACTGCAAATATATACAGAGAATTGGAGGGTGAGAATTTAGTTTAAAACAAAATAATTCTAATGTTGAAAGAATTTAATGTACATTTAAAGTTAGGATTGTAATAGTAATAGAATTTTAGGCTAAATTAATATAATCCAATTCCTGTGTTTATTTTTTTCAGTTTGCTAGCTCTGGGTCTGAATCATACGCTTTTTCATGTATATTTTACATGAAATTCACTATATGAAGCATTGTAAAATCTAGACATATAAAAACTTAATTTCTTTTCTTTCAGTATTACAATTCATTGTGATATATTTATGCTGCTCACCAAGTTGAGCTGCTGTTAAATTTTAATATTCTATTCAAATTATAAACCTCTTCCTCACTTGCCACACACTCTTTCAATATTCACGAGTGCAAACAAAGTCATCGTGCAATGGGAGTTTGGGTCCTCCAACAAGAAATGAAATTGTGATTATTTTTTACTTTAATTATTTTTAGTTAATTATTTAACATACTAGGATTCTCTGATGGGAATAAATGCACTTATATAAGTGTATTTCTTAGAGTGTTACCTATTCTTTTGAATGTATCTTTTTAATATAAATTTCCAATGTTTTAAGAGAGAAAGAAACATGGAAAAAAATCCACCATGCAATTAGCAGTAGAATGTCTTGCATTACTGTAATGAAAATGATTCCATATTTGCACTGACATACACTGAAAGTTAAGATATTATCCCTGGCTAAAAAAAAAAGAAAAGAAAAAAAAATTAAAAATCTTTGTTCAAATATAAATAATTTCATTAAGCTACTGGCATGTTATGATTGACAATAGAGATATCCCCTTCCCTCTCCATTAGAGACAGAGTTTTTCTCTTTGAAAGAAAGTAGCCTGTGTTGACTGTTGTGTATGATAGAGAAGATTAATTGGGAAGACATGTGGAAGAAAGACTAGAGAAACAATGGTCTCTGGAAGTCTGAATTCCCTCTTTATTTTCCTCCTCTTTTTGGATTCTTGCACTACCTTTGCATCTGTGCTTTCCTTATGTATATTTTAATTGCTCTTAAATGCTACAGAAAATGAATTACTTCAATCCTCTTTAATCTTGGGAAATTTAAACACAACATGTATAAAGTGCCATAATTCCCTCAAAATTTCTTTATTAATGGAGGAGTTCCCTCCTTTGCTCAAAAGTTTCAGAAAAGGAAACAGACGATATAGACTGAAATTCAAATAGTAGATGGGTAATAGTGTAATAAGAATTGTGAACTGGTAATTATGAACTGCCTTGATCAATGAAATTTCCAAATGATCAGGACAAGCAAGGAAATAGATTTGAGTGTGAATTTAACAAAAGGGACACTTTCAAACATTCCCCATCAGACTTGGCAAAGAGGAAGAAGTACTTTCCACCCATGTGGACATATTGCCATTGCCAAATATTAATTGAATCAGAGAGCTAATGGAGTGGTGGTGGAAAACCAGGGGGCTGGCAATGATCTCAGTGTTCAGGTTCTGCTGTCAGATTAAGGATTTGGTCCCCTGTTAACCCCTCCCCTGCAGTGGCATGCAGTGACATAAAAATGTTCTCCAGGCTGTCTATAAGACTTGAGCTTCCATTTAGTAAGCATTGGGAGTGTGGTTACAGATAGAATTAACAATAGTAAAAACTCTAAATATTTTATCTCTGTACCTTGCCCCAAAGTAATGTTAAAGCTAGATATCCTGTAACCACAGTCAGCCTCACAATGACCATACAACAGTTCTGCTCACCGTCAGGCAAAATGGAACCTCCTGAGGTCTTTTAAATCAAATGAAAACAAAAGGAAAATCCAGATGGGGCACTTTTTAAGATTTTATTTTGACATACCATCTTGCAAGGGGTAAACAAGGCATGGTAATATAAATAGCACAAATAGCACATAACACAAAATAGGGTGTTTACAATGGTTGCAGTGAAATAGGCAGCCATTATGAACTGGAACTAAGCTACATAGGTCTGCCACTGATGGATAATTATTCTTATGGAAGAGTGAATATATAAAATAACCTTTCATGCCAGAACTCACAATTTGTGTGTGCAAAATGTCTTAGTGACAATAAATGTACCAGTATGTTCAATACAGATGTAATTATGAGATGCCGTATTTTTCTTTAATTCTGCCTTTATGAAGTATTTTGATTTGCAAAATTCATTTGGATTTCGTTAGAAACTTGCTGCATGATTCCTTCTGCTCTGTTCTTAATCCATCTTCATTTCATTGACTACAGGAGCCCTTTACAACATTCTTTCTAAATGCAAATGATGGCAAATTTGACCACCCAGATCGAACCTTCTCTTCGGTAGCCAGGTCTTGGAGGAACAGCCAAAGAGATACCTCAGATGTGAAGGTAACATATACATTAAATAAATTGATAAACGTGCATTTTAATTTATGGGTTTTTTTGGTTTTTTTTAGGTAGGGATGAATAAGGCTTTATATTTCATAACTTTGTATTCAACACACTAGGAATAGTTTAAATAAAAGGTAGATGTTACTAAAGGTTATTGTGTGAACAGAAACAATCAGATTCTTTGAAGTTGAGTGGACAAAAGGTGTTTTGTTTTTAGAGAAAAACAACCTAACTGATCTAATTTAGATCAGATAATCAGGAGATGGAGAAAAGCCCAATAAATTGTTCTTTCCTGCTGTTAACTCAATATTTGGCCCACTCCATAAAACACAGCAGGAATTGGATTTGACCTTAAAGTGTCATATTGTTATAGCTTGCCTAGCTCTGGGTTTGCATTGCCTGGGGCAATTAATAAAGCATTAATGACAAGACCCATTTAAAATGTTGCCTTTTCTGTACAGCTTTAGCTTTTACTTGACTGTGCCTGGGGATATTATGCAACAATACGCATTAGATTAAAACAACTTCTACACGATATACAGAAACAGCCAGAAAGCAGCATGATTTTACTGTTGTTATTCCTTGCCTATTGTTAAATACAAAGGGTTATTTTTCATATACATGGGACCTTATCAGAAATAACCCAAATTCTGATAATATTTTGAATAATATGGTCCTTTCTTGATTCGCATTTTCACATTTCACATAAGGTAAGCAAAGGCTGCAGTATACCGTTAATGGCTCTTTTTTTTAAACTTCATTTAAAAGTTAATTTATCCTTCTTCTATTTTGATACTGCCACTCATAGGAGGAAATGCTGAACTCAAGGTTGCATTACCATTATATTTTTGATTTAACTTGACAAAACGTGTAAGTTTGTTGATTTATTTTTATTCCAGAGACCCTGTTTACGTAAATATTCCAGCAGTCTCAGAAGTGTATGTGGACAAACCATGCTGTTATTCTGTTTCTAGTTAGGATAACAAATTGTAAGTTGTACTGCCATCTTAACATATAGGAAAAAATGCTTTTTAAAGAAAAAAAAAATTAACCTAAACCTCTTACAACCTATTTTGTGTTTGTCTATGCTCCTCTCAAACTCAATAGTATTTTAAGTACTATCATCGTTACCTTTGTAAGAAGAACAAAGGAAATTTCAGTACCCGTTGGAAGGAATTCAAGTTAATATCTGCTGTATTTGAAATGCAGCCATTTCTTCAAATTCAAAGTGCTGACATTTTGATTTTTCCCTTTCAATGAAATCTGGTTTTCCTGGAATTCCACCAGAATATCTGGGAAAATGGCATCCTAGGAGTAGGGCTGAAACAAAAGATAAGAGCCTTAAACTGAAGAATAAGGGAAGACAGTTGGAAGTGACTGTAATCTTCTTGTCTGGCCTTAGTACTCAGGAGGAGGGCAGTTAAATACATGAAGGCATTGCAAAAGATAAAGAAATATCTGTGGACAGACGGAGGGGTGGTATTCAACTAGGGTATATAATTAGTGAAAGGACTGTTCCTAAACTAGCAGCCGAACGAGTTATCAGGAAAACAAAGAACTACAATGTTTGTGTAAAAATATAATGTGTCCTGTGAACCAAGTGGGGTAATTTAAACTGCAGCTTCCATGATGCAGGAATTTTGGAGGGATAGCAGTTGCATTGTATTAAAAAAATCCAGGTTATTATAACAAGTATTAAAAATATGCTTAAAACCAGGTATTCACCTTCAGAAAAGGAAAGCAAAAGGTGAAAATGTGGGGAAGCTGTGTACTTTAATGTCATTGAATTTAAAGAAGGGAGTTAGGTATAACTTGCATAAAATAGTAACAATTAAGGGTCAGAGTGCATTGGGGAAAAGATTGTCAAATAATGTATTCTAGAATACATTTGGGAGTCTGCCGTAGAGCCCTAGAGCCAAATTTAGCTATATATACATTTCTGTTATGCCATTAGAGAGAGAAATACTACTTGGATCCCAGTCATTACAGAAAATCTAATATGGGACGCACAGATGAGGTATGTTAGCCAATAAATGTTTTCTCCAGATAATCCCTGATCTGTCTGTTCAGGGATACTTTAGAGATTAAAGATGCTGTTTAAAATATGGTTTTGTTAATTAATGAAGATACAGGGAAAGTAGAATTAGAAATTGACCTCGAATTGATTTATTATGAGTTGATTCAGCTTAAGATAAAAATAGATAAACAAGAGCAGATTCAAAAATAAGCTTAAACTTTACAGGAAGCTAAAGCAAATAGAAAAAGTTAATACACTATCTAAATAAAAAATAAAAAGTAAAAAAAAAAGGTAGAAATAAGAGGAGATTTTTTTAATGTATTTAATACTGGCATTCAATGTATCGCATCATCAAATTAATTTATTATATATTGATACAAAACCACTACTGGAATAAGACCACTGAAGTACACTTCAGTAGCCTAAGCAATATATTTTCATGCATTGCTGTTTTGTGTTCAGTTTGACAAGAAAAAATGAAGATCAGCAGGATGGCAAAAAGCTTATAGTGAGAGCAAAGCTATGTGCTCAGAGTTGTAACAACTAGAATATCTCATGGCATCTAAATTCCACCTGAAAAAGTCTGATGAGTCATTATTTGTTTCAGAGACCTTGTGTTCTTGGAGAACACAAGTTTTTGGGTTTTCTTTGTTTGATTTTCAGTATATATTCGTGCTGGATAAAGCAAATTCTTAGTGCTTCCATTGCTGGGAACTGGCTAGTGGAAGTATATACCCAAATTGAAGGGAGCCATGTAGGGAGCAGCACATGTATTTAAGAAGTTGGTTACAGGAAGAAAAATGTGTGTATGTGGGGTAATTAATGTCTAAAAGTGAAGAAACAGTAACATAAATGCTATGAAATATGCAAACATATGAAAGGGAGAAAAATTGTTTGTCAGGGAACAAAGAGATAAACCTCAGAGGAAAGGGATCAGGGTTGAAAAATGCTTACTTAACCATCAGAGTATGAAAAGCTAAAGTGAAATTGAGTATTCTCCAAATTTGAATATCCTCACAAGGGGAAGTAGTAAAATCCTTATTTCTACAGCTTCTTAGAAATGTAGACTGGCAAAGCCCTGGAAAAGCAACAGAGACAATCATGAATTGGCAAGAGGATGAGCTAGTTGACCCTTTAGGCCCTTTACATTTGTAGAGTCTGTGTTTCTTAGCGATAAATCAAGAATGAGTATAGCAGCTAATTGTTGCTGTTGTTTGTTGGTTAAGATCTTAATGAACTGCATTTCTCAATGCCATGACATCAGGGCCAACTTTTCCCTGAGGCTTCAGAGTTCATTCTGCAAAAGGATGGGAAACTGAACTATTATTAATACTACAAATACTCCATTTTTTCAGATTAGTTGTGCTACTGCTTGGGATGCCTTACAGGCTTTTGAAGCATTTTAATCAAGTTTTCAGGGACTGGAAAAGCAGTGAGGTTTGGGGAGCCACCAAGAAACCCCCAGAAAGTCCCTGCCCATTTTGCCTGCTCTCCTAAGAGCAGTAACCTCTGTCTTGCACAGTAAAAAACCTTCAGCTCTGAGAGTTTGAAACATCCAAAAATTCATGATCATCTGTCTGGCAACTTGTAACATTTATATAGTGGTCCTGCAAGAAAGTAGTGCAAAAGAAAAGATGTATAGAGCTTGCATGTGAGTACAAAATCTTAAAGCATGTTCCCTGTCAAAGTGTTCTGCATATTTGTGTAGCTTCTGCCTGGCTGAACTCACAGTTATAAATGGGTGTCTTAGGCAGTGTGGAATCCCATGTGAAATACATGCTATAAATTGGTTTCCCACCCTAGAGATTTTTTGAGCCTTTATAGTAAACATTAGGGGTATGGAATATGGACTATCCATCAAAGTAGCAAACTTCCAAAACCGTTAAGAATAGCAAGTATTCATTATTCATGTATGCCTTATCATATATTTGAAATTCATCTGAGCTGCTTTAAGTACATTTAATCTCTGATCTCACTAATCTCATTAATTACTGTGGCACAGGTTAGGAAATAATTTAAAAACAGCATGTGTAATGAATTAAGCTGACATTTTCAGTGATGTTTATTGTAAGATGGCCACAATTTTTGCTTTCAACTACCATATTAAATAATGATATGAATTGCCTTAATTCCTTATTAGGAAAGTCTAATTAAAAAAGTCTTTCTAAAATTATTTTTTTTTAGGAAAGTATAATCTATATTGGGATTTTTTTCATCAGTTATGTTTTTAAGAAGGAGGACCATTAGGTACTTTATTCTTAAGCCGTTAAGTCACTTCTGAAGTAGGCCAGTTTTAACAGGTAAATTGAGATTTTTAAGCAGTGAAGATACTTCCCACAACACTGTTCTTTTGCAGCATCCATGTAGCTTTAAAAGAAACATGCAAGCCACTTCTCAGAATTTCTGCATGAAAATTAAAAAACAGAATACCTGACGCTTGCAGTATACAGATATGCAGATATACTTACATTATATCTCTTTAGGAAGCTGCAATTCTGTGGGCCAGTCTCCTTTTTTCACATGTATGTGTCCTCTCTGACATTCTTCTCTCTCTCTGTTTCTCCCTTTCCCCTCCCTCCTTCACTGTCTCCCTTTGCATATGTGTAGTCTTCTCTGGAACTAAATTGTTCCACACTGAGCTAATGAAAATAGGGCTGTGGTAGTAGTTTGATCAGTCTGAAAAAAGCACCATAATTGCTACATCTTGAATTGTGGCAAAAGGTACACCATCTTTGAAAAATGTAGTGTATGGTAGATTATCGCTCAATGGATAATTAAGGATCTACTTAGACAATTTTGTTACATACATTTGGGCTGCTTTGGTTCATTTTCAAAGAGACCTGCTCACCTACAGTGGATGAAACAGAATTAATATGGTATGTGCTATATTAGAGTGGTAACACACAAGGGAGAACCTGGATAACAGAGTTTATTTTATTGTGTCTCCCTTTATCAACATCGACCTTCCCTCGAGATAATCAGTACAAGCTGGAGGAAGAATGAACGTTCACGGAGTGACCTTTGAGGAAGCAAGTCACCCGGAAATGACCATAACTTGGCCAGTCAGCTTTCACATTTTTTCTTTTCCACCTCCCCCCCACTCCAGTTTTTGGTAACACTGACTTCCCCAGAACCTCCTGTTTAGGCACTAATCTTTCCTAATGCCTCTCAAACTTGTTATATTACTTTTTGAATAGAGTGTTTAGAAGTTAGAAAGGTAGCTCTGACAAAATGTCATTAAGATGCCTTAGTGTGAATTAACACGGTTAATGGAGGTACTCCTGACTGACTCGTTGACCCAGTACTAGGCTCTTGTGGAATTAATGGATGCCAGGGGATCAACCTTTTGGGAGGAAAAGAAAGAAAGAAAGAAAGAAAGAAAGAAAGAAAAAAAAATATGGCAGCTTTAAAACCCTGAAGTGAATTATATTAGAAAAGTGAAAACGTCTGGGTTGGATTTGATTTCATTGGGAGGCCATAAAATGGTATACCCTTAGCAAAACATATTAAACAGAAACGTCAGTTTTGATGCAAGTGGTGTACAATTATGATAGTGTTAATAGTGGTCCTCTATCACCCCAAGACATATTTTTAAAGTTTAATTTCTCAGCAGCTTGGATTTGTCACAGGCTTGTAAATTAGAAAATGCATTTGGGGATGTTTTCTTATATGGAGACACAAGGCATATAATACTGTTAACTATACCTTGGGGTTTTAGTATAGCTATTAAAATAAACTAGAGATCACATTTACAGACAAGAAATGTCTGTTATAATATTCATTTTACCTTTTTTTTACACCCCTTAGTAGCTTTACTGCATCATTCTTCATCTAAGAAGAGCCAAGCTTCTTGGGCAGTTTGAAAGGTAGCTGACTATTAAATGATAGAAAGCTAACCTGTCTTATTAGAAGTGTGAATGAAAGGGAGCAGAAGAGGTTACCAGCTTGTGAAATGTCAAGGACAACTAGACAGAAATTACTGCAAATAGATTTAGATCACTAGAATCCCTATTTTTATTAACTCTTTGAACTCTAGATATTTATTGTGGTAAGAAATTACCCACGACAGGTTATGTAGTTGGAAAGATTTATTTTGAACCTTTGATATGTTTTGGCAAGAGCAAAGAAACCAATAAAATTTACTGAATTGTATCAGTTAATGCAAAATTATATATCAGCTGAATGGCATACAATAACAATATGTGTCTAAAATGTTTAATTGGTCTGTGACTATTTTAAAAATACTGTTATTTGGTACCTTTTTTCTTTGCATTCCCTCATTTTATGCCTGCAAAGTGATGTAACTTCTGGAGAAGCTTTTTTATGTTGTTATTTTTGATGTTTTCCTTTATGTCTTGTCACTGGCTGACTCAATGTTTGTAGTGCAGGGAGAAAATATTTTGAAATTTGTCTTTCATGAACATTTATGCTTGAAACATAAACTTCTCAAAATCCTAGTAGCTTCAAACAAGCATTCCTTTGCATAGACCTGGCTTCACGTTGACCTTTTACCCCTAGTGCCACTGAAGGTGCAATAGGACTTTTAAGGATCCACTTACCAGCTATTCTGTCTGTCAAGTGGAAAGCAGATTGGGATACAGAAGATCCTCTGTGTCCCATCCCCTGCTGTAAATACCATCCCTGAGATACATTTTCACCATGCTAATTTCTGAGCCTCCTTGTCCCTATCTTCAGAGTGAATTACACAATGACCCTTCTACAGTATGAAGCTGGTGATTTGTAAGAAGCTATGTTGTATGGCAAATTACACTGTGCATAAAAATGAATGAAAAATAGCAGATCCTGTCAGAAAAGTATGCAATCTTAATCTCTGATCTGAAGACCACAGAGGTTGATAAAAACATTTATTTTGGCTTCTGTGTGACAAAGATGTGACAAAATATAATGAGGCCAAAGTATATATAGGAGTAAATTAAGTTATGCACGGTTCAGGAATAATTCTACTAGCTAATTCGGGGAGATTAAAAGAATATTTTACACATCTGTAGCTAAAACTTAAGCAATGTAGCAATGTGAAATGTAAAATCATTGCCCTTCATTTGGACTTTTAGGAGCCGAAAACTATAAAGCTGGTAGGATAATGCTATCCAAATATATAATAAACTATGCAAAGAGAAAGCAGTAATTTATTCTCTGAATCTGGGATGGATTGATAGTTAGGACAAGGGAAAATGGGTTTCCATTGTGTAGGAAAGTTTCAGGCCAGGCATTAGGTAAAATTTCCTCAGGTGAAGAATACTGAAGTTATTTGATGGAAGGTTTGTGGAGTTGCTGTCACTCAGATTCTGGAACAAGGTAGACAGATATCTGGCAGGAAAGATGGTATATATATGATGGTATATAGCTGAACCTCTTCTGGAGTGGAGGAACGGGCAAGGTCACCTCTCCAAATGTGACCCTGAAACAGCTAGATATTTGAGGTATCTTTTCGTTGTCCTTAACAGGAAGAGCACCAAAAGAGCCGCATCTCTCTAGCCATAATCTTTATGAACTGGCATGACCCCACTTATGAAACAAAGAAAATCCAAACTCTGGCTGCAAAAAATGTGAATAGGTTTTGAAAATAACTCTAGCCTTTGCTAGTGTTATCCTATCCTTCATTCTTGTGTTCATTCTTACAACTTTCAGTGGCTTCTTGGTAAAAGCAATTCTCTCTGGGCCCCAGTTGTCGTCCTGCTGTCTCTGCTGAGGTTCACTCCTGTCTGCTCCTTCCTTTTGCCAGCAATCTCCCAGACTCTGCCCTTGCTGCCTGCTCTGTCCTTGCTAATCCTTCCTCTCTCTGCTTCTCCCAGCTTGTACTTTTCCTAGTGAAGCAGGCTCAGGAGAGCGTGAGGAATACTCCCGAGGAAGGGAGTATTTACCTTTCCATCCTCACCCTGCGCCTGCTGTTGGCATGAGGTAGAAGAGACAGATACTTCGTTTTTTCACAGCAGAATAAACAGTGAACACATAAAAACAAACCTTTCTATCACACTTCTTTAGATTACTTGTGGTTTCTAGGCTTCTAAGTAGCTCAGTACACATTGTGAAGATTATTCCAAATGTTAGCAAGTTTATACTTGCAGGATGCCACAAGTTTGCATAATGGGTCTGTGTTTTAGTATATGTTCATTCATTCTCTAGCACTGAGAAGGGGATGGATTTATCTGAGCTATTTTTAAGTGTTGTGGTTTCTTAGTCTAGTCAGTAGTGGAGACCGCAAAATTGCAAGAGGAATATCAAATGCTACAAAGAAAACTGAATGGTTAATGCAAAGTATGGGAAATATGTAAGTAGCTGGGAAAGGTCACATGCGACATTGTTCATATCTCAAGAAAAGGTTCAATTCATGCTAAATAATACTCAAAGAAGCAAACAAAACTATAGGCTGCACTAAAAATAATATTGATGAGAATGCTGAGAATATAATACACTGGGTTTATTAATTTTTTAAAAAAATGCTATGTTTAGTTTCATTACTTTGACTAAAAAAAAAATAATAATACCAGGAGATGTGTAACTGAAATGATTAGGGTTCTAGAGAGAGTGTTATTTGAAAAGGATTTAGAAGTCTGGCACTGGTTAGTTTCCAGAGCACAAGAATAAGACAGGTCAAACTAAACATATACAACACAGTAAATCTTAGGAAGAAAGTTAATCACATGCTTTCTATTTATTCTATTTCTATTTATGTTCTCTGCTGTACCTGACAAGAGAACATTAAATTACACTGAAAGCAAATAGCAACAAAGATAAAATTACTAAATGGAAGAACCATTAAAAATATTCAGTTACCTAAATCCCTTTGTTTCAAGATACCCCTGGAGTCAGAAGGTTAGTAGAATTCAGTTAAACACTAGATGTGTCTCTGGGTAGCACAAATCTTTCAGTTATGTTAGATGTAAAAGCTCACAATTAGGTCCTAGGACATTTAGAACGGAAAAAGGAAATTTAAGAGTCAGCATATCTTTGATGGAATCAAAAACTTGCTTGCTATTTGATGCTGCAGGTTAGTACGCCACCAGGTTGCAGAAAAAAATGATAATAATTAAAAACAGTGGTATGTGTTTCAAGGCTTTTATACAAAATGGAAATAAACTTTGCTTACTTTTTTTCTTTAATAAGTTCTATTTCATTTTAATACTGACTTTCAGTTTAATTTTGGCTTAATCATATTACATCATTATGAGGTCCTTATGAATTTTTCCTTTCTTTAGGGCAACGCTCTCAGTTTGTCAGTGATTTGTATGGCAACACATGTTGGGTTATGATCAGCTCTTAGTCCTAAGCTAGTAGTAGTTTGTTGGGCTCTAGAAAGAGTAATGTCTAGTTTTCTCCAACTGTGAGGATTGTCATTCTTCTTTGGGGTCCATTAAAGAAAACCAAAGGGCTTCCTCAGGAACCTGAGAGTGAGTGAATCCTGTTTAGGGTAAAGAGGGGAAGTATGCTTTTAGAAATACTCTGAGTAAACTAGAGGTATATAAACAATCTTGAGATTGTCAGTAAAATAATACTTTTTTTCATTTAACCTTATAGGATATTCAAGATTGCTTTTAGTTTGGCTTTGCTCTAGCTGCTGTTTTATTATTTACTGCATGTAATTTTTTTTTTTGGCTTTTTGAAATTACAGCTCATTTCGTAATAAGCTTTTCAAGCTCAGGCATGTTTCACTTGGTTAGTGTTTTGCATTGGTTAAATATTGATTTACATTGCATTTTAGTCTAATCTGAAATCAGACTGTTAGTAGTATATGATTATTAAAAGCGAGTAAATTGCCTCCCTAAACATACTTAAAATTGTGACATAAATATTCTCTCTTTATTTTTTTTTTAATGAATAAATTTTAAAGGGCTATCTATGCTCTAACTGCTCTATTCTCTATGGAGTTGCAGATCAGATTTAATTAGATAAGTTTGTGTCTGCAGTGATTTTTTTTACGCTTGGTATGTCTGCAGCCTTTGAAAGGACCACAAAGAGACTCAGGTTTCAGGTGCTGTGTCATCAGTTTTGATCGTGTTACACAACTGAATGCCATAATGCTTTTAACAATGTAATTTAGTGAGTTTAATCCATATCTGGTTATTAGTAAAGAGATAACGGGCTTAAAGTTTTTTTGTTATTGCAGTTCAATACTTACAGCTAAAATAATACACAGCAACAAATGGTGATAGTTATTATGTCAAAATGCATTTCTAGTTAGCTATCCTGGAAATTGGGAAAAACTTCACACCCTAGCTTATCTATAATGTATTAATGCACTGTAGGTTATTTTTGTTACTCATTTATTGATCTTTCATATCATAAATATAAATATCATGTTTAAATATCATGTATCATGGTTTAAATATCATGTATTTCTGTTTTAAGGGTATTTGCTGTACTGACATTTTTCTCTCCATGTATTTTTGAATTTTTCTTACAGTAGAAAAATTAATTCACCCTGAATTCTTTTTCCTTATATAGATGGTCAAATTGCCACCTTTTCTGATGCAATTAAAGAATATAGATAAAGTAAAATCAAGACAGTGTTATATCAGCAATTTTCTTGCCCCTTTTAAATAGCTAGTTAAATAGTGATTACAAAATCCAACATACTTATAGTATTGAAGGCTTAGCATACTGTTTCTTATATATGTTTTTCTGAAGAGGTCTCCATTGATACTCACTGCTTTCCCAATGTTATGCTTTTCATAAAAACAGATATGGAAAAAACAAAGATTGACTATTTCATTATGAAAAATATGTTTGACTGTAAGACTGACAAGAAAACACAGTATAAAATTTGTTACACAAGTACGAAGAAACATAAGCAAAACCAGGAATGCTTTCATGTGTACTACAACAGAGCCTGATTCTGGCAGCACCATTTAGCATCTTTGTATAAAGTCTCGTTGTGTGTTTTCTGCTTTCTAGGAGTTGATTCCAGAGTTTTACTACCTACCAGAGATGTTTGTCAACAGTAATGGCTATAATCTAGGAATCAGGGAAGATGAAGTTGTTGTGAATGATGTTGATCTCCCACCATGGGCCAAGAAGCCTGAAGACTTTGTCCGTATCAACAGGATGGTAAGCTGACATTTAGTTTAGCCTAAGTAAGGAGTTCAAGCTAACCTAATGCTGTTTTTCATCTCTTTAAAACTAGATTTATAGAAAAAAAAAAAAGTTCAGAGGAATTTGTATTTGTCTTGCTTAACAGAACCTTTTATTTTACAATGGATTTTTCTTCCCATGTGCCCAAATCGCGAAAAATGAAATTCAGTTATTTACTCTCTCATGAGAAAACATCAGATGAGCATGAGCTGGACAATGCAGGATAGCCTGAAAAATTTTAGTCTGTTCCTCCTCGCTACCTTCTACAACAAAAATTAAAAGGTTATTATGAAGGTTATTATAAATGTTGGTATCTTGCAAGATATATTATATTCCTTACTCACCTAAAGCTATGCACTTTCTATTCATCAGAGATGAACTGGAAGTGTAGAAATGTGAACATAAGTCAACAACCACAGTCTCTGAAGAAATTTTGCAAAAGAATTGCTCTGATGTAAATCACCATGAAGTCTAAGAATTTAAGAATGAAAAGCATGTGTATATGTTGTAAATTTTTTGCTTTAATTTGATATATAATGATTTTATTAATGATAGAGTTAATATGTGCTCATGCTTCTAGTAATTTTTAAGAAAAACAAAGTATATTTTCATGTTTTGGCCAGAAATAGTTCTGCTATGGTTCTGTTCTGGAAATGGATCGTCCTTAAAATGCGTATTGTTTGTCTTGCTTATAGAGTCAGGACTATACTTTCAGTAAGCTACGGGTTTCCATACAATTGCAGAACTGTTCATGTGCATTGTTCCCAATAGTGCTTTTGTGGTCACATTGTAAGTCTAGCAATGCTTGTTTTCTTCTAATCAGATAGATAAAAAATTTTTGATGGAAAAAAATAACCATATGAAGTTCAGAAGAGTAGAAAAATATTCTCAGAACAAACCTAGATGTATATTATTTAGAAGTGTCCTCCATTTAGAAGAGTAAATGGTTCAACACATGTGCAGCTGTACATGGACATATATACTTCCTTCTCCTAAGGAAGCCATGGCAACCTCATCACTTGAAACATACGAAATGCATACACAAAGCATGAGAAACGTGTTCCAGGGGGTAGTCCTTTGTTGGCAGGAAGGAGCTGAACAACACTTCCCCTTTTCTTGGCTGATTTCTCTTATAGCTGCATATATTGTAACATTCTTCCCAAAAACAAGTAATTGTCACAGCTGGTGGCAATAAATTCAAGTGCAGTTTTACTAGCAAAGAAGGAGGTGGCCTCAAGGGATCATGACACTCCGTTATCATTCTCAAGTGTGGGATGCGCAATCACAGGTACCTGTCTCCAGACTGCCCCTGTTGCTGCACAGAGCCCTTTTTTGGGTTGTGGTTGTGGCTAAACATGAAATAGGCCCAGGAGTGAGTACACAGAAGTTGACCAAGGGGTTTAGTTTTGACATCTGTAAGAATAGAAGTGTGATACCTTAGTGAAAAAGGATAAACAAGCTGCCATCTATTGAGGAATATAATAAGAGATGTATATTAATGACTCCCTTTGGGAAATTTTATAGAGAGTGTTCCTTCTTGTATCCTAAATAGTGTTTTCTCCATCTTTCCTTTCCACAAAGATGAAGTGATTAATAGGCAGACAAAAAGCACTATATGATAAGAAATGCCTTCAAGAAAAGCTTTAGCATTGGTTATTTGATTTCTCTCATGCAATTTCTGCTTTTTTGACAATAGCTTTTTTGACAATAGCATAAGAGCTCTCTACAGAAAAGCTTTGTGCTGTTGAAGAAAACAGCTGCTTGCATGAATTTAGAGTATAGCATTTATGCCCCTTCAAGACTATACTTTCAAGGAAGGCTGATAATTAAAAGCTGGAAATATTAAATATTTTAAATATTAAGCAGTAATAGCACTGATGACTGATTCCATACGTATGTACATATGCTCAGACTGCCAAGAGACAGACAAACCAATGTTAAGATTAGAGTGGTATTAGATTTACAGGCTTCAACTAATTGAGTACTTTGCAGATTTCTAAAATCAGAAATGATCTCACTTATGTATCATACCCTTCCTATGCTGTCTTCCACCCCTGTGCCCATGGATGTGAGCATCATGCCGTTATTATACAGTTTTGCCTGGAGGCAGCTTCTGCATGGCCTTTATTCATCCCAGCATCTACTTTTAGCAAGAGCATGATCAGTAGTTAAAATTCAGTTCTGCACAGATACATGCTATCTTCAAGTAAACAGTCTAATGAAGTTCACAAATGATAATTTGGGAATGATAAGTTGGGAATTGCCTAGAAAACAGCAGAACGAGGCATAGATTTATTTGAATTAGATGCAGAAAATACACTGCAAATCACCTTGGGAGGAAAGAATTAAAAATATTCAATAGGAAACAGAAGTCTGGAAACAAAAATAGTACCAAAAATAGAGCAGTAGCAAGGGAAGGGTGACAATAAGCAGCAATTAGATTAGATAAAACTCTGTAATTCTGTGTTCAGCAGAAGTAAGTGTATTTTGATGCCATCTATGGAGAATCATTACATCACAGAGGATGTAAACAGTTTTACCTGTCTACGGTCCTTTTGAGACTGCACCTGGAATATTGGATTCACTTCTGGGTGACTAGATGACAGAAGAAGTAGTCACATTTGGATGGAGTTCAGAGAATAGAAACGAAGTGAATAACTTTGGGATGTATAAAGAGCGTGATATATGCATAGATTTTCATAAAGCTTATTATAAAGTAGCAAGTAGCTAAAGAAGGATAATCCCTTTCTTGAAAATGCAGACAGTATGTGTAGTAAGAAGTAATGGAATTACATTTTGAAAGTGTAATAATTTGAATGTGTAATAATTTTTCAGAAAAACTTTCTCACATAGGGTTTTTTTAGCACATACAACAAACTGCCAGTACGCTCTCTTTTTGTTTGCTAGAACTAGACTGGTCAAAGTAAGAAACAAATATAAAGGCATTGGAAAGTTTGACATTCCCTACCTAATGTCTGATTCCATGTTTCAAACTGGCCAGCAGATGTATTATTCAGTTAGGTCATCCCCAGGCCAAGCTTTGGCTGTTATACAAGAATCTATCTTGAGAAAAAAAAATAGCCTGGGTGTGGTGCTGACGTATAAATTACAGCAAGCTTGTGCAAGCCTGGAATTTCTACAGCAACTTAGCAAAGCAAGTAGAGTGTATGTTTACAGGAAAGCCACAGAAAATTGAGGAATATTTCGAGTAAGTGTTATCCTGATCCCTTGTCTAATGAAATCAGCAGCAGTCATTTCATTTCAGTGGAAAAGACCCTATATGATACTGTGTAACATAGAGTGGGATCTTGTTTTTCCCCTAGCTGCCAGTATTCTCTTCTGTTCATGCATGTTATTTGCTTGCTGCAAGTGTATATAATATGCAATTTTATGTGGGAGTAACTACAGATCCTTATATACAGCTTGCTTGCACATTTATGAATGTAAACATTTTCCTAAAACAGCAAGAATTTAAGCATTTCGTCCTGAGACTTGGTGAAGCAAGTAGGAACAGCGTAGAAAACATCACAGAGGCACAGTCACAAAAATCCATGTAATTTTACCAATTGGTTAGCAAGCTTTACTAACATTCTGTGCAAATTAATAAATGGCAGGCAGGGTTTTAGCATTGTTTTAGTTGATTGTTCAGCTGAGTGTTTTACTCTTCTAACTAAACACAGAAGTGAAGTTGAAATGATTTTCCATCAAAAGAGATAGATTCCTTTAAACTTGCGAAAATTAGACTTATTACAAAGACTGGAAAAGACATTCAGTCAAATTACTTTTAAGACCTATTACAGTAGCTTCTAAAGCACTCAGTGTATACGTCAGGGATTGTTGTAGCAGTTTTATTTATCCATACAAAGCCAGACTGATTACTACGGAGTTACTCATGAAACATTAATAAAGCGCTATGTTCAATGCTAACATGATTATGGTCTGACCTCGGCGATGGCACAAAGGACAGAGGCAGAAAGTGTCCCTGATAACATTACCCTAATGCTGGGCTCATCAATCATAATCTCCCAGTTTACCAGGAAAAAAAAAAACACCACGCATAAAACCTTCCACAGATGTGCATCTGTAGTCCTACTCAGCCTCTCAATCCCCACAGACTTAGAGCAGTCCTGAGAGCCAGAAATAGAACAGATTCAGTCAGTAAGTCAAGCATGTTAAATCAAGGCAGGGAACACCACTGTGAAACACTGAAGCAGAGCTTTTATAATAAGCATTCTTTAGTTTTGAAACAAAAGATCCAAGACTGTGTAATTCAAAGTTAATTATGATATTTGCATTATGGTTTATACACATATTAAATTACAAATTACAGCGTTGAGTAAAATGACTTCACTATAAATTATATTTTTGAGAGACTAAATGGTGTCCTGTTTTTGTTATACTTATTTTGTTCCTATTACATAACTGTTACTAAGATTGAATTTTATTTCTGTCTTTGAAATGATTTATTTGTGCTCTTCTGCTGCCAATAACATTTTTGCACAGTTCCCTGGCTATTCAGAAGCATGCATAGTATTTCGTAATTAAAAAGCTTCTTGAATAGTCATTAGAAACATCTATTATGAAATCTCTGTGCTGAGGATCTGGAAGATTTATCTTTTCTCCTCACCATTCAGCAGCAGTTGACATTCCTTTTTTACCAGATAAGCAGTAGATAAGATTTGTTATTACTTCCTCAGTAGTAGCTTTGATTTTATTTTGCGTATTGCCAAATGAATGCATTTCTGAATGCATTTCTGAATGCATTTAAAACTCATTCAGCCAACAGGGGTTTCAATCTAATTTGGAAATGGCAGTGATTTTTTTTTTAAACTTTATATATCGCTGAAGAATCTTATTTGCATCTTGAGGACACTCACATAAAGGATTGGAGTCTGTGCAAATATACCTGAATAACCCAATATGTAGAATGCACTTCTGTCTCACTTTTATTAAAATAGTACTTTGTTTAAACAAACATAACTAATTTCAGGTATCAGTATTGCCTGTTTTGTTTTATGACAAGAGTCAAAGATTTTACTCCGATAGTCAGGACAAGAAATGGTAAATGAGGCAGAGAAATATTAGGCAGAGAGAATCTGTATATTCAATGGCTGCGGGGAACACAGCTGTAAGGGGAGAGAAGAAAAATCCAGCTCAGAGACTGAAAGAGCCGATGGTCTGCTATTCAGCAAATCATCAAAACCGAAGTGTCTGAGAGTAGTTTTAAGAAAATATTTTTAAATATACTGAATATAAGTTAATAGCAAGATACTGTGGTAGGTGTTCTTGGAGAGACAGACAGCATATAGCTATGGAGGGGAGGGAAACAAGGCAGGAACTGCAGAAACAGGAGGGGCAGGTGCGGCTGTTCTCCAGACGAGGGACAGCATCAGAGCTTTCCTCTTCGCTGGTGACACAAAATACCCAGGTAGCACAAAACATTATGTTAGAAAGGGGTTGGAATAGCATATTTTATAAATCCAGAACTCCTGATACGTTACACACCACATAGTGTGCATTAAAATAAACCCCAGTGTCTCCTACTGGAATCTCTGTAAAAAATAATTTTAACGGCAAATTGGGATGAGGGGAGAGGAAAGTGTGCAGTGTTTGTATTGCACAAAAGTCTGGGAAGAGCTATAGTGCTTGGTCCCACTAAGCAGTAACTTGGCTTATATTGACTTCATTTAGTTTATACATAAACATAAACTTACTAATGCCTGTTTATGTTTTATGACAGCTAGAGGTCAGATTTGCAGTTTATGGAGCATGTGTATACATGCATACACTTGCCCACAAACACACAAAACGCACATTACTTCAAAATATGTGTACACTAGATTGATAATAATGCTTGCAATTTACCTATTAACAATAAAAACCACTCCACTGGAAACAGTAATGTGACAGACTCCTTCCTTAAAACAAAACCCAAGAAAAAATACTGACTGGTGTGCTGCTGATTGAAAATGAAGCCCTAGTAACAGCGCTTCAAACAAGTTCAGTTTGAGAGTGTCTGAATAAAACTCTGTTTTCTGTACATTTTAATTATAATAGAAAACAAGCTGGATATTAACTCATTTCTGTTTAACAGTAAGAATCTTTAGAAATCATAAATGATATTATATAATTATATAAGTAATAATTATTATAGCTTTTCTAAGAAAAAAATTTTTCCTTATATTTCCTATTGAAAATATGCTCAAAAAATTAAAGCCCCCAAAATGCTTTGAAGCCAAAATTTTCCTGAAAAATGCTCTTCTTTAGGGCCGTCACCGGCCTATTTTAAAGATATTATTATTATCTTTTTCAGTATGTTGTTCCTACTGTACCTACAAATTATTTTTTACGCAGAAAATTCCCTCACCCTATTCCCTACTGAGCATTGCATATTCTTGAGAAACCAAACAATGTACTGTTGACAGTGAACAGCTCATAAATTTTCAGGAGGCACTTACATGGAGGAGGAGCAGCCTGTGCATTAGAGCAAATTAGGGAGAGGATTCTGCAAGTATCACATGAGTAGCGTTGCAGAAGTTCTTGTGAGAAACACCAGTGAATCAGGTCAGATCTGACATCAGAAGCTTTCTCCTGACTAAAACGAATCCAGGTTAAAAAGCACACACCAGGAACCTTGTCCCCATTGGGGACCAGGTAGGACTTTGTAGGCTTTTGGTGGCCCATTCTTGAGTGCACCCTACCTATTGTTCATGTCTGGTGCTTCAACCCACATGACACGCCGATGGAGAGGACATGAACATCACCCAGCACCCATTGCAGCCTGCAGCTGGAGGCTAAGGCCCGTGCAGACGCCCAGCATCTGGCATGCACAGCAACGTTAGTCATCTTGCCACCACCAACATCCTTGTATCCCTGACAGCAATTCTTCCGACTTCCAGATTTCTCTGGAGTTCTTAAATTTATAGTTCAAAATAATGAAATTCACTCCTTACGAATTTCCCCAAATCTTGTGTTGCATGGTCAGCATACAGACTTTTAAAGAACAATTATACCTATAAACATAATACAATAAATCTGCTTAAAGAATTGGAGACAGAAGGCATGACATGCTGCTGTTAAAAAGTAGCTCATTTATTTAATAAGTAATTAAAGAGCCATTCACTCATGTGGAATAGAAGTTCTCCAAACCTGCCAGGGTCAGTAAGACCTTCTCTGGAATGACAAGCTGCTGAGTAAGGGCTGGTCACGCAAGTAGAAACTGCCTCAGGGAAACATAGCATAGGCATTCAACTCTCCTAACACCAGGGAGAGGATGTTAGAGGAGATAATGGGTGAAATATGCTCATTTGACCCAAGTATTTGTTTTTTTAAATTTACTTTCCCACCTTTAAATAGCCAAAAGTTTTGCCATTTTCCTGAAATGCTCTTCACATTCTAGACATAGCGATACTATTTTTGGCCAAAGCAAATGCCTAACATTTTTTTTTGTCAATTACTTTTTAATAAATAAATAGCAGATACAGATGCAAAAGAAACTTGTAAATATGCAGAGTTTGGAGGAGGAAGAGAACAGTTAGGCTGCTCACTGCAAGTTGGTTGGAGATGGATGCTGGAAGGACAATAGGCTTTCAATTCTATTTTAAATTTTATTACATACAAAGGAACATTACAAAATGAGCATTTAAAAGTAAGGAGATGCTTTCTTTATGGTTATTTTGGCATATTTACATTTTCCTTCCGTGCTAACACCCTGCATGCTAAATGAGGTAAAAGTTATATGAAAGAGATTATATGGGATGATGTAGTTGCTGACTGTATCATGTTGCACGCACACAAAACAATATAATTAAGGATCTGGCATTTCTTAATTATTTATTGGGAGACATGCTTTGAAACCAAATAGTATTAGTTTAATAGTAATTAGCATTAAGTTATATTAATGCTATTTAAATAATATTACTTGCAATTTGCATATGATGGCCTCTGATTTTGAAAAGGAAGCAACAAATTTTCATCTGGTTCTCTGCAACATTTCTTGATAGCTTCTTATGGTAGGTTGAACTTAAGCCCTTGAAAACTGAGCTGCGTGTCAGCTATTAAGCCTGAGCCTTCCCATCCGCTTTCCTCAGAAATAACAGTCACTGGTTTCGACAGAAAAGGCCCCAGTTTTCCACCAAAGCACAGAGAGCTCCTCTTCCACGTGGAGCATTACGGGGAGAATGTCTGAGGAAGGAATGTGTGATTACCCAGGGAGCCAGAGCCATGTGGCTTGTCCTATCTGTGGTTATTCCTGCGTGTGGGGTGGTGGGCAGGGGGCTGCTGCTGGTAGGCAGTGCATGACACGGTACCCCAATGTCCGATGACTATTTCTGAAGCAGCCTCCTTTTGATGTAAATGAACAAAATGAAAACACACTTTTTTCCCAAAGTTTATCCCCCTGTAAAATTTGAGCTTTCCTGGGGCAGACATGAAACTCTTTCCTAGCTGGAAAGTGTTTGCGCTGAGTAGTGGCACTGTGCTGGAAACAATGGAGGAATTAGGATTTCTCAGGGGAAGTGAAGAAAAAAGCCACAATCTCTGAGAATGAAAAGTATTAGATAATGTAATATAGAGGGTTGCTGCCAGCTCTGCCTGTATGCTGAGCAGTCCTAAGCTTGACATAGATATTTACGTAATAAATGGTATTAAGGCTGGTGGTGCTTTTTCAGAGCAAGTCAGGCTTTTTTCAGCGGTGCCCAGTGACAGGCCCAGAGGCAATGGGCACAAACTGAAACACAGGAGGTTCCCTCTGGACATCAGGAAACACTCTTTTACTGTGAGAGTGACCAGGCACTGGCACAAGTCGCCCAGGGAGGTTGTGGAGGCTCCATTCTCGGAGATATTCAAAAGCCATTTGGGTACAGTCCTGGGCAGACAGCTCTGGGTGGCCCTGCTTGAGCAGGAGGGGTTGGATCAGGTCATTTCTAGGGGTCCCTTCCAGGCTCAGCCATTCTGTGATTCTGTAATTTGTTTTTTTTTCCTGACAAACTAATCGGAAGTTAGTTCCCAGATCTGAGAACTGAACCGCGCTTGTTCTGATCAAAGGGAACTAGGTGTATAACACTGTACAATGTATATGACAGGACTGTGATGCGGTTTGGGCAACGACATGTATAAAATCTTAGTCAATGAACCATAAATCTTTATTTTAATACCAGTTCCTGTTTATCACAGTTCTTCTCTGAAGGTAGCATTAGGAAAGAAGGAATGAGTGTGCCAGGGTGCCTTCTTAAATACATGAATGATTTGTGTGTCCAGGTACAGGTTCATGGGAAACTAAGTCAGGTAGTCTGGGAGAGAGGTAAGGAGAAACTGTGTAATGCCTTTAGCTTTCCAAAGCTCCAGTTCAGGCAATGATATCTACTAAGGATGCCAATATGATGTCTGATAAAGACACATTGGTTGGATCAGACACAACAGTAATACTATCATCATTTCTTCCATCTAGAATTAATCACTTTCCATATGCTGAGCAAAGGAATAGCAATCCATTTTTAAACCAGCTAGTCACAGCCTGTGTTTTCTCTGATGAACCAACCTAATGCCAAAAATGAGTGTGAAAAATGCTTTTCTCCTTTGAGAAATCAGTCACAATTCACACATGGAGTTCAGAACCTCATTTTGCCGATACAGCTTTTTAATCCTCAGGTTTCCATTTTAGATTTAGGACTAATTAGAACTAGTTGGAAAATGAGTTGGAAGATTGAGTGTTTGAAATTGTTTTCCCATTTTCATCAGTTTTTCTTGACAAATTACCTAAATTATTTGACAAGGCCAAAAATTAATAATTAAAACCCTTGCAGCTAGGAGAAATCCAGTAGCTTAGATGAAAATTGGCATGATATAAAGCTGAAGGAAAGAAGAATTTCTTTTTAGTGTTTCTCTCAACATGATTAGTTCTGTTTTTTTAATGTTTGAAGGACTTCAAATATATCAAATAAGCCTGAACAGGAAATATAATGATACCCATTATGTTTCCTTAGTTAATAGAAAAAGATAGGATGTAATTTAAACATGAAATTGCAAGATGGAATTTACTTCCTAATTCTGAATTTCACTTGCAGGCCCTGGAAAGCGAGTTTGTGTCATGTCAGCTTCATCAGTGGATTGACCTTATATTTGGCTACAAGCAACGAGGACCAGAAGCAGTGCGTGCACTCAACGTTTTCCACTACCTAACATATGAAGGCTCTGTGAACCTGGACAGTATCACTGATCCTGTCCTCAGGGAGGTAGGTGTTTACTGCCATTTCAGTCTAAAAACTGCTGTCAGCTCACAAGAAATGGTACTTTTTCCATCTTTCACTGCTGGAGAAGATTGTTGTGTGTGAATTTGAATCAGAACTTAGGCCCTAGGTGACTTCAGAAACAAGTATTAATAAACAAGCAATAAAAGAGATGTCCCAAAGTATTTTGTTTGCTTGAAGTTACTAATATATTTAATGGTCAGTTATGATATGAGAAATTATAATATAATGTATATTCTGTAACATATGTTACTTTTTTATAATTTGCTTTTGTTAAGTTCACTTAGTAGAAATGAAAATCCGAAAGAAAAAACTTCATCATAGTCACAGGGAAAAAAATCTAACCTTTGCAGTCAGGTAATGGTAGTAAGAAAATATTTGCTAGAGTGACAGTAGCAATTATTCAGATTACTTTTGTGTTAATCATGTAAAGTATAATCAAACTGTTACCAAAATTGAAAATGTTTTCTATTTGTTGTGCATACAAGTATTTATGTTTGTATATATGTACACGTGAAATATATATTAGTGTGCATATATACAAGTGAGAGTTTTAAATTTGTCAGTAAACTAAAAAAAAAAATTGTACTAGCTATCCTGATACATTTTTCTTTCCAGGGACTGTATTTGTTTTTAGTAAGACTATTAATTTGAATGATCATTTTCTAATATTGTCCATTCATTAGCTAAAACAATTGAAATTTGGTGAAAAGTGTGAAGAAGCAACAGCTGCTAGATGAGTACCGCTGTGATGAAGCTGTACACACAATCCTCCATTCCCCCAGATAGCTGCCATCTGCTGTATGCAAAACAGTAATAATTTATACATTGCCAGGCGATGGGTTTTTGTTTGTTTGTTTGTTTGTTTTCTAATCTTGGAGACAGAAATCTACAGATTTCAGAAAGACATAGATTCTAGAAAGCATTTGTAATCAGCTAAACATTGGGGTTTGGCATGTTGTTTTTTAGTAGCGTGTTGTTACATCTTTTTACATTTGGTGCTTTTTGAGGAGCAGAACTAAAAAATTATTCAAACCCCTACCTTCCTAGAACTGTATTTTCACACCATGTGCTGCAAATCTTACATTTTGTAAACAGTATTTGCTTAGTTTTAAGAATGGCCAGAATTGCTTTGACTCTACTGCCTCAAATATTCAATGTTAACATCTACATAATGGTTTTCTGGATTTAAAACTTTGAGCACAAGAAGAGTCAGTAAGGTACAAAACTGGAGATACAAAGGAACAATTCTTTTTAAAGTATAAAACAGGTGTCAAGCACCATGAATACAAGGGATTTGCATGGCTTAAGGTCCTGATTCGCACGGCAGACTCCTATGTCTTGACTTTAAGGGTCTAGTCCCACAGGGCAGCTTGTAGGATTGAGGTCTATCTGTCTGTCTGTGCACCTTATTTAACATCTTATGACAGGATGAGACTCTTCAGCTCTCCTGTGGCTCTACTTACATGCATAACTTGTCATCAAAAATTTCAAGAAATTCATGGAGATGATTTTGTTCACTCACTTGTACATCTAACCCAATCCCTGTCAGTCAATAGCAGATAAACCTCTTCTTAGGCTATTTATGCCATGTAAACTTCTAAAAGCAGAACTTTATCTCCTATGCCACAAGTTAGATTGGTAAATAAATTTCATTGTTAGCAGTAAGAAGGCAACATGTCTAGAAAAAATGAATCTTCCCAATTTTTGTTATATAGAGATACATAAAGTTGTATGCAAGCATTTAAAAATAGCGTGCTTTCTCCTCCAAGAGATCTCAGACACTGGTGATTTGCGGTTTGTTATAAAAAGGTCAAAAATACTTTTTATCCAATTTGAATCAGAAATTACAATACATGTGCAAATACAAACAGATTTAGAGTCTTCTTCTGTTTCCCTGAGCTCTATTTATGAAACTAGCAGACATTCTTTAGCCAGTAATAAAGCATTTGACATCTTGATGATCTAGTAGATCAAGAATTTGGATATCGTGTTTCTGTTACAAGTATATATGTTCTATATAAATTGTTTTGTTGTTTTTTTTCTCTACTTTATTCTGAATTTTACTAGATATTCCAGAAAATAAATTAGAAGCTAAGAGATATTTTAAAAGTCTCTGAATACGGTTTATAAATACAGAAATGTAACAATAGGAACACTGGCACCTTTAAAAATAATGAAACAATTGTTTAGTATGTTTTACAGTGGCAGGTGGTGGTGTCTTGCCCCTTAACTTACAAACACTGCAATTTAAAATTAATTGAGCTTTGGAGTTATCCAAGAAAATGCATATCTTGCTGTCCAAATGCTCCTGATGTTTATTTTCTAAATAAACTGAAACATTTTTCTTCTATCACACAGAAGATGGTGAATGTTCTCAATAAATGGCTGTGAAATAACCCAGTCAATATAACCTTCTTGGCAGCAGCCGTTATCACACCAATGTACTCAAAACCAGTGGTAGCCTCCTCATACTGTGGTTATGGCTAATTTTCTATTGAGCTGAGTCCCAGCAGAACCTGTCCAGTGAAATAAATCTCCAAAGGAAAACACCTCCCATTTAGTTCTGAGCTGATTGAAAGACATCATTTAAAAGGCATATCCCCACGGACTGTTAATGCTGTACCTTGGCACTTTCACCCTTTACTTGAGCTCCTCGCTTAAACACTGAGGAATATGTTGGCTTTAGCTTTCTGTGAAGAATGGTAAAGGACTCACTTTGGTATCCTTGTAGCTGGAGCAAAAATATATTCAGTGGTGGGATAATTCACGCCTGCCATTCCTTACATCCTTCTCACATGCATGGGGGAACCTTCTAAGAATTCTCTGCTGTTTAACACTGGAAAAATGGCCATCCTGTGCTTTTGCTCTGTTCAGACCTATTTAGTAGAAGTTTCTCTATCTGGCTTGCTTACTTCATTTTTTGTTTTGCAAACTCACAATGGCTGAAACCAGAATTCTGGGACAGCATTAAGCTTTAGATTACTGAAGTCCATGAAATCCCACATCTCTGCACCTGTAATAACTCTTTGGCATCTTAAGATCTGCACTGGATGGGTAGAATATACTGATTTCAGTTAAACATACTCATTTTGATTTTTCAAACAACTTTGAAATTTTCTGATACCACAAAAAATAATTGATCACTACAATATATTTCAAGTAGTGCCAAGGGCAACGTGAAAGTCCTGACTTAAATGGTCCACAGAATGTATAAAATTGAATTTCGTTGTTTAAATCTTTTATGATTAGAAACTGGGAAATTCTCCAGTTCTATCAATGGTCTCTTTTATTCTGCACACTGCAAAATTATTTTCATATTGTAATAAGGAGGAGAAAAAAAAGTGTAACAAAATAAACATTTTCCAGGCTGCAAATTATTCTTTTGTTTGGGTTTTGGTTTTGAGGGGGGTTGTTTGTTTGTTTGTTTGGGTTTTTTATTGCAGCCTTTTGTATTCTATTTGTAAATTTTTCCTCTTTTTAACTAAAAGCAGTGAGGTGAAAGCTAAAACTTGAAGAACAGCTTAAGGATATTGATTCATTCTTATTTGACAGGTGAAATCATGGTTGCAGCACTAACCACAGCAATTACAGCATTAAAATGTCAAGAAATTAGAGGTCAGAATAACAGATAATTTTCTTCCTTTTGTCAGATTAAAAATTGACATTCTTTGACAGCACAGGATCTCTGACTGAGAAAATTATGACAGCTTAACTCATCTTGTACTTGTAAAGCAGTAATTGATAATGAACTTTACCATGACAGTCTTCTCCTGTGGAGAAACATGACAGAACATCTCTGGTACAAAGCCTGTATCTCTTTTTAATATGTAAACAGCAGTTATATTGGACATTAGATGTTATTTGGAATTGTCTTTACTGTTAGTTTACATCATAATCCAGATCCTTTCCACTGGACAGATTTTGCTGACTTCAGGGGGCTGATGGTAAGAATGCTAATGTATAAAGAACAATACTGGGAATACAGTTTACTTATGGTCCTTAGATCTTATTGGTTCACTTCTTTAGGAAAACCCTTTTTCTTCACCTGGTTTCTCCCAATATGTCCATAGATTTTTGAGAGCCTTATTTTTTCCAAACACCTGGGAAATTTGGATACTCAAAAATCAATAGGGTTGAGGTTTTTTAAAGTTGGGAACTTGTTTCTGCATGACACAGTGTTGTGGCTGAAAGAGAACGGCACAGTTATACCGGTCATTATAAAAATGTAACACAAGAGCTAAAGTTATTTTCAGTACTACCTTGTAGTTTAAACACAAAATAATTAAGTGGACATGTTCCGTTAGTGCATAATAGATTCACCACATGTAGTACTGAAAGCACATCTAGTGTGCAGAAAAGTACTATTTCAGGCTGTTTATTTGTTTAAAATCATAGCCAGATCTCTAATTACTTTTTTTTTTTAGACAGTCAGCTTGTTTGTGATTAGAAATGTTTTGAAAAATCAAGTGAAACATTATATTACACAGCTGTTGGCTTTTTGCTAGACTTTAGGCTGATTTTGAGTCATCCTTGTGTTGGATGGGAGTTGCAAATACAGCTGAGCAGTGTGTACGGAGTACAGTGCCTTTCCTGTGACTACAGCATCTTCACCAAACGCTTGCGTCCCCCCAGTCTGACAAGAATTGCAAGTGCGTAGGGAAAGCAAGGTGGTGTGAAGCTACTGGGCTCAGATATTTGTTCCGAGCAGCCAGCTGTCAAAATACCTGAACATACTCGCAACTCACCCAGCAAATTGAAAAATGATTAAAATTGCTAGTGTTTGACAGGCAGTTGCTGCGCCCGTAAACTAATCCTAGTAGGACAGTTTTGCTGGCAGCTAACAGAGCATATGGCCTATGCAATATTTATTCCTTTGGTGGTGACTTGATATTTAGCATATTTAAATAATTTGAAAAGTCATAATGATGCGGTAGTCTCGCAGTGCTTTTCAGCTACCCTCATTTCTGGGTTTTATTTTTCCGCTTATATTTTCTTCTGTTATCTCTTTCTTTGATCTGACAGGAATAACAAAGCATCCCTCTGGATCTGCTGTGGTGAAATATGCCCACAGGAAGCAGAGTAGATCACATCAGTTTTCACTTTTTTTTTTTCTTTCCTTTTTTCCCCCCTCCTTGCTGAAACACTCTTTGCTACTACAGAGGGCTGACATGATAGGGCTGTCAAGACTCAGCAAGATAGATATATCTTTAACAAAGGGAGCTGGAATGCTAGCCTTTCCCTGGTGGCTGAACCTGGCAAATTTATGAGGAAAAAATTAACACACCATTCTAATAGCACTATATAATGCTTCCAAGGTAATGCCAGCCCCTGCAATCATGTGGTTGTTCTTGCTTTTCCTCGGAGTTATTCTTATTTATTCTGATTTAATTTTTAACTTGTTAGATTTTTTTCTTCTGGGCACCATTTCTTTGATGTGACAAGAATATCAAAACCACCCCTATTGATCTGCTTGATTGAATTGTACCCACAGCACTGGCCACTTACATGTTCAGTTGTGCTTAATTGCCTCCATACAAGGGATGGTCTTCGCTTCCTTTCTAGGAGCAGTTCTACTTAGGCATGAATACAGATAGTGTTGAAATAAGTAGGATGCTGCAAATAATATCAATATCCGCCTCTGTCAAAGTTAGTTGAAGGAATCTGTATAGTGAGAACAGTTATTGAGTAAAAGCCATCATCAAAGTGGAAATAATTTTCTTATATGCTAAGGGCTCTGGTCTTCTCTGTGCACTTTCATCCTGTTGATTTTTGTCAAGATTCTGCATCTCCTTCACTCCCAAATACTGTGTTTCCCAGACATACAAACTAGGTTTTTTCCCCAATTTTATATTCCATTTTTGGAAAAAAATCTTGATTATTTTTTATTTTTGTTTGCTTGTGAGTCTGTTCTGTTTGTGTGAAGAGATTATCAACAGAAAACAAAATGTATATTTATGTTTCACTCTGAGAGCATCTGTGGGTATAATAATTTTTATGTCCTTCCAGAGAGATTCAGAGCTCAGTGTCCTCTTCTGAAATGGGAAAGGAAGAGTATTTACTTGCTATCACTTTGTTATGTTAGCTCTTTGTAGATCAAGAAGAAAAATACAGGGATTTTTGAGGATATTTATTTCTGTAGTTAAAGATTCCTATAGAAGACACTGAATACAGGAGGATAGACCTTCAATCAGACATTCCATAAGAAATTAGTGTAAATGGCTTGAGGTTATTTACCACATAGTAATTGCCCAATGTGTAGGCTTTTATTCTGAAATGAATATGTGCTTTTTCACTTGTTTCTTGTTCAGGGGAAAAGGCTTTCAGAAGGTGTTTGCTGCAGAATAGCTGAATAATTTTAACTATGAAATAACTTTCTGGGGGCACCTAGCCTAAGTAATGCAAGCCATTTATGACAAGGAGTCAGAAATCATGATCTGATCCAGAGAATTTCAAATGAAAAACATCCTTCTACCATTGCTGAAAAAAATATCTACAGTTAGATTAATGGTTGATTATATTTCCATTTAACATAGTAGAGATGATCAGGTAGTCAGTATTTTAGTGAATCTGTGCTGATCTGAGTTTATGAAGATTCCTGGATTAGTGCTGTTATATGTTTATGGGAATTCAGAATCTTTTCATAGGCAAGAAAATACACTCTTCCTGGAAGTAAAGCAAATTGTGGTGTGCAGGGGGGTTTGGGGCCAAAATAGCATTCTAGATTTGGGGTTTGTTTATTATTCATTGCACTTGTGATTAAAAAGCTCAGCATCCAGACAGAGCTAAGCACTGTCACTCAATGTACATCACCAACCATACATCAAACATTCAAACTGAAGAACTGCCCGTAACTTATTTAGCTGATGGGACTTCAACCAATCTATTTGATAAATATTTCAGTTAATTCATTCATCAAAGAAATACTCGGGTGAGTTTATAAATAACTCAGCCCAGAAAAATGTTTCAGTCTACTTTAAGTATTATTTGGAATAAATTGTTTGGCCAGTTCTCATCTACATTAGAAATTTCATATGCATTTTTGTCAGAACATCCTGGAGTCTTACCCAAACTGAGTTTAATGTTTTGCCAGTATAAAAAGAACATCATTAACCGCAATTGCTCTCTTTTATTGCAGAAATATATAAAATATAGTCTTGTATATGAAAATTTCTTCTTTATTGTCTGATTATTTTGTTTTTCTCCATATGGATGAAAGGTACCAATTGTTGATCTTTAAAATTAGCAACAAGCATTTTAACATACACTTAAAGTAATATTTTATGTGAGAGAGACAGAGAGAATGAGTGATGGGGTGAAAATTACTGCAGCTGATTGTAACAGAAATAGCTGGAAGGGGCTTCTTTTTTTCCTATTAGCACAGATTTCAGTTATATTACTCTGTCATTACCTCAGCATAAATTAACTATTATTCAAAACATTTCACACACAGCAGTTTATTGGAACAGATATTACTCAGTCTAAGTATCTAGTCATTCACTTAGAAATATGCAAAGCTGAGCTTTCTAAATGTTTTAAACATATTGATAATGTGCCTCTTTAATGCCATTTTGAAGCCTGTGTACAGTATATCTATATTATTGTTTTCAATTTATGTCAAGAACAAAGTGAGATTTTGAAGAATGCATTCTGGGAAATAATCCAAACAGAATTATTTCTTTATAAGATAAACCCTGAAAATAACTGAGAATGTTTATTTTAAATGTAACAGTGTAACTTGTTTCCAAAAACTGGAATTCAAATATACACTGAAGCTTCATGAATACTATATGCGACACCTTTCAGTATGTATGTTTTAGCTACTTCCCCGTCAGTCCTTTTTCAGTTAGTTTTGAAGGTTTGCCTGTTCTCTGAGACAGTTCTTGTGTCCTGCAGTGGATAAATTGAAGGCTGGCAGATGGTTGGAGTCTCATCATAACTACAATTTGTAGTGAAGAGTATGCACTTTGCAAATCTCAGAGCACCTTCTTAAGGTGGGAACAAGGCAGATGATCTGTGATAGAAAGATGAAGCTGAGAGCAGAGACAAGCCAGTATTGAGTTTCCATTCAGATAAAAAAGAAAACCACTAATATATATAACCACTAATGTTATATTAATTTTGTATAGTTTTATATTTATAGAACAAAACCAAAATACACATGCTAGATAGTTTGGTTTACTGAGTCTGTTCTGCTTTCCAAACATTAAAAATGGCCTTCAGTGAACATGTTTTATTTCAATAATAATCAGAAGAAAAAAAGTAACAGCTAAGGTGCATTCTTTAATGATTAAGTACCCTTTCCTTTTATTAGTGCAAGTTTTCAGAAGGCCTGTTCTGTTGTTTGTTTCCCTGTTTCCCTCATTTCTTTTGTGTTCTTCTACAGGGGATGTTCTTAATTGTAAAATAAGTAGAAATAAATATGATGTGTATGTTCTGTGTAATGGCATTCTGAAATGTGTAAGTTATCCTTCTGGCAGTAAAGATTACTCGGTAGTTGAGCTATTAATAATGTTTATTTTCCATGATGATGATATTCCGTAGACTTGATCCTATACCTTCATTTATTTACTTCTACATCAAAAGGTGTCAGTGTTCCAGTAAGTTCAAAAGACTACCTGCATATGATCATATGAATTCTTGTCAGCTATTGGCCAAATTGCCTGGGGGTATGAACAATCGCTAATGGACTCCCTTTCTCTCATTTTTTAGTTGAACTCCCTCATGAGCATGGTGTATTATTCTCTGCTGGTTTACCAGAAAGATTTGACAGAATTCAGAGAAGAGCATCCTGGTGATGAGAGGACAGAGAAGACTGATTTATGAACAGGATTTCAAGAGCTTGACAGAAAATAACAGAGTGAAAGGGGATGTGTAGCAGAAAGGCAGGAATATGGGGAGTTGCTCATGCCGGCTGAGATAGGGATATTACTTGGTCTGACGCCAGATTAAGTAGCAGTTACAGGATCAAATTCAGACAGGAAAGTTCAGGCTTAATGGCAGAAGTTTCCTAAGGTCTATAGCCTGTAGTTTGACTGTACAAATCTCATAAAAGAAACTGTAAAAGCCTCATTAAATAGTTCCTTTCAAACTAGAATGGGCAAACACTGTAAAAATGCATTTTTAGGAAGAATGTGCACGATGGGCAGATAGAGAAATTGGGACTTTTTCATCTGTATCTTTTATTCTGCAGTGTTCTGTTATTGTGATCGTTGTAAGCATAACATGAACACAACTACCTTTTCAGTAACTGCATTAGTCTGTGCCGCTTACGAT
>JAOXNO010000001.1:185076734-185132635 GCA_028565335.1 Limnodromus scolopaceus | reverse complement strand
GTTATTGTGATCGTTGTAAGCATAACATGAACACAACTACCTTTTCAGTAACTGCATTAGTCTGTGCCGCTTACGATTACACTAACTTCCATCATAAGTCATTGAATCTTTTTTGTTTAAATTCCATTTTTAATTTTTGACAAATTAATGTTTAATGTTGAAATTATTTTTTAAATTTGCTACATTATGGGTGGAAATTTTTCAAGAAGGTCAGTTTAGCTCTTTGGAGTTCTTCATTATTCAAGCCCTTCTATCTGACCATTTTGTCCTTTGCTGACTTACATAGACTAACATCAATAGGTTGAAAAAATGTGGTCGGTAGATGTCCTGAGCACCTACTAGGTATAGATTGCTCTCCAGAGTCATAGTTTACTACACTTCCTACAGTCAAAGCCAGTTGCATGTAATTTACACCAAGTCACAGAAATAAAATACTGTCCTAAATATTAGCATTCCCTTTCTTATTTCTTATATTGCCAGTTCTGTCAGAAAGTTACACAAAATATATAAATGTGTAGTAGTTCTATAAAATACAATGCAAGTGCATGAGGATTTCCTAAGATAGAAAGAGGACTTTATTGAGGAGGGAAATATAATTGAAGTGGAAGAAAAGTAGGGAAATAACATGAGGCATTTTTCTGAAAAAATGGGTAAATTCAGTTGATGGACAGAAAAATAATGAAAGAGGTGGGTGAATTTAAGAATTTTTGTTCTTTAAAAAATCATTGCCTCCCGAAAGAAACTTGTCATGCAGAAACTTTATGTACATTTATTGCTGATTTTAAAAAGTTTAACTGTGAAATTTTAAAGCTCACAGTTTAGCTTTTAAAATAAAAAGCATAGTTAAAACCAGCTGTAAGCATGCACTGTTAAAGCTCTTAGTCACAAAGAAAAAAAAAATTAATTAGAAACGAGTGGATGAAGTTTCAAAGTTTCAATGAAACCTCCTGCTGATATTACTGTTGCATTTTTATGGATAGATGCCTATGCTTAAAGGCCTCTGTGCTCCTAAACATGACAATTAAAAACATACACGGTGTCTTAAACAAAACCAAAGGCAAGGGGAGCTAATAAATAGTATTAAACCTGACGTGGTCCCCAACAAATTCTCCCTTCTAATGGCACAGAGTTAAAATTTGCTATGTGTAAGAGGCAGCGCACTCTTCAGATGACATCAGCCTCTCTGAAAACCATTGGGAAGTAGCCCAATGTTACTTCCTTGGGTCTGCTCCCAATTACTCCCCGAAGCACTTAATAAGTCTAGGGTACTTGTATTTTATTCTCATCCCAGTTTTTCCCTTTCTTCTGGCAGCTGTGCAGGTAGCAGCAGAGTCAGGTTCTTCCTGCTTCTGTGACCTTTCCTGGCTAGCAAAAGTCATGAGCCATTTGGTCACCCAGCTTGAGAGCCAATGGTTCTTCAGAAACATTCACACCCCTAGTTTCCTCAAAAATACAACTGTTTTTTTCCCTTGATGCATTGGCCTGTTGAGAATTGAGTGGAGGTCAGGTTGACCACTTCTGCTTCCCAGACCAGGCTGTGGAATAAGGACAGAGATGCACAGTTTTACTGTTTTGTCCAGACTAGAGATTGCTTCATGTCTCTTTCCCCAGGAAATCTTCATGAACAGCAGAAGTTTCTTCTGCCTCAATGAAGAGTAAAAGTACCAAGAGATATTTCACAAGTACCTTCTCACACCTAGACAATATCTGGAGCTGTATTATTATATAGAGGTATAATAATACCACTGTCTTCATTGCCACAGAATAAGTAGCTTCTATTTTCAGCTCAGCATTCTGGTTAGTATAAATGGTGATTTATCAATAATGTGTGAGTTTGAATATTTTTTTTTTTATTCTATGTAAATAATTGGAAAACCCAAAGTACCTTCAATTTTTGCCTTGAATAAAGCCATGTATGTGCTGTAGTGTTTAAATGGACAGGTGATGGTGAGCAGCTTCTCTTCATGTCTGAAGAAAAGAAAAATGAGGGATAAAGGAGGGGAAATGGAATTGCATGGGAAGAAGGGCATTTACACAATTCCTGTGTTCTTGAGGGAGGGAGAGAGAGGCCAAGGTACAGTGGGAGCATGAGAAGCCAGGTGAACAGCAAAGAGGGGAAAAAGACAGAAAGGACATTTGGACCCCTTGATACAGAGGAGGAAGAAGGAAAAGGTTAGGAAAGCAGTCCTTGGGAACCTTATAGAAGCAGTAGAGGAATTGCCATAGGAACAGAGAACTCTTGGTATGGTTGTTAATGCAGAGAAATGATGTTTGCAGCCTTCCCAGAGCTTCCTGGGATTTTTACTCTTGACCTTTGGGACTTCTTTTTTCATTAGGGAATTCACTGAGACATCATATAATATAATCTAGTTAAGCATTTCTAAAGAAAAAAGACTTTAAGTACTTTTGACTTGTAAAATTTAGCAGGTTTCTAAATGCAGTTGACTGTGTTTTGAAAAATACTACTGTCAATTTTTATCCTAGCACAACTGAAATTTAAGGCTTTCTGGCTGTTACTCACCGCTTTTCACATGTGGAAACAATTGTAGCATCCCAGACAGCAGCAGTGTTTTTTTAAAATGCCTGTAAATTTTAGTGGCTGCCAACTAAGGGATGCTAATGACAGTTTTCATAAGATTTTTTTACTCCTTTACTTCCTTTTTTGTAGACTTTGAAAATTTGTCATGGTTCCAGTTAGAAGAGACACTACGTTTAAAAATTCAGAGTGTTCTTTACTTCTCACTCAAGGAAATGTAACAAAGTTTCTGTGCTTTAGAAAAGCCTTGAAATAACTTCGTTATTGGAGATAATGTGCTTGGAATCCTAGGAGAGTTTTCTGAAAAGAATGTTTGTGTCATAAGTTTGCACTGTTTCAAAAAAAAAAATAATATAAAATAACCCATCCCAAAGATCTAAACCCGTAAATTAAGATTTCAGCCTCCTGGCTTGTTTTTCCTATGCAAAAGAGAAAAATAAATTAGTTAAAGGATGACATAAGGGAGAGAAAAGGAAACACTTGGCTTAAAAGCAAAAACTTCTGAGTGTCAAGAAGTAAGAAGTGTGACAAAACTAAGACTGTAATGGTAGATTTAAAAAAAAGTAAAAGAAAACAGAAAGATTAATTCAGGAAGGTATAGGATGAAGAGGAGTTTTGGTAATAAGAAGAACTTGAATTTCTTGAAACTTGAAACTGGCGACACAAACTCAGGAAGAAAGAAACAGTTTGGCCAGAAGACAAGATGGTGTTCCAAGCAAGATCTTGCTAAGACCTAAGAATGAGGACTCTCTTAGTAACAGGATTTATACAACAGGAGGCAGACTGAGGCAATGGAATGGGTCTGGTTTGGTTTGGTTTGCAAATACTAGCTAGGACACATCTGCAGTTCTGTGTGTTGTGATGCTTTGATTACCATCACATAAAGTAGTAATACAAAGAAGTAGTATCAACAGGGAAATTCTATGTTGCAGGTGTGCATTTTAGTAATTTGCATTGCGGAATCAAGATGTCAAAGAGAAACTGGTTCCATAGACCTAGACACCAGATGGGAAAGATTGTCTGCACTGGCCTCTCACCCAACAAATCACATAGAGCTTTTGTCCATGTCGCCTTTTGAATGTAACCATGAGTATTGATGTCTGAATAATGAAGAAGGATATGGAAGTGTTTCCTTATATAGGTGGAGTTTTGGTGATGGGAATTGTTTTCAGTCAGTCACCTTACATATTTCTCATCCAAAAACAACAACAAACATTTTTGTATTAAAAGAAATGAGGGAATGTCTTCAGAAAAGATTAAATTACTTGTCAGATTGAGAGGAATCCTTGTTTCTGAGGTTGGCCATTACGTAACAATAGGAAAATTATTTCAAGGCAATAATCTTTCATCTAAATGTAAAAAAAATCCTGATTGCCTAGGTTTCTATTTATGGCATGAAGTTACATATTTAATGAATTATCCTATCATGATTTTACATCTCTCACAAAAGTAACTTAGCAGTAAAATCTTTTCTAATGTGTTGTACTCGGTAACTTAGTGATCAAAGAAAGCGACGTTTTCTTTTATAAACTTAATACAGATTTCAGAGAACGATGAAAGAGCAATGATTTCATTTGGCATGACATCAATGAACACAGAAGAGTTTCAGTAAATGTTACCAATCTGTATTGGACAGGAATTATTGCAGGCATGAGCATAAGAAACACAATAGTTCAACTGAAGGAAATAATAGCATGAAATGAGAATATAGACAATTAAAAAGAATGTTCTTTATGTGAGGGGCAATGTCATCGCTCTACAGCTTCCTGAGAAGAGGAAGGGGAGGTGCTCATCTCTTCTCCCAGGTATCTAGGGACAGGACAGGCAAGAATGGTTCAAAGCTGTGTCAGGGGAGGTTCAGACTTGACATTAGGAAATATTTCTTTACAGAGAGGATGGTCAAACACTGGAACAGGCTTCCTAGAGAGCTAGTCAATGCCCCAAGCTGTCAGTGTTTAAGAGGTACTTGGACAATGCCACTAGTAGCATGCTTTAACTTTTGATCGTCCCTGAATTAGTCAGGGAGTTGGACTAAATGATTGTTTTAGGTCCCCTCCAAATAAAATTATTCTATTCTATTCTATTCTATTCTATTCTATTCTACTCTTTATGAAAGAGAGAAGAAAAAAAACCCCACACAATTGTAAACAGAACTATAAATAAATGTTCCAGCCTATGTTTAGAGTTTTGCACAGCACTGACTCTACAAGCAAAGGGGTGCTCCCTGTCTGCCTTGTATACAGCCAAACATCTGGGAAGAAAAGGCAGCGAAATTGCAATGGGCTGGGAGGAAAACCCACAGTTCTAAAAATTATCACAACTATAGAAAGAAAATTATGAACTGAGCAGGGTGGCCTGAGGAGACCCTATAACAACATAGAACTTGTCAGAGGAGTTGGGAGTTAAAGCTATTTGCTTTAGAGCATAATAGAGTTTGCTGTAGTTTTTAGTGTAATTTAATGACAGAATTTCATTATATCAATTGTAAACTCCTTAGTTCCAGGCAGAGTTGGAAAAATACAAGAAAGAGAAAAACTATAAAAAATTGGGGTTTTTTTGCCTCTTGTATAGTTAGGAAGGGAGGGGAGCATTTCACTCCTTGACATCAGCCCTTTCCAGTGTAAGGAAGTTTTCTATGATTTTTCAGGGGAATATGCAGATGCTAGAGAGAAAAAAGAAGTACTTGTGCTCAGGCGCATGGGAACTTCGCACATAAGAGTACGCCTGAAAGAGAAAGGGACACTCTGCCCTGGCTGCACGATAACCATCTTTATGCTATTTTTGCTTTACCTTCTCTCTGTGTTTGTGCTGAATTTATTTCTTTCCTGTTTGGAGCGTATTAACTAAATGCAGTTTAAGCTGGCAGAGTGTTTAAAATATTTTTTGTGTCATGAGAGGCATATTGGACAACTACCAGGGGCAAGAATGGGAGAACTCTAAAGCTGAAAGAGCGAAGAACTAGGCATCACTTAAGGAGGTCAATGTGAAAGCTTAAAGGCAGCGCTCCCTGAGACAAATAAGGTCGCTGATGTAACTTGTGCCTGTAAAGAGAAAGCTAGATCTTATCTTTCACATTGTCATTCCTTTTGTAGTACTATTTCCTTTCACAGGGGAATGAGGAAGAAGTTCAGGGGTGGACCAACTCTGGGAGAAGGCTGAAGGTCGGCTCTGAGCTATTGGTCTTCTGCTGGGAAGCCATTTAATTGCACACTGGATCAGATGAGATACCTCCCATGAGGGGAAAGAGCTTAAGGCTGCCCCTTCTCCATTGTTAAATTAATAAAGTAGCGACCTGCAGAGAAAATCCATTTCTGTGCCCATCTTTAAGTCCCTTGAGTATCCTGATTAAATAACCGACTGTATCAAAGCCTCCAGACAAGTTGAGTCATTGCTTGTGTTTAAACTACAGCACTTCTTTCCTCCAAACATACAATAATAAAATGGAAATCAATACTCTTAACCTAACTTATCAAAAGTCCTGAAGATATTGATGCTGTTTGGCAGCTGTAGATGCAAATAAAAAAGCACTATCTCACACCACTCGTACAAAACAATAACATTTTCAAGCTGCTTATTCTACCCACCAAAGGGCTGTCAATCATGTTTGCTCTGAAGAAGATGTGCTTTGGGTCCGTTGAGCGTGCTGCCTGCATGGGAGGGAGAACACATAAAGGATTTTTCTATTCACATGGATGCAAAAATGGAATAAATTTTCAGGAAAGGCAGATTTGGATGACTATTGCTGTGGTGTTTATTTCTCAAATGCCTACAGATTTTGGCTCTTCATTGGGCTCAGTCCTCATGCACAGGGGAAAATGGATTGTAGGAAAAACTGAGTGTGGTATGCAGGAGGAGCAAAACACACCAAGATTATTAGAATCAGTAATAAAAAGACTGAGTATGTAAAAAAAGTAATAAAAACATACAGAAACTCAGATAATACATATTTTAGAAAGCTGGACTGAGTATGGTAGCAATCAGTGAAGATTAATAAAACAAGGCCACTTCCCATAAGAATAAAAACAGTATCTTTGTATTTGCAATACAGTCTGTTCTTAGGAATGATTTTCTTCCCTCCGTGAGTCAAAGTTCTCATGCTTTTGTATTTTGTGTGCTATGTAATCACCAGGCATTTCTCTCAGCAAAGGGGAGTTTGCAAATGAAATGAACCATTAATATCTTCCTTGGTAATTTTACCTGTATTACTAAAGAACATTTTTAGAGAAAAAGAATGTTAAATATTAACAGCTTCATGGCTTACCCTTTTTGCAAGGGTATGCCAAACAGCAAAGAAAAACTTCACTTTTGTGATGTTTTGAATGAGTCAATTCTAGCATTTTCATTTAGACAAGGACTACTGTGCTTCTGAAATACATCTGCCGGTCATCCCTATTTGCTGTGCTTTCATTCACACTGCAGAGCAGTTCTGGAATGTGCGAACTGGCTTCTAAGCCACAGCAGCAGTGTGCTCCAGGGTTACAGCCAGCAGAGCTCAGACACTGATGGGGTCTCCAGCCAATGCTGGAGCCAGCCTAGTGGGAAAACCCTGCAGTGGGCATAGTTTCAGCATGGGTTCTTCAGGAGGAAAGTGGAGCTGGTCTCCCTGGTATCCAGTGGTAGGAAACGTGGGAATCGTTCAAAGCTGCACCAGAGGAGGTTTAGACAGGACATTAGAAAGCATTTCTTTATTGAGGGGGTGGTTAAACACTGGAACAGGCTTCTTAGAGAGGTGTTTGGTGCTCCAAGCCTGTCAGTGTTTAAGAAGCATTTGGACAATGCCCTTAATAATATGCTTTAACTTTTGGTCAGGGGTCAGGCAGCTGGACTAGATTATCATTGTAGGTCTCTTGCAACTGAAAAAAAATATTATCCTATTCTATTCTAATATCAACTCTTTTGCTCTGCAGCTCTGCTCCTGTTGAGTTACATTGCTTGCTGTTGGAGGCATTGCCTTTGACCACTAAAATAGTTCTTACCCCTTAGGAAACAGATTGCTTGAATTATTTAACGCAGATTTGTGTTTCTTTCAACTGGAATTAAGAAATAAAACCCAAATACTTTGGTAGACTGCATAATGAGCAAAGCAGATGTATTGAACTCTTAATTCCACAGGAAGCTGACATTAGGGACTGATCCTTATGTTACAGAGGAGGCTCCCAGTATCCTTGTGAATGTATAACCTGCCTTTAAGCATAAGAATTGGAACACCCAATAATTTATTTCTTTTGAGCAAAATATGTTGAGGATATTGCTCATTGTATCTAAGATTAATATCATTCATAAAATTGGACGATTTTATAAATTTTCTTGACCAAAACATATGTAAAAATGTAATATAAATCTCTCTATCTTGTTAAATGGTCAATACTAAGCTCCATGAAGTTGTCTTTTGCTTGATTGCATAAATATGTGTGCAATTAGCCCATTTTAAACTTAATTGCTAGCAAGTTTGCAGATATTTTTTCTTTCCTTGTTCTGACCTATGATTATCAAGAAATAGTCTAAGACCCATTTTATCTTTCTGCAATACATGATCGTATCCTAACACATACTCCCTGAAGTGTCTGGAGTACAAATCTCATTTTATGTGTATTAAAAACAGTGGGGAATCTCAAATCAGCTCACTAAATAGCTTTTCTGCGACACCTTATTAAGAAAGTAAAAACTAATATAATTGCCATTTTGCTGTTCCAAAAGCGTTAATTCTGGCAGCCACTGAATTCTAAGCTGATATTATTTCTACACGAAGGACATTTGAAGGTGAAATGAGAATAAACTTTATTTTATTAAAATTTGTATTAAATTGGCTAGAATGTGTGCACTTTGCACACAATACTCAGGATCTGATGGGAGAAAATGAATTGATCAATTAGAATGTAATGTTTAAGACCATTAAATAAATCTAAAGTTTAATGATTTACAGGTCAAGAAAAACTGCTTTGTATACTTATCAGTTTTCAGATTAATTTCAGATACAGCCAGAGTTCTCTTGTAAACAAATCAATGTATTACATTATTATTCACAGATCTGTTCTGTACCTGCTTTTCATTTTATGTCAAGTGATCTGATAGGAGGCAGCATTAGGAATACCCTTGGGCCAGTCACTTTATCTCTGTATGCTTATGTTTATCTTCTGTGTTAAGTTTTGACAAGGTTTTTCTGTCCTTTTTAATTGTTGTGAGCTCCAGAGAGGAATACCAGTTGTAGCTGTGTGCAGCTGTGGTGTTGTGCAGACTATGGTCTCAGTGCAGTAGTTGAATATTATGGGTATTTTTTAAGAAACATTGTTCAGTTTATTTAATGCTTCTAAGCGTTGTCAGTTTTATAAATGGTATTTTTGAAAGAAAAGGGTAACATTACTATCCATGGGATGGGGGAAAGGGAACTGTCTTGTAAGTGCAAGCCAGCAAAACTATTCCATATTCCCTGAGTATCAAGGTCTTGATTCTGCATTTTTTCTGGTTACAGAAGGACTTGGCATTAACTTAAATGTTTTAAAATTATGGGCGTGTAAAGTATGTAAGTAAGTATTTACCAGGACATCTTCAGCTGCAAAATAATAGTTGCTTTTGACAGTTATGTTTTAAGTGTTCATTCCTCATAATCTGAAAATTTCATGCTAGTTTATTATCGTATTCTGCTTTTCTTTCTCTTCCTCTGTTACTGTCATAAATCTAACTGAGCTGGGTGGCAAAGCCAGCAAAGTTTATGTGTGCAGAATTTACAGCCAAACAATTGTAATTGTCCAGCCAAAACCGGACAACATGAAAATAAACATGTAAATTAGAATTGGGTTGCACTGAAAAAAAATATTTAATAATTCATTTCAATGTGCCTCTGAGAAAAAGAAGTATTATTTCAGGGATCACTAGAAAGGGTGGGAGAGGATCTGGGTTTTGATCAGTATTGCTGCCAAATACAATTCACACTCTTATTTCAACACAGAATTATTTCAAAAATTAAAATTAAATTAACCTTGATAATTATTTGAAAAAAAGGAAAAATGGAAATTACTTATTTGAAAATGTTATTGACTTGTCTGCATGGAAGCATATAGCACTCAGTGCCTGGTATTGTTAATATTAGTCATTCTGAAAATTAAATTCACAAACAAGTATAATTCTCTTCCCTTCTCCCTACCAGGCAAATCAGTTTTAGAGTACTGAATGTAATAGAAAGTACTACCCTTGATTTGACTTGGAAGTGAATTTTATATTTCTGTATAAAAAGTATCTGCATGAGTGAAGGTATCTACGCAGTGTGTAAAGAAATACTACTTGTATGGTACATATAGATAGCTGCCGTATAGACATGTACACACATACAAGCATATGCCCACACAAATTCCTTGATTTTGTATAAAATTACTCTATGATTTTAAATTAATTCATCATAAATGATGTTAATAAAACCCAAGATGCTCACCAGTTCTCAAGAAACACTCTGTGCCTTGGAGACTGAAATTCACTCTGAATTAGTCAACAAACAAGAATTCACCTGTACTGGGATTATTACAGCATCAAGCGCGCTAGGGCTACAATGCGTTGGAAGTCCTTCAACTGCTTGACTGGACTTTGCATTAAGTTTCTTTTTCTGCAAATGCTTGTTTGTGGTATTCCATTATATGCCTGTCAATCTAGGGCATCAAGAGTGGTAGATGTTAGTGACCTGTATCTCTTTCTAACATCTGTTCTTGCATCTATGCTGTGGAGCAGAGGAAAACAGATTGGCTTGTAGAAATTACAAAATATGTAGATTAGAAGGATTCTTCTGTGTCATGAAGTATTATTACCATTTTAGGTCTGAAAGAAATAATATAATTTACTAAGATAGTAATGTTTTTGGTGTTTTTTCATGTTTCTTGAGTGGTAGCGAATGAAAAATTCATAAAGCTTGCAAGAGAAATATTAAGGGTCAGTAGTGCAGGTCAGTTTATATATAGGTACATAATGCACAGTGCATTTCAAAATCTGCCAGTTTAGTTTTCTATGAATGCTTTATTCTCAATTTTACAAGGTCAAATAAAATAGTACCTGTCTGAAAAATAAGGAGTAGTATTGCTTTTACAAGCAGCAATCTTTTGCCAAAGTTTTAAAGAATATTTCTTAAACGTATTTTATATATATAATATATGTATAAAAATATATATATAATATATATTACATATATAATATGCTCTAGTGGGAGGTGTCCCTGCCCATGGCAAGGGGTGTTGGAACTTGATGATCTTTAAGGTCCCTTCCAACTCTAACCATTCTATGATTCTATGATTTTTGTTTGAATGAACTGTTTGAGTGGTGGAAGCATCTCGGTATACGGGCTGTATACTACTCCCTGTTGAACTACTCCAGATTTACTCTGAAAGTCCCCTTAAGTCTTGAAGAATGCATTGAAATTGCTAAGTTTTCATTTCAAATCTGTAAAGCCTGGAAGCCCATGAAAAAATGTAATAAAATTAAGCATGAAATAAATACTCAGTGAATGTATGCAACTTGGAAAGATTTTTACATTAGTCTGAATGTGCCTGGGAAGATTTGTTTCTGGCATTTTTTTGTTTTAACTTATTAATGTTGTTGTTGAAATAGTAATTATTTTGGGTTTATTTTATTTTATACATGAATTTTGTTTCTCAGTTTGCTTTTCTTTCCCCCCGTTTAAGATTCCAGAGGCTTATTTTATTAGAGATCCTCATACTTTCCTCCTTACAAAGGACTTTATTAAGGTATATATGTTCTTTTTAGTGCAAAAAAAAAAAAAAAAAAAGCTCTCTCAAGACCTGAACTGCATGTCCTCACAGGTTAACATTTTCACATATAATGCCAGTTACTGGAAATGAGAATGGTTAGTTGGTTAACTGAAGCATGCTTGAAAGGAGAAGCAAAGCTTGTCTACAAAATACTAACACTTGGATGAGTCTGCAGCCTGGGAGGAGAGCACCGGGTGAATTTTCTAGACTTTTTTCATGGCTGACTTGGGATATGCCTGCATTGTCACACAGTGTGTTGACCTCTCTCCTTGACGCATATTGCTCCTGACAGTCCCTCTCCCTTGCCCGCAGGCCATGGAGGTGCAGATACAGAACTTTGGACAGACGCCATCGCAGTTGCTCATTGAGCCCCATCCACCTCGGAGCTCTGCCATGCACCTGGTGAGACATAACTGCTGGCCGGGAATGCATTCCCTTTGAACCTGAGGAGCCTTTGTAGGTCATAAAGTACACATTAAGCAACACTTTTAACGCCCGCCGTTGCCCATGCAGCCGTACTTTCTCTGCAGTGCTCAAGCAGAGCAAGGTGGAGGTTTGAATAGCTTTAGCTTCCTCTATTCCTGGCTTTTCCTGTCTGATATTGTATAAAAAGGCCCTATCTTCATAAATATACACTTGATAAATACATATTTACATTCTTATTCCTGCAAGTAGTGGGAATGACTGCAGGCTTTCCTTAGAGTGAGTTTGTTGGTTTGTTTGTTTTAAAGGATGCACTGTTAAGGGCTGATTTATGAACAATGCCTGCTTGACAAAAATGAAGTATTTGGAGTTCAAATCGTGCTGGAATCCTCCCGCTTATTCCCCCGGGAGAATACAATGTATATTTCAAATTTCAATTTCAACTCCAAAATTCATTCCCAATGCATTCATCTCTGCTTCTTGCAAAGAATTATATGAAATAGCCACACTGAATGACACAGACCTCTGTGCCCCTCAGGTGCCTTTGATTAAATGCTTAGAGCTAGATATTTCCTTTTAAGTTTTGTAAATCAGCAGTAATATATGCAGTAGTTTCAATCATTTTATCTATCTACAGGGAAATCACTCTATTGAGTTAAACACTGCGAAAGTGGAAATTGATCTGGAAGTATTAGCTGTGCTAAGTAATGTGTAGATGTCAAACGTAGATATTTATTTTATATTATTAAGATACGGATAATATATTTTTAATAATTTAAAGTGGCAAGTAGGTAGGATTATTTGAACTTTTAGAAATAATTCTATTTGTTATAACAGTGGTTGAAAAAATAACATTTAAAACCAGTACTTAATAACAGTATTATTGTCAATATACAAAAAACTGTGTCACTTGTAGAATCATCAAGCAGGTTTATAATTATTTACAGACTCCCTAATAAGTGTTCACTCTACAAAGAATTAAATTACCTATGTTTGGAAGTGCTGTATTTCATATAAAGAATTCATTAAGAAAAGTTAAATATCTATGAGTTTTTGAGTCCCTTTTAAAATTTCTTTTTTCAACCATTGTAGTTAATAGCAGTTACATTTACGATGCAATAATTTATTAAATCTTTTATTTTACTCATATTTCTACTGTATGAATATTAACTGCTGTATAATTCTACATTTTGCTGTATAGTTTTACATTTTACTGTATATTAATTAATGCTAATGGTCATTTTGCACCCTGTAACGATAACCCTTACCATACCTATTCTCTACTTGTCCTCGTGTAATGATCCAATAATAGCTTCTGATCTTGCTCTCCTCCATCACTAGTGTAGATGCACAGGTAGCGTTGTTTTCCCTGTACGTGCACATGCTTGCCTGCTCTTTTTTAACCTTGTTTTCCCTCAGACCTCCTCACTAATTGTGTTATCCCTTCTGTTTTCTTCTGCTCTCTTCTCCTTTCTACTCAACAGTGTTTCCTTCCACAGAGCCCCCTCATGTTTAAAGATCAGATGCAGCAGGATGTCATCATGGTGCTGAAGTTCCCATCAAATTCCCCTGTCACACACGTGGCAGCCAACACGCTGCCCCACCTGACCATTCCTGCCGTGGTGACCGTCACTTGCAGCAGGCTGTTTGCAGTCAATCGGTGGCACAACACAGTAGGTAGGTTCTCACGGGCACGTTTCATTCAAATTTGAAGACCTTAACAGTGCAGCTTTAATTTTGAGTGCAATTTAGTTAGATGTGAGTCAATCTCACTCACCTGCCTGGGCACAAAAATTTACTGTTTTCTTCTGGTTCGTGTCAAATAATCAAAGCTTGTGTTTTCTCTGGTGTCATTCCTAGAAACACTCTTCTTGTCAGCAGCACATCACCATGGCAGCCAATCGATTTGTGGTTACATCAGGATCAGCCTTTGATATAATGCTTTTCAGGAGAGTGCTGCTGTTCTTGACACAGCCAATATTAATACGTCCCAGGTTTCAGGAGTGCATACTGACACGCTAGAGAGCATACATCACTGTCTGCTGCTTGAGAGAGATTTCAGGTCTCTCCAGGAGCTTGTCATAAGCCTTCCCCTGGGTCACCATTAGGTAATGTGGGACCCTAAGCAAGCCTAAGCAGCCAGAAACCAAACTATTCTGAAGAGAAGTTTCCTCATTCCCTCCCAAAAGCCCATCCAACAAGGTCATCCCAAATTTCCTTTCCAGCCCTTCTTCCAACCTCTCCATATTGCTGCTAGGACTGTTCTGTCTCCTCAACTGGACGTGTAGATGCTGAGGTTGTCCCAGGCATTGCTAAATAGGTGGTAGGGACATGAGGTACATGAGGGGATGAACAGGTTTCATTTTCTAAGGTAGCTTCCTGATGTGATCATCCTTACGCTGCAGTATCTGGAAGCTTTTGAAGGTTTCTTACCACCTGGGAAAAAGAGGAAGGGAAAACCAAGAAGGTACTTGGTATTTGAGAGTGTGACTCAGTAGCTGGCTCAGGAATTTTGGGGGCAGTAGGCAAAAAAAAATAATCCTTCACTCTACACACAGGGGAAACCCCTGGGCAGAAGTGGGTCCTCATGGAAAGGGATTTGTGATATTTGGGTTAGATGTCTACCTCCAGTAGACATACAGGCATTCTAGATTAACTAGGGATTTCACTGGCTTAAATGTAAACATCACCTCAGTGAATAATTCAAGTCGGGTGAAATAGATTCCATCTCCTCTAGATCCCACCTCTGACTGGCCAAAGACAGGCCAAGTGTTACAAGCAATAATTAGAGGAATGAATGGGAGATCCCTTATAGGCATATATTAGAGGAACTATCAGAGCAACTAAATATCACTCCAAATTCTTGAATAGTAACATAAGGTTTAATATTACTTTTATTTTGAACATTTATGTGATGTTAGCATGAATATTAAATTTCACATGTATTTGGAATGTACCTGTTCTCTGTTTACAAACAGACTTTTTGTGGTGGTTTAGCGAATATGACGAGAAAAAGACAGGATATCTGATTGTCTGTCACAAATCCATGCACTTATGATACTCCATCAGGTGAAATTGCATTGGGTGTAAAAATGTTTTGCCCATGTCTTTAAAAGGAAAGGGAAAAATTTAGAGGGGAAAAAATCCAAACAAAACTTTTTTAAAAAATATTTTGTGATAGTGTCCTCAATGGAAGAGCTTGATGTCAGAAATGATTCAGAGGTACAGAAACTATCCCTATTATTTTAATATTCCTTTGACTAACATTGGTTGAGTAATTCTTAATTAGTTCTCCTGGCTTTTTCAGGGATGCTCATCATCATTCATGTCTTCTCTATTCGAGGAGGCTTATTTCGTACTTGAGTACCCCTTTCTCATCCAGACCATCAAGTGGGGGGAAGCCAAAATTTCTACCCATACTTTACTGTGAAGGAGTCAAGATTATAATATTGCAGTGTCTTGGGTTTCAAGTGTTTCTTTAACAAATGTTGTTTGAAGTCATCTAGCTTAGTAAAAGTCATGTTGGCCTTTGCGATGCATGTGAGTGTTAGGTTTTACTTTTCATATATATTCTTACAAAACATGTCATGTTGCAAACATGCAGAATTCACATCATGAACCAATCATGAACTAAATTTCACAACATTTAAAAAACACTGGTGTAAATTTCAAAGAGAGGAATACTTTCTGAATACATTATAACAGGAAAAGATAGGAAAACAAAACTGTTTGGAAAACCAAAACTCATTCTAATTATTTTCTTAACTTTTACACCTTGACTGGCAATGCCTTTTGTTTTGCAAGAGGCTAATCCAGGACAGGGTATCAATTTCCTACTATTACCATAATATTATTTTAATAAATCGCAACTCTAGTATAAAGGATAGGTTCATCTAAAGAAATGTATTCACAGACCACTTCTTCTGCTGTGGGATGTGTGTAGAGCTTTAGAGTTTATACACAGTAGAAGGCCTTTACACAGGCATCTCACAACAGAAGCAAATGAATCTAAGTTAGTACCAGTAAAGATCTGTCCCAAACTGGTTTGGTGTTGAAAGGAGAGAGAGAAAGGAGGGAAGAAATTCTCAGAGCAGTGTTTTTCAGAAACTGTAGACCCTGTTTTCTTTTACCTCTGGTTGTCTGTTGCAGTAGTAGAAAACGGAGTTTATTCTCCAGACTCTGTATCTCCTTTTATGGAGGATATTCTTGTGAAACATGGCAGTTCCTGACAAAAAGTGTGTTTTCAGTAGTGACCATTCTGATATATGCTAGGGAAACTGCTCAGAAGAGCCAAAGCAATGCTATCTGTGCACGAGAGCAGATAACACTAAATATACAGTCCCTGCTGCACATATGAACAGCTTAAGGACTTCTCAGGATAGAATTCATAGGAATAATTGTGGCAAATTCACTGTAGCCCACAATTTCTCAGCTAAAAATTCTAGATAAAACCATGAAAAGATCCAAGTTCCTGTCACTTACAGGTTTTCATATGTGAGAAACTCATAACAGTGTTTAATCCAATTATTTTTCTTTTCTGTGCTATTATAAGATCTCACCCACAGCTCAAAGGTAAAAAAAAAAAAGATAAATATATAAATAAAATACACTGTTTTAAAGGAGTTATTAAATGAATGCTTGTGGCTGCAAAAAATCATGATGAAATCAACGCTCATACATTTATAGTTACTATTACATAACTGAAGAGTTAAAAAATGCATATTTTTGTAGCACAGAGTTAGGAATCTTAAAAGATTCATAGAACAAGTAATACTAAGAGGTTAATTTTTAATATATAAAGTTCCAACAATGCAGTTTTAAACCTAGAAAAATCATACACAAATTTAGACAACAAGGTTCCTATGCGCTTTGTTCTTCCTTTCATGTGTAGGCCTTCGAGGAGCCCCAGGATATTCCTTGGATCAAGCTCATCATCTTCCAATCGAAATGGATCCATTGATTGGTATGTCAAGATGAAAATGTAGCAATATATTTGAAAACAGCATTTTCAAGAATTATTGATTAAGCTATATTTGTATAATATGCTTCATTTAACACAGAAGATAGGAAAATATTTATTCTTGTCAGTCCTGGAGAACTAAAAGCATTAGCTATTGATGCTGAATGAATTACAGGAGTGCTATTTGTTATTAACATCACCAGCAACCGGTATTTAAGAAACAAGCAATTAAGTCAGTTACGTTGTCAGCCCATATCTATAATTCTGTTCTTTTATCAGGTCACATTAGTAAAATAAAATGTAAGTGTCTGGTAGAGTTCACATATTTTCATTTCTTACAGCCACCACTGTGTATATCAGTGCAAATACAGACCCATTTCTTTTCATTCAATTTATCATTTGGATTGTTTTAGTTGGCATTATTAAATTAATAAATAAAATACTGGACTTTAAATTGATGCATGATTGCATTTTTTAAATCCTAAAGTATTTGAGAAAGTGAAGTATTTTGAGAAATAGCATATGTTAAAACTGTTAGAGAGACTGCAGGACTTGTATTCCTAACAATCATTAGTTTTCTTTAATAGCAACTATTTGCTTTGTGGTTGGTTGTTTATTTTTTTTGCAGTAGGCTTATTTTTGAGACAGCAATTAGGGTCAGGGAAGGTTCTTAGAAACAATTTTGCAGCATTGGTGAGTTAAAAATGCATTTTAAACATCTCCAGATGAAAAATTCTTTTTCATCTGTGTCAGTATTCGCGGTTGAAAGGTTTATATGCAAGTACCTCAGGAGAGTTAGCTTTCTTATTCTGTATGCTTCATTTGCTCATATAATGACAATGGTTTTCTCTTCAGATATTTCTCTCAAAAGCTAGGGCACAACTATTGTGCCCACCTGTTCTGGAAATTTGAGTAATTTGTTATTCATTATCTTTCAGTGTATGGACATAGAGGGTCTGGTAATTTAAATATGTGTTCTTGGAATGTATATAAACATGGTATTAACTTTTACAAGCAAATTTAAAATAGGGTTTGGTTGTGGGGTTTTTTTTGTTGTTGTTGTTGAGTTTCTTATTTCATTCAGTTGTGAGCCATTCAAGTAGAATAACCAAAAATAGGGGCAAAAGAAATTTCAGAATATTATCTGCATTAAGTCATGCTCCTACATTAGGAGAAACGTCTCTCAGAGTGAGTTTTACCTCACCTGACTTCAATTAGCCAAAGTTAGTTGTCAAGATTCCCTCCATAGCTACTGTAGAAAGAGAAACCATCCCCTGGAGTTGTCTAGCACTTGGACAGCTATTACAGCAAGAGATGACTCACCATGTGAAGTGATGTCTCTCTCTCCAGTGAGTACAGAGGGAGTGTAGATAATTAACTTAGATAATACATTGAACTTTTAGAAAGTTAATATTAGGTGAGAGGGAACATACCTTTATTGTATCACCAAATCCTGTCTGCTGCATCACAGGAAGTAAAGAGCACACAGGTGGTGACTCCCTGTCCTTCCTAACAACTCCATTTGACAGTCGGGGTGGTGGGATTGTGTGTGAACCATTCCTTTTCCATCTGTTTGGAGGCATTTCCAGGTGGCATTGCCTCTTTTAACATTACTGTCAATGGCCTAGCTTCCTGCTTGAGGAATAGGTGATAAGACAGCATTGAAAAAGCACATTAGGTTTGAATAACTTTGTTGGTTGAATCCTTATATCTTGGACTTGTTTAAGCATCTGCAGGTATGGGAGATGTCCAGGTCACACAATACAAACTGGGATATTTTCTGTAGGAAAGATACCAACCAGCAAGAACTGACTTTCTGCAGTATTGTTAGTGTTGACTTAGGATTTTAAATGGACTTCCATCCCTTTCCCTTACTTCAGTCTGATTTTGGAGAGCACTTCAGCAGAGCACTTAAAATATTGCCACATATTCTGCAGTGCATCAGGCAGTTTATAAGAAATTGTCATCTCCTGTAAAATCTTTTGTCTTGTGCAAAGGGAAACCAGAAATCTCAAAATAATTTTATGTTTCTGACACCCATAGAGACAGCTCTAAATGTTCATATTCAAAATGCTTACTCAACAACAAATTCACAGTTCATTGAAAGTTAAATGTATTCATTTTCTCCTGTACTTGGATGACAGGAAGGTGTTGGAATGGCTTACTTGTAAAACGTGTTTTGCATTTTGTTACAGCCAATAACTCTGGTGTGAACAAACGGCAGATCACAGACCTTGTGGATCAGAGCATCCAGATCAATGCACATTGCTTCGTGGTCACAGCAGATAATCGCTACATTCTTATCTGTGGTTTCTGGGACAAGAGCTTTCGAGTCTATTCTACGGAAACAGGTGACCCTAAATACAACCGCCTGTTTCTTCTTAGGTCACAAAGCGGATGGTTGTCTTAAGACTCCCATGTCTAACACCTGTGCCTACCCCTCAATAAATGATAAAGGGCAGTTTATAAAATCCTTCATTTATTGTTTGAGCATAATAGCTTTGAGATACTTTTTTTTTTGAAGATAAACAATGTAAAAGAAACAGAAAAGCATGCAATTTTGTTAGTGGTAGCTTTTGAAAATCCTAATTATATTCAGGGAATCGATCATATCAAAAGGATCAACCAAAATTTTTATTACAATATTTTCATGGCTGTGTTGTTTATGTCTCTGTTTATTTCATGTAATAAGGAAGTAGTTTGCATAGCCTGTTACCTGGAAAGAATATTTTGTTTCTTTATCTGATTGCCTAGCCTAATGTTATGCAGTATATTGCTAAAAACTGACTGCAATAATAGAAAGAAGGAGGTGATGATCACAGTCAACCTTAGTTTGACATTAACATAGAACAAATATACAGTTTTAATATAGTAATATAGCACCGTTATGGAAAAGTTCATGTGCTGTCTTACGCATATAATTTATGAAATTCACAAATAGTATTCTAACATCATTACTTAAATACTGATGGAGCAGTAACTCAAATTAATATTCAGTGACTGCAGCACTGTCTTGATTTTCAGACACAAGGGTTAGGCTATGGGTTGACTCAGACCACAGCCCTGAATAGGAACATTGAGATAGAAAAAAAAAAGTTTTACCTTTGTGATTTTTTAATGTTGACATAGCATGTAGTGAACTCTAATTAAGGGTCGTGAGGCAAAAATTAAATTTGAACTGAGTATTTGTTAGTGATTTAGTTAATGATTTCTAAATGCTGCAAGTATTTAAAATACCTGAATTTGTATCGCTTTGCACTCCCACCAGGAAAATTAACTCAGATTGTGTTTGGCCACTGGGATGTCGTGACTTGCCTTGCCAGATCAGAGTCCTATATCGGTGGTGATTGCTACATCGTGTCTGGGTCTCGTGATGCTACATTGCTGCTTTGGTATTGGAGTGGCCGACATCATATTATAGGTGACAATCCAAATAGCAGTAAGTATATCCTGTAAAAAACACTTTCCTGAGAGGTCTTCCATCACATCTATTCGTTTTTAGCATTCTTCTGTCAGCTTCAGAGATATATTCATTACTTCACTTACAGGTTGAAAGTCGGTATAAGAAGAGCACAACATGCTAAACAGTTCATTGAATCCTAGTCAAAAAAATGTTTAAACAGTCTGTGCGTGGTAACAGTTAATAGTATGGGAATAATTCTTAAATTCATAATTGCCTTTATCACTTATAGCATCATGTCATCGTAAACTAGAACAAGATGGTTTTGGCCTTTAAGTGACAGGATGTATATCACTATATTTTGACTTTCCTTCCCCCAGAAATATTTTTTGGCATTTTAACTTACTTCTTTTGTGCTACAGCATGCTATATCAGCTGCTTGCCTTTTCAAAAAAGGAATGTCTCACATGCCATGGAATTAAATGACTGTCTTTGAGAAAGGTCTTTGAGAAAGCAAACCTTTGGAGAAGAAATGTGACTGAATAAAAATAGAAAAAGATAAAATGTCAGGAAGAGTTTACATTTAATTTACAGGGGACTATCAGTGCTTTTCAGAGTGAAGGGTACACAATAATAATAATAATATTAATTTATATAAGAGGGCACTTAAGGTGCACTGCTAATTTACAAGGTCCCTGCACATAAGCCAGAAATGTGACCACAGCTAATGACAAGAGCAACTTTTATCCATAAACTAGAGCTGTTTCATACAACACTAAACCCATTTCATTAATGCAGTTTCTGAGTTCTGATGATTATTTTCAGCACAAGGATATTGCCTCTTTAGATAAACATGGAAGAATCCATCACTATCAATTTTGATCTCTGGTTTTCAAGTACTGGAGGCAGTCATAGACTGTTACAGACATTGAAGTGAAAATATTTCTTCAACTGAATGTCTAGTAGAAAAGTGTTTTATTTGTTACAAAGTAAATATTTTTTTAATTTTACAGCAGCAGATTTTTTATTGTGTTTTAGTTTTCTTCTGTTTGTCTATAAGCAGAGGAAAGGAGAGACCAATAAAAACCTCACTTTGTCACCTGACTTTCTTTTGCTTTTGCAATAGAGAAAAAGTAGAGGTGGGGAGAATAAAATTATGTTCCCATAACAATTTTATCTAATTTTTATGCATATTCCAGGGCTTTTTTAGCATTTAGTTCTCAGATGGCTAGAAATTCAGTCTGAAAAGGAATTTCATGTCAGGTCACTCTGTTTAGCTTGATGCCATTTTTCTTCTTTGAATGCCTTTGGGATTCATATCAAGTATTAGAAATTTCTGTGCTGAGTCAGAAATAAATAAGAGCTTGCCCTTTCATGAAAGGAAAAATGTAACTTTTCCTTCACTTCCTTTGATTATATGGGCCTTAGACAGCCTTGCCATTTCCTTACTGGGTGATACAAACTGGTGGATAGATTTATTTTAGTTGTGATACCTTTTTGTCATCATGAACATATCTGAATGCAAGAAAGTGGCACTTTTTGGAATCTCAGGTTTAATCTCTTAGCTATGTAACTTTGGAAGTATCTGCTATAGAGATCTTTAATTTTATGAAAGGAAAGGATATCAGTTGGCTGACAGAAATCAATGAAAACATACCTGAATTGTACAATTTGCTCCCTGTCTCTACCTCTATATGAATAAGGGACAGTTTTGCTGAAGAAAAGGCCTTATAGTCAGATTAATGGGAGACTGTGCTGCAGATAGTCATGTCCAGGCAAATGTAATGCCACAGACATGGGTAGCAGAACTCAAGAAGATTAAACACTCAAGTCCACTGTGGTAGCTTCAAAATATGTTGATCAGATTTCTTACTACTCATGTTGAAGACTTATGTTGGTAAAGAGTGATGTCATCACTATTATTACTATCTCTATTCATTGGTTTTAAGATAACAAGGATATGCTAATTAGGTACTAGTACTGTACTATAACCAGAACTTCATGTGTGTAAACATATCCTCAATAACAGCTACTTTGACTTTACATGAACATCAGTAAGGATAGATAACGAATGATTATATGCCTGAAGGACCTTCTGCCTTTTAAAATTTCCACAATTACTAAATCTTTCTGCTGAAGTAATGGGTACTAGATTCTATTCCCTACCATGAACAAACATGATCGTTGTTGTATAACTGATTCCCTGTATACTGATTGTCAGGAGTGAAGCATTCTCAACAATACTTATGAAAATATGCCTGAAGTTTTATGTAGTTAAAGCCACTGAAGTAGTAAAGAAATATTTCCTAATGTACTCTTCTTTTATACTTACTGGTAGAAGATTAGGGTATACCTTGCAGGAAAAATGAAAGTGAGATGTTCGCTGTAGGTCAAATCCAATTAGTTAACATCTTTAGAATGAATTTCCAGAAAGATGTAGATGATATTTTCAGGGGGAAAAAAGGGGGATTAGTTTTTAAAAAGCTGTCATCTGGAGACACAGATAAGGTATTTTATACCACAGACTGTAAGAAGGTGAAGAATTCAAAGAAAAATGTCAGGTATAGTAATTATCCAGGTTAGATGCTTGACTTTATAATGATCTTTTAGGCTGAAAGACAGTTAATTCAATTTTAACTTCAATGCATCCAATTAACAAAAGAAACTTTGTTTGTTTCAGAAAATGTTAAGGGGAGGGGAAAAGCAAGCCTCCAGTCCTAAATACTTTATGTAATTTAACTTTTGTATAGAAAAATGTAGATACCATTTCATTAGAAAACAGCAATCACAATCATTTATTGTGAAATACTCTGGGGCAAAAGATTGTCAGAACAAACTCCTTACCGATTCTGCTAAAATTCCGTATTCCATGGAGTCCATGAGTTAGATAAAATCTTTACTAAATAACACATATGTCAATAACCTAACCTGTCGGACTTATGTAGAGCCATCTGCTGAAATACCTGTGAGAGCATGCGCTCAGAGGGTGACCTCAGCTCCGTCTGTGGGAAATACAGAACCAGCTCTGGCTTAAAGAGGAGAATGGAGAAAAATTGTGTCTTGGATAAGACTGTTGCAACTGACTACTCCAGCTCAGTGGTTGAAAATTTGCCTGTGAGAACATCGTGATATTCATTTTATAATTGTAAAATAATTTTTCCAATCAATGCATTCATTAAGTTATCACTTTTATTCTACAATAACTACCGTAAAGGAGTTTCTGGTTCAGTTTGTGCTTGTCACAGTTTCTTGACACTTTTCACAACTGCTGTGAGAAGACTGAAGTTTTACCAGATTTTAGATACAATGTTTTCCATGGAGTAGCTTTCAAAAATATCTTGTAAAAAAAACCCCTTCTGGTTAGAATGTTTGTCCAGGAAATGGGAGACTAAGTCCTTGGCCTGCAGAGACTGGGGGAATTCAAACCTGCATTCCCATATTCACAAGCATATGCTGACTATCAGGCTATAAATTAATGTGGGAGGGGCCCCCAGCTTTGGTGGAAAGCAGAATTCTTTTCTTTGCTCTTGTTTATGGATCTTATGTGAGATGATGTTTTGATAGAAATAGAGATAAATCAAAAAATCGAGAACCAAAACTGCATAACTTCAACAGCAGAATGTAGGGCAAATCTTCTCCCTACTTCCACTTTCTCTGGTCCAATAAAAATTGACTTCATGGCTATGTAATGGCTAAGATCCAATAGTGTTGATAGAAAATGTCTTTTTCCAGCCTAGTCTACAGGCTGGTGCCTGGGGATGCTCCTGGAAAGTGGGAGAAGCATCATGAATCCCTTTATGCTGAAGGGCAGTTGAATGCGGGTTTTTATGTATGTTTGAGCCCCCCTTATTTCTTTATCCTTGCTTGGATAACTACAACCTTTGGGAAAAACACTGAGCTGAACGAAGCTCAGTCATCTTGCCAGGGTCAGATACCAACTTTCTAAGCCAAAATTGCCCATCTGAAATAGGTAATCTGAATCTGCACCTTATTAAGTGGATGACCACATTATATAAATCTGGTGCAGTTGAGAGAAGAGTGAAAGGAATCTGTTTTCTCTTAGGAAGACACAGTACATGCAAAGGACATAGTTTGCTTATTTTAATTCTTTGAAGTGATCTGGCAAATGTAAATCTTTGCAGTTCTAAGAGATTGAATAGAAAAATTATTGTGATGGAGTTTGACAATTTGTGCTGTGAATTTTTTTCTTTCGTTATATAGGGATTTGTTTTAGCTGAGCACTAATTTGTATACAAATTTCTTCTCTCATAGCAACTGTATTAGTCATCACAAAAAGGAGCAAAGAGAGTACATGATATGCCCTGGAGTTCAACATGTATTGTTATAGTTGTTTTATTTTCATATTTTATGATTGCTTTATTGAATGTCTCTTTCAAACAAGTGTCTTTGAAAATGAGAATTATCTCTGAGTCTTTGAACAGATACCAAAGTGGATGATAGAATTGCAGAAAAGTGAGGGACAGATGCTCTCATCTGAAACAGACACAAATTCAGAAACTAATTTGGAAGTGATAAAAATTAATTTGCACACTTTAATTGGAATCAGACTCCTGCATGAAAGAAAGGAAGGGTAGGCAGCTTGTGCTAAAAGCTGATTGAATTTTTTGTCAGGTAAGTATGTTGGACTTGGCCGCTTATCCTCTTGAGCCTTTCTGTGCAATATATTACATTCACCCTCTGACTGGTGTTCTTTAAAAGGATCAATGCTATTCCTGTTTTGTCCCTAGAGCCTGAAATTTCATTGATCTTGGGACTTGACATTTCTCATTACCTATTGTAGCTTCCAAGAGGATGGTCACAAGAGGTGTGAGAGTTAACCCTGATTTTTCTAACAGGAACTGTGCTGACCACTGGAAAATATTGTGTCTGTCAGCCCTAAGCTGGGTTTGTTTAGCATTATAACATAATCCTCAGAGGTGCAAACAATTCGTCCTATCCCAGTGAATGTGTTCTGTATAGACCTGAAAGGGAGGGTAAAGGATCTTTGTCAAGTTAACCTGCACTTTTTTTGTAAGTCTGTCACAAAGTATACTTTTATGTGTCACTTTTACATAACATATTCTTGAAACAATTTAAAATTGTGAACATCACAGGTTTTGTGATCTGGAAAGAGTAGGTAATCTGAACTCAGAAAATTCACTTACTCTATTATATCCCTCTACATTTTAATACCCTGTAAGATGTCATAGTTTAACCTTGAAAGGGCAGCAATTTAAAAAATAGCCACCAGCAAGATCTATACTAAGTGGACTGGATGACCGTCTGAAGGTCCTGTTCAAGAACGTTGGCACACATGCAACCTGCTTTGCCTGCTTAAAGAATTATTATGGTACTTGTATGTTTGTACAATTTAGGTATTAGTTTTTAAAATATGGTATCTAAACACTGTTTTGCCAGCGTAGAAGCTCTTTGAAAACTGGTGTGCAATTTTCACTGGCACCATCTCTACTCTGGTAGCCAAAGACATCTCTCTCCTAAGACTGGTACGCAAAGGTAAATGAGCCAGTAAGACACCTGAAGTAATGCAGTTTTATCTAGAATTTTATCAACAGATGCCTGCGCCCATGCTTTGCTGCATACCCTGTGGGAGCTGTACAGTGCAGGGTGGTTCAGCAACTTGCCAAAGTTCCCAAAGCAATTTAGTGGAAGAAATAGGAAGAGAAGCTGCAAATCCTTACTCTCCTTTCCTCCACTATATTTTGCATGTTGGGGTCTGGATAGGTGACAAGGTACCTGAAAGTCTGTTCACCTGGGTGAATTGTTTGTAGATATATATAAAATGCTACTCACATTCCTCAGCAAATAAACCAATTCTGCCAGAGGTGAGAATATTTTGAATACATGAATATTTTTTCTGTCAGCAATCTTCCTTTCACAGCCACTTCTCTCTCATATTGTGGACATTGTTATTGGCTATTTCCTATTTTGAAATATTCCTATTTATTGGTCACAGCCTTATCTTTTCATCAAACTCCAAGATGTGCTTTTTCTGACAGTAAAAATTCAAGAAGGCTATTACATTTTCACTTCCATGAAAGCCACAGTATTTTCTAAGATTTTTTTTTACCAAGTATCGCCTCAAAGTGCCGATAGTAAAGTAAATTCTTTTCAACAAATAATTCAGCTACAGCCTTGTACTTGCTGTCGGAGATGAAATGGAAGCTGGAATTTGTCTTCTGCTCTCATGTTTCTTTATACAGAAGACTCCTAGATGTGTTCCCATAGTAATCTGTATATAATTCCTGGAAAAGGACAAAATGAGAGAAATAGTAAAACTGTCTGTTAGCTTTCTTTTCTTTTTTTTTTTCCCTTACCATGCGAGAGCACCATTTGTTCCAGAAGAACCTTATAATAGTATTAAGCATTATATTTTTCAGAGAGAAGGGAAGGTGCATTTTATTTTAGACTTTGTAAAAAAACCTTACTTGTCTGGAAGTACAACACAGATTATTATTTTTTTTCCTTCTGCCCTTCAGTAACTCAGTTCAAAGGTGCTCCTTTGGGGAAATTACAAGGGAGTTTACAGTGATGGTATCTCAGTTCATAGGTAGGATATTTTCACCTGCAATTCCCTCAGAGCTGCAGCCTTTGACCTCTGGCTGCATCTATCAGTGGTGATGTGACAGTGACAGAATATTTTGCTAGATTTTGAATGATTCCTGGAGTTCACAACTTCTGTCCTTAGCAATGAAATGTAATATGACTGAGGTTCTCTTCCCCATGCCACATCTTTTCCTGTAGAAAGTATCACTGAATAATTTTTTCTTCAAGCCCTAAGGGGAAAAAAAACATTTTCAATTACTGTTAGACTGCTACTCCTAATAATGATATTCCATTATTAATTTATATTTACTGAAAAACAGGACTCAAAGATCTATGTTTCAGGGCAGTTGTTTCTTATAAGTGTTTTCCTTTATAAATCAAGAAGTCAATGCTTCATTTTTCATATTCTGACATGATCTTATAGTGTTTTCCTAGGAAACACTGAGAAAAATGTCCTTTTCAAAATTGCATTATTTCTTTTCCCTTAAAAAGTCTAACCATCTAATAATTTCAATCATTCCCCCTTGTAGTCTTATGATGCTACTGTATACACTTCTGTAACCAGAGCTAAAGCCAAGATGACCCATTAGCCTATATAGTCCCTCTTTTTTCCAGGACATACAGAAGAAAAAAATTCTGAATTTAGTTGAATTGGTTTTTTTTCCACTTTTCTGTTATGCACTTGGAGAAAAGAAAACCTTGAAAGGAGATGGGGTTCTCAACAGCAACACTAATGGGGAAATCATAAAAATCTAAATCTCAAAATATAGCTAATCTTTGACGAGATCCCCAAAGCATCTATGTTCCTTCCAACATCCATCCTTCCCTAGAAGTAAAATCCAGTTTTCAGTTCACATCTTCAGTTTCCAGACCAGAAAGATTCTTTTCTTGCAGGCTAGATTAAAGATTGGAAAACTAGGATTGATTGGGATAGCTGTTTTCATTAGAGATAGGGACGTGTTAATGTGGCTGTACAATGCAATGATAAAACCAGGTAGATTGACCCACCCTGTACTATTAGGTCCAAAACTGAAGTCCATAAATCCATGGTTGGGAGTCCTCAGCTCATTCAGAAAGACAGTAAAATACATGGAATTATTATTAAAATTTTGATGACAGGAGACGTTAGGGTTTGGCAAGAAACACTGTAGATTCACACTAAATTTTCAAGAACTGTTGTTATATACAGTTCTGACTACCCAAATTTTAAGAAATAACTGGGAGCTAAACAAGCCCAGGAATAGGTTGCTACAATGACTAAAAAATGGCAAACCAGTCACTTCAAAGGAGTTATAAGAGTTTGGTTTGTTTAATAGGGTCAAAAGAAAACGCAAAGAGGGCTGATTTATTCTATAAGTGCATAAGTGAGGAAAACACAAGAGCGGGAGAGGATCTAAAGCTAAAGGACAGTGCTGACTCAAGAATAAAGAGATACAAGCTAGACAGGAATAAATTCAGACTGAAAATCAGAATCTCTCCTTTAGAGTACAAAAGGTCTGGAAGATCCTTCCAACTCACATACCCAGATAGCCATTTCATTAATTTATTAACAGGTTTATATGATGTGTCTGCAATAAAAAAAGACTGAATTCATTGACCCACAAAAGTCTATCCAAGCCTCCATTTCTAACGCATATCTTTCAGAAATCCATGCAATGTTGCTTAGCTACTCAGGTAGTTCCCTTTTTAGTTTGTTTTAGTGTTTAACTGTTTTTCCAGTTAGGAAACTGCATTTTATTGCAGGGTTGAAATGTGTGCAGCCATTGACCCATTGGACCTCACTGTGCCATTAGCTGCAAGATACAGTTCCGGGCTACTGGACATCTTTTATGCCTGTGACTCCCAGCTACGGTGGCCACATCACTGCTTTGCTGTCTGGGCAGTGAAGACGGAAAACACTGTGCAGCATCCTTTCTTATTCTCTATATTAGTTGTGTGGCCCACCTTTAAGTTCATTTCTGTAAATGTGGGTACAAGGCTTTAATCTTTCTGGTCTACAATGGCAAGATAGTTCTTGATTCCTATTTGCCATTCTAGGGTATTGCACTGAAAGTTAATGTTGAGGGAGATTTTCTTTCTGGCTCCATAAATCGTTTTCTGTCTCACTGCCTTCCAGAACAGAATCTTCTCTCCAGCAAACAGAGCTTGTGCTTGTCCAGGAGCGTCAACCTTCCACCTAGCTGTGTTCAAAATAAATAAAAACAATAAAACACATTTTGCTACCTTTGTATTTAACCAGGCAATGCAGAGAATATTATAACAATAACTTTCTCTCTTCATTATACAGTTGCCCATGAATCTTTGTATCAGTTTTATATCCAAACATATCTTCCCAGCAAAGATTTTATATTCTCCTGTAGATAACATTATTGGTTCGTAAGTCGATCAGGAATCGATTCCCAGTTCCAAATTGGACACCCTGATTTCCAATATTGTAATATGTAGCTCATAATAGATACCTTTATATGGACATAAAATGTGTCATTGAACCTGCTTCTGTGACACCCATGCTGTCCACAGTCCTATATAAAAGAGGTTTAAATCAAAACACTGTATTACTAAGACAAATGTTTTGAAAAAAATACATGGAGGCCATTTTAACATAGCTATCTTTATCAACTGTACCTGTCATCCTGCTAAAAACAGATAAGAAGCTTGCTTGACAAGACTTCCATTCCACTACAGCATGGTGACTGGCATTAATGAGATTTTTGCTTCCAGTTCTTTATTGACAGAACTGTGGATTAACCATTTTGTTATTTTGCATAGGATTAATGTTACAGTAGTTCATCTGTAGTTCCCTAGGTAATTTCTTTCATCCTTTTTAAGTACTTGAACTGCACCGGCTGAGCTCCAGTCCTTTGGAATTTCCCAATTTTCTGTATTTCATTTGTACAAAGTAAATATAAGCAGATGAAATCTGTGTTATCTAACAAGTTTCTAATTTTTTTATTACCGATTAACTTTCTTTGCCTGGCAAAGCAATATCAAATACTGAGTAATTCCTTACTGCATATAGGAGTTTCACAGTTAAGATGTCAGCATCTGTTATTATTAGAAACAACAGAAATGTTGCTATTTGTCATATAAACCATAAATGCCCACTTGTTTGAACTCAAACTAAAATACATTTCATTCCTGAATATAAAGGATAAATATTCAGGGAGCAATCTATCCTACTCTTTAATAAATTAAATGTGATAAAAAATGACATAGGTATACATAGTGATATATATAAAATTATATATACCCATAACCATTTTTAGGTTCAATTTTAACTTATAAGCATTCAGTGTGTCTCTGAATCAATGTCTATGCAGCAGTACTATCTATCTAGTGCAGTGCTCTTCCTCTTCTCTTCTTTTCCTACCCTCAGTTTCATGAAAAAAATTATGATCATTAACATAGGAACAGCCTCGACTCATGCTACTCTTTAGGTTCCTAGCAGACGTCTAAAGATATATGTGTTCAATAGCAGACTTTTACATTACAGCTGCTTTTAATACCACCACAATTTGTGTTCTTTAGCTGGGATATATATTTTCAGTATTTTTTTGGTCATCAAACAGCAATGTATTTTTATAATTTGTGTGTTGTAAACAACATGCCATCCATAATTTCTAAGTTTTCTTTCTAATGTATTAATTAATGCATTGGGAAGCTGTAATTGTGAAACTTGATATCTGAATGTATTTTGCCCAGAAACCTGATTTAAGCATACTGCACCTCTCTGATGCTTACTGATTTAAGGCAAATTACAACAAATTTCTGTTATTGATAAAACAGGTCTGGTTTGGCATTTCTTTGTTTTTTCCTTTTTTTTTTTTTTCTTCTTGTGTTTGGTTGGTTTTTTGTTTGTTTTTTTTTTTTAACAGGTGATTATCCTGCTCCTCGTGCTGTTCTAACTGGTCATGACCATGAAGTTGTCTGCGTGTCGGTCTGTGCAGAGCTGGGACTCGTTATCAGTGGTGCTAAAGGTCAGAAATGTTTTTATGATTTAAGTCTTAACATTTTTAGAGCCTTTTTTAGTGGTACTTCTCAGTCTTCCCTCAAGCCACATATACTTTAATTATCCAAAGTCTCCTCTACTAAGATGTGTTGTAATTCTGAGGGAATCTGCAGCAGCTTATTCTGAAGGTTATTACTTTCTATCTGGATTTATGAGATTTCAGACACAAATTACATTGATTGTCCCTTCCAAACGTCAGGCTGTGCCACTATTCCCCCTAGATCTGGAAGAGTAGTTGATAAAAGTTTATACAATAATTCATAATGACATCTACTGATTTTGAAGAAACCTGTTGATAGAGACCTGTATTTAGGGGAGGGCCAGCTTCAAGTTCACCTGGATCTTAACTGAATGGCAGTTTGTAGGACTGACCTCAGTCTCCTCGGCAAGGGAAGCAGGGTCAGTTTGCTTCATTTTGGATCTGTGGACAGCATTTACCCAAGTAGGTTTTTTTGTAGTGGATTCCAAATAATGAGGAGTTTTCAGGCTTGTTGTTACCTCTCTTCTGTTAAACTTTTTGAGCCATCTGTTCAGACTTTTGCCCTGTTACTTATCTATGGAATCCAGAGTATCCAAAAATTGCTAATACAAATGTTAAAAATACCTTTCCAAACCTGCAGCAGTCTCCTGTATAACTAGTAATCAACTTAAAGCGCCTGCCTCAATGAGTGTTTGATTAATCTTTCCTTATTCTGTTTCTCCTTCATTTGTTCCATTTTATTTGTTCTGCCCACCTTCGCCTTTTCCCCTAGATTCTACGTCCACTTTTCTTCCACCACTTGCACTCTCTCATTCAGTTTCTTAATTTGGCAAACTGCATGTCTTTTTCTTTTTTCCTTTGCTATTTGCCTCCTCCTCCTCCCCCTTCTCCTTTACTTTCTTTTGTGCTACATTATCTTGTCTCCTTTCTTATTTCCTTTCTTTACGTTACACTTGTCCTTCCTTAAGGTTTTTCTTCTTTATATATCATCCTATCTCATTTCCACTCCATGCCTACAACTATATCCAGCTACTTGCTTTCTCTGTCTACAGCGACTCCTGTTTTATTTATCCCCATGGATATCCTTGTATTTCTTTTTTAAAAGTTTGCCGCTTCTGAGGGCAATAAGGATGTGATGCCCGTTTTTTCTCACAGCTGATCTCCTGGATTATCATCTCTCATACTACCTCAGAGCTCAACATTTATTTTCAAAGCTATGTGAAACTTTTGAGTAAAGGCAGTTTTAACAGGAAATCCTAATGGGTCATTAACTCCTGTAATGATATACTCCATAACAGTCATAGGCAAAGTCAAGACATTTATGAAAAAAATGTACAGTGATGCTGAACCTAAAGATTTTTCTTGCAGCACTGCTATTTCTTATCTTTTAAGGCAGCTCTATACACTCTTACTGCCGTAACAGAGTACCCTTTCCAACTGTCTTTTTGCAAATTTCCTCTTATTAAAATAGTCGGAATCTGTACTCAGTTATCTTCACCTTCATTAAATATATGATGCTTTGGTAGCTTACATATTTTTAGAGGTAAAGACTGCCGGAGGACCAAAGACTTTTACATCAAATCCAGAATATGTTTATAATTAATCAAGAGAAATGGAGGGCCAGTCTGTCCCCTGAATTACTCTTCTCATGTTCTTTCCCTTCAAACTCTAGTCCATAAATGCAGAGAGAAAATCTCTTTTCTGTTGCTGTTTTCCAGCAGATGCCTGTTTTAAAGCTTCTTCAGTTTCTGCCCTTTCCAGTCCCTTTCCAGATCCTTAGATTCATTTCCCAGCAGTGCTGTGTTGCTCTGCCACCCTGCCTGAGCTCCCTCGTGGGGAGGCTGTTCCCCCGGAGCTGGCTGTGGCACGGCGATAACACACACAGCACTCGAGAACCTGCTGAGGCAGGGACATAGCACATTCTCTCCTCTGAGAAAAATCCTGTGCGTCAGGTTGATGTTTGCATGTTCTTATCCAGCAACCCCAAAAAAGAGCAGTCACTCTGGATGTCTTTACAGTAGCATCCTAAATCAGATTTTCTTTGTGCATTTTTGTGTCCGTGGCCACTCAGCTATGAAGGTATTACATTTTTCTTTTAAAAAATCTAACATGGTAATTATTCTAAAGGTGGAGGCATCACTTCTTATAGCATTCTGGCACTTCAGCATTTCCAAAGCTGAAACTCAACTATTTAAGACAATAAATTAATTCCATTGCACTCGTATCCCATGGAGCCAGTCAGGCTTGAGGTCTCTATACGTAAGGCTTTATACAAACACAGGTAAAAACCTGCACCAGAGACCTCACAGACAAATGCAGTGATGTTGTGATTCATTCTACCTGGGCAAGCCCAGCTGCTGTGTGAATTTCAGAGGAGTTAGAAGGGCCTAGGTGGCTGAGTCTGCCAGTATGAATTTACTTTCAGGGTTATAAACCAGTTGTATAAGGAAGAGATTACTGTGCTGTCCAGGAGTATCCCGTGATTCATAAAAGAAAACATTTGGTATTTACCATGACTCATTGCATTTATCACAGAACAGACTCTTTTTCTTAGTAGGAATACAGATCTCACTTTCAAAAGAGCTTTTTTCATAGATCTTGAAATGGAAGTAGCCTAGTTTTGCATATTAAAATGTACATTGTAGATTTCATAGCTGTTTTTTTCTTTCATCAGCAGTAATAAAAAGACATTAAAATCTCAGTGTAAATGCAGTTATAGAGTGGTCTCCTAAAAACTCTTATAGCCCAGATATCATAGTAACTCTGTTGGCTGTCAGATGACTCTCAGTGTTAAAACAATCCAGGATGGTAATCTATGCATATTCACTGGGGGAGAGGACCTACAGGAACTGCCATTGTCTGTAGGAGAAAGATGCCGCGATATGGTTATACGCCCTCTGGGAGTTGCTCCTACTCGTCACTGATAGGGCCCCATCTGTTTAATGTGAATGGACAGGCTAAAGAGAGTTCATGTTGTTGGAGGAAAGCAGTAAGGCTGGCGCTTCTGAGTGCTTGGAAAGAGGAGAGAATATTTTAGAAGATAGATTAATGAAAAATCCTACCAGTTTAAGTAAATAATAAACTACCACTTCTGGGCATGCTGGATCTATTTTCTTAATATGCTAGCTCTCGCATTTCCTTTTGTGTTGTGTATTTTAAATTCCTTAAGCAAAGATTGCACCTTCTTATATCTATGCAGGACTAATGTGATATAAATGCGTATTATGCATTGCCTTTGTGCACCGTGTATATAGTTTGTATAAGCAGCAAATGTATGATATATTATGTTTTCATATACAGAAGGTCCTTGTCTGGTACATACAATTACTGGAGATTTGCTGAGAGCCCTGGAAGGAACAGAAAACTGCTTGTATCCTCGCTTAATTTCAGTATCTAGTGAAGGTCACTGCATCATCTACTATGAACGAGGACGGTTCAGCAATTTCAGCATTAATGGCAAACTCTTAGCTCAGATGGAGATCAATGATTCAACCAGGGTAAATCTAAATGCAAACAAACATTTGTTGTGTCTTGCCTTTATTTATTAAAATAAAGTGAATTTATTTACCATGTGGTTTGAGGGAAATCGCCGCCTCCTGCTTAAGTCATATTCAAACACAGATCCTCTTGTCTCCATCTCCAAATGCAAAAACGCACTTAAGCTTTTCCAGAATAAATAAGAACAAATTGTTTATGGTCCCACACGATTCCTGGAATTTTTATTTGGAACTAAATTTCAGTGGGAAATACATCTTTAAAACAAAATGCTCTGAAAAGAGCCCATTCTTCATTTATTAGCCGTGAATTCGTGCCTTCAGGGCTCTGCTCTGTCACTAGTACTTGAAGCAGCATTAGGAATGCAGATCACTGCTCTGCTGTAGGTGTTAGTGATGGCATCAAGTATTGTAGGACAAACATCGAAATGTTATGTGCTGAACTCAAGTCTTGGCAGATTCAGTTAAAGAGCTTTTTGGTTTTTTATCATGTTTAAAAGCACACAATTGTATTATTTAAAATGTGGAGATCCAAAATTTGATGGTTATTTTTTGACTGGGGAGAAAGAGGAGTGGGAGCCTTTTTCTTCATATTTAAAGTGGGCCGAGCAAAAGAAGTACTTATAAGTTTATTAAATTTCTGTAATACTAACCCATTTCCATAAAAGCTAACTGCATGCTTGGGATTTATTATTTTCTCCTGAAGGCCATCCTCCTGAGCAGTGATGGGCAGAACCTGGTGACAGGGGGAGACAACGGTGTAGTGGAAGTATGGCAGGCCTGTGACTTCAAGCAGCTCTATATTTACCCTGGTTGTGATGCTGGCATAAGAGCTATGGATCTGTCTCATGATCAGAGGTGAGTTTTTCATTAACATTTGTATGGAAATTGTAAAATTGCACAAAGGATACCTAGAATCGTAGAATCATAGAATGGGTTGGAAGAAACCTTTAAAGGTCATCAAGTCCAACTGCCTGCAATGAGCAGGGATCTTCAACTAGATCTTCAACTAGATCATGTTGTTCAGAGCACCATCCAACCTGACCTTGAGTGTTTCCAGGGATGGGGCATCTACTACCTCTCTGGGCAACCTGCTCCAGTGTCTCACCACCCCCATTGTAAAAAAATTATTCCTTATATCTTCCTTCTTTTAGTTTAAATCCATTTCCCCTTGTCCTGTTGCAACAATCCCTGCAAAAAAAGTTTGTCCCCATCTTTCCTGTAGGGACCTTTTAAGTATTGAAAGGACACAATAAGGTCTCCTCAGAGCCTTCTTTTCTCCAGGCTGAACAACCCCAACTCTCTCAGCCTGTCCTCATAGGAAAGGCCTTCCATCCTTCTGATTATCTCCATGGCCCTCCACTAGACCCGCTCCAACAGGGCGATGTCCTTCTTGTGCTGAGGACCCCAGAGCTAGATGCGGTACTCCAGGTGGGGTCTCATGACAGCAGAGTAGGAGGGCAGAATCACATCCTTCAACCTGCTGGCCAAACTGCTTTTGATGCAGCCCAGGATATGCTTGGCCTTATGGGCTGTGAGCACACATTGTCAGCTCATGTCCAGCTTTTCATCCACCAGTACCTCTAAGTCCTTCTCAGCAGGGCTGCTCTCAATTCTTTCATCCACCAGCCCATATTGATAACCGAGGGTTGCCCTGAACCAGGTACAGGACCCTTCATTTGGCCTTGTTGAGCCTCATGAGGTGCACACAGGCCCACTTCTTGAGCCTGTCCAGGTCCCTCTGGATGAATACCTCTCCATGAACTTCAAGGTATGAATTTATGGTATGCAGTCATTAACAGGATATGGTACAAAACCATTACCCAGTTGCTACCATACATACCCATACAAAACCAAAACCCAGTTGTTATCTTGTTGATTTATCTGACTCGGCGTTTTTTTCTGATTCTTGAGTCTCACAGCACAATCACCTAACCTTAAGGTGAGGTCTTATATCACTGAAGTCAGTAAGCCAGAGACTCAACTATCAAAATATGAGTAAAATTACATTAACTTAAGAACATAGGAATAGTCAGACTGTATCAGAGTACAGTAGTGCCTATTTACCAATGCCTTAAAACCAATTACAAAAGTTTGTGCTGTGTTTCTGATTTTCAGCTATGAAGAGCTTGAGAACTTCTTGGGGTTGCATCTATACTATAATGTGTAATTTTATCAGTGGATCTATCCCCCAGGAGGGAGTGTAGTCCTTTCCTTTGGCCTTCTTGAGCCGTGGAAATGCAGTGTACAAGCCTAGGTTTTTGCAGTCACTGCTGTGGCACTGAAATGCACACTGTAAATATAAAAGATATATGAACCTGGTCCCTCAGCCTTCTATTCTAATGTGATTATAATGTAAGCCTATATGTTGCATTTATGCTGGGTTGAGTGGATTTGCTCTTTACATCATGCATCAGTCTTGTATTTCTTATTAATATACAAACTCATGACATGCAAAGAATTCATAGATTATTAGAAAAATCATACAGCACTCATTTCAGTTTGTTTTTCCTACACTTTTCAGCATTCCTATGCTATGTATCCATTTTGTAAAGCAACACACACACCTATAAACAAAATACATACCTAATTTACTCCTGTATGAGTAGATGACTTGAAACAAGTTTTTTGTCTCAAACTTAGTCTAATTGAAACTAACTTACTGGAAGAGGCCTATTTGCTTCTGGAGCTTTGCCAGTTTATGCGTACAGTACTGTGCTCTGTTTGAATAGATTTATTTACACTGCAGAAAATTTCACCTAGCCTATTTTCTCTATCCCTTATTGTAATACCAGGCTGGGAAGCCCCAGCTGTGCAAAGTGCTTTAAGTACCTGCTTAGCTTTAGTCACATAATTAAGCAGAGAACAGCTTTTGTATGGTTTGATAGCAGCGATGGTAGATACCTAATCCAATTCTAAAACTCAACTACCAGAATCAAAGGATATGTGATAGCTGGAAAATCACTTCAACTATTGCCACCAGAACAATGTAAACAGGGGCTACATTTCAATATGAAACTTTTTAGGAGTACCAAGGTGTGATCAGCTTATGATCTGTTCAGTTGTCTTCGCAGAGGCATCTCATTTTGTCTGGGACATCCTAGGATACCTGGCTGATCCGAGCTGCAGCCCCAAGTGCAGATTGCTCCCCAGGTCCTGTGCCGACCAGCATAGATGTGTCGGCCATCCTGGGGCACCTCCAGCGGTGCCTAAAATTAGGCAGCTGGGTTCTAAAACACCTGAATGAAGGTGTTTTGGCACAGGTGTCTTCATGTGAGCTACAGGAATAAGCTCCTGTAATAACGGAAATTTGGCTCATATGTCAACACCTAAACGTAGCATCTCCATCACAAACTGAATCCCACCCATGAGCTTAATCTTCAGTGTTGCAAAAAGTGCCTCGTTCTTTCATCCTTTTTAATGTTTATGGCAAACCATTTATTGAGAAGGTAAAGAGGATTAACAGGACCATCTTTTCTATCTTTATTAGAACTCTGATTACTGGCATGGCATCTGGCAGCATCGTAGCTTTTAATATAGATTTTAACCGGTGGCATTATGAACATCAGAACAGATACTGAAGTGGAATGAAGAACTGAAAGCCCAGGTAAAGTTGAGAGCACAAGTGCTGCAATGAAAGGTGTAGTCTCTGGTGGATAACCACGTCTGCATTGACCTCCGTTGTACATTCCATTACACCCAGCAATAGCTGTACATTGTAGTCAGCAACCATTTTACTTTGTGTGTTTTTTCACAACTGAACACCAGCTGCTGAAAAGCAAGCTTGTATCATGTAAATTATATGAATTAGGAGATGTTTTGGTAATTATTTCATATATCTTTGTTTATTGAGAAAAGGTAGTAGGATGCGCCACAAGAGACTTTTGAAAATTCTGGGGAACCTTGTGTCCAGTTATTTCAATGTTTAGGCTTTGAACCTAACATGCATCCCATCTCCAGCCTCTTTTCAAGCTGAGATAAAAAAAATACGTTTGATACTTTGTACATCAGATGCACATCTTAACTTTAAAGGGATACTTTTGTAAAAGTAAAACCTTGTATAAAGAACAAAACTGTTTCTTAATTTTATTGTGGAGTTACAACTTGCATGTACTTTAAACCTGATGTCTTGAAGGAACAGGTGCATTCACACAAATCAAACTGGAGATTTGCCTGAGGGTACAGCTTGTGTTAAAGGGTTGAATTGGGGCGCAAACAGTAATTTTGACATTTCCACTAACACGTTTTTCACTTTTTGAATCTAAACTTTACCCCTCTTAAGTGGAGTTCTGCTCATGAAGCATTTGGATAAAAAGCCATCATTTGCCATATTTATACTTTATACAATAGAAATTAAATTCCTCCCTTTTAAATTCAAAGACTAGACAGAAAGGGAGCAAAGAGGGAAGTTCAGTTTAACGCTTTGTAATGCTTAATGACTCCCAATACAGACAAAGTGCTATACTTCTGGATTATTAACATTTGGCATATAAATCATGGGCAAGATTTTTTCCCTTATTTTTCCTCTGAGCAGCTTGGTTTATTTGACAGCCTTAGCTTCATTGTAAAGGTGACTGAGATTACTCTTTTTGGTTCTTCTGAAAATCTCACCTGAAGCCACTCAGACTAAGGCACTTCATGTTTTACAATACTGTAATGATAACTATCGGAATAATTTTCTGCACATTGTACTGATCAAATTACACACCCAGGGGTATATACACTTTAATTCATGTTTCTTCTTTGTATATTTGGTGACTGTATTGTCATAGATGTACATATTGTGTCGGTAGGGCTATGAGGCATGTAACAGGAATGTAATTTTCTCAGAATTTACACTCACTTGCAGTCATTTATTTAAAAAGATAATGGATTCTTTGTATTGGCACTTTGCACCAGAAACATATCATTATTTATTGATGTGATTACTTATTTGTTATCCACCTTGTATTAGTAAGTTTAGCACTGAATTTCCTTCTTCATTGTTGTTTGTATTTATAAGATCCGGAAATCATGGGGATCACCTAATGATTAAGTTATTCATCACCCGTCTGTAAGCAATATCTTGAGTTTGTAGCTTAGAATTGGGAGACTATTGAACATCTGGAAGACAAGTTCATTTCATCTTGAGATCATGGTGAAATATTTTGGATATATAAATTCCTTAAGCTATTGTAACCATGTTTTATTGCAAAGATGTAAAATATGCCAGATGTGTGTGAGTTGGAAATCAAAAAGAAAAATAAAATATGCAAAGAATTCAGCGGTTGTTTTTCATTTCAATGAACTTTTCATCAAAACATTCACATTCACATTCTCATTAGGAACAAACAAATATTTTAAGAAATCCAGTCTTATATGCTATATATATGCCAAAAAGTTATGCCTGCCTGGGTGGTTGTATCTCCTGCGGTCTCAGGAAATAAAACAGAGGTTACAGAGTGTTTTTTGCAACTTTTTTGATTGTCAGTACATGAAGAGAGGCTACTAAAGATACTTTGATACTTAGTGAAATATCAGAGCCTTTAAGGGATATTTAGGATCCTTGTGAACAGGCAATAATCCCTTATAATAGACCTCACAGAAAGCAAAGGTCTGATGAGAGCCATATTGGGTATCTCTCAATATCTGATAAGATGGAACTAATCTCATCTTATTTTGGACATTGAACATTAAATATCTACATTCCCTGCATAACAGAATGAAAAAGGTGAGATAAATTGCCATTTAGAATTGCTGAGGTCCCTACAAAGATTATAGCAAATAAATGGAGACAGATAGTACCTAAATGTCAGATGTCTAATTTAATGGTAATGTCTAAGGTCAATGGTATCATAATTAGAAAACTCCTGATTGACTTAAAAGCAGAATAACAACCTACACTTCAATTTGTTTCCCTACTCATTGCCTTTCCATTTAGAAGGATTGTTCTTTAAATTATCAAAATGAGCTAAAGCAAATATTTGAGAACCTTATTAGAATACAGTATACATTTTAGCAGATATCTATTCATACCAATCAGCTTTTGAAGTGGATAACATAACTTGATTGGTTTGGTCCTGGAGGAGAGAGAGGGGAGAAGATGAGAGGATTGATAGTGGCATGTGAAACAGTTTGTTTGTTGATATGTCACAACCTCCATTCCATTATTAGACAAGTATCACCCATAATTTCATATTTTATTCAACAAAAAGATTTAAGAAAACGTACCATTACAGTTAAATCAAAAATGAGTATTACTATTACCTTAATTTATACTGTTGTTTGCATGAAGTCTCTCAGCATTATGTGAAGTATAGTTTAGTCACAAATTAGAAGTTTTTGTGCCCAAGCAAACCTTTTTTTGAGAAGTTGGCCATGGGTTACAAGAAGAAAAATAAAATCTTACTGTATTACATTCATATATAGGGGTACCCAAGCAAGTCAGACTCATAGTAGTAACAGTAGTAGTAGGAGGAGTAACAATAACGATGTGCCATCTCCATTATGGTTTAAGTTATAAAAATGGAGTTTCCACAAAGGCACAGGACAAAGGGAGTGTAGTAACAGACATATAGTCACGTAGACCGGCTTGATATAGTTTTTGTGGTGGAACACCACTGTTGCCTTTTGCTCTCTATCTAATTTCTTTTTTTTAAGAAAAAAAATGTTATGATTGTGCCAGGATATTTAAATTCCTTTTTTTATTTTTTATTGATTTGTGTTAGTTAGATTAGTATACATCTATCTGTGGCAGGGTCTCTTAATATAAAGAGACAACATACACAGATCTCCAGTTTCTATCACAAGACTTCTCCAAAGATTCAGCTGTCCCATTTCTGTCACACAATAAAGACTCTGACTTGCCTTTTTTCTCTGTAGAAATGAGAGTTACTGATTCCAGCGAGTCTCTCAGAGCTGCCTGTGAAAACCGAAGCAGCTTTGCCCAAACCAGTTAAATGTGACCAATCTCTTAGCTAAGGGAGATGCAGTATTAAAGATACAAATGTGCAACTGAAATATATCTACAATGAAAACACACAGTTACTGTCTGTGTTCCTGCCAGTTAGTCCTAGGTAAAGAGTTGGACTATAAGCCAATGCCATACTGGGAGGATGATGCAACAGCTATGAGGCTTATTCCTTGTCCAGATCCTATTACTGCTGAGGAGGATGCTGCTTTCTCTACAAGAGCAACAATAAAAGAAAGGCTGCTGCATTTTACCCCAAGGAAAGACTAGTTAGGCTCAATTTATTGGAAGAGCCTCAGATAAATAATGATTATGTTGATAAAGAATCGCACGGGTTGTGCTTGTAGAGCTAAAAATGCTGCCTGTGAACAACAGTTGTGGCGAAGGCTTGTAATAATACAGTGCATCAACCCTGATGACAAGCAATCAGGATGTTTGAAGCAAGCCTCATGCTGCCAGGGATAAAAGTGTTTGAAGCAGACACAGGGAGAGAAGGGCTGACTTCTGGTAACAGCAAGAAACCCACCTCCTGATACAAGACATCTAGTGCATATAAGTATTTCATTTGGAGGCTTCTAGCTGGAATTTATGCTCACACTTTCCAAGGGCTTAATTCTGGACTGGTTTTATTAGGCTTTTTTGTGTGTTACTTGCAAACACTAAAAATGAATGGACTAAAACTTAAACTGGCTTTTAAAGAAGGAAAGAAGTACTGGACATTTATATGTCTATGCAATACAGTACAGTTTATAGTCTCTGTAATCCCTGTGATTAGTTTTGCAACATCTACAGTTAAGTTTCAAGAACTGCAATCGACAAGAAAAACAAGTCTGGAGTTTGCTTTCTTGTAAAGTTTATGCACTGTGGCCATATAGTTAGTTTACAGAGGGATTTACGTAGATGAAAATCTGCCGAACAGCTAACTCGGTTTACGGGTCCCTCTGTGGTGACGTCATGCCTAAACAGCTCTAAACATGCCTAAACAGCACTAAACATGCCTAAACAAGGCTAAACACGCTCTTCATCATCAGTTAGAAGTAAGTCCTGTCTCAGTTGCACCGTGTTTGCACAAACAAGGACCCGGGTAACTCACATGGCTACCTACGTGCAAAATTCAGAGCCTGGAGTGCTTTTTATTTGTGAAAGATTGGCATAAGAGCTCTGTGTGCCTAAGGGTGCCACAGTGCCAAGCTACCTTCAGCCTAGGGTTCCTAACATCAAGCAGAGAATATGCTTTTATGTACAAAACTAGATAGGAAAAAAATGAATCTCCTCTGGTGCCAGAAGATTACAGACAGCTAAAAGCTATCAGCACCAGTGGATTTGGCTTAAAAGTTTCATGTCTGTTTATACTTTGAAGAGACTTCATCTTGGCAGGATGCTGCAATGACCAAGCCCTGTGGCAAAGCTAATCCTAGTATCATAGCTGTGCAAATTTAAGAATGATGCACTTAGTTTTCCTCACTGTGTAGCAGAACTAGTGATTGCCAGAAAAGGCAGCAGAACAATCGAAAGTGGACTTTCAGTCTCACTGTACAGCTATACATATAAATCCAGTGCCCACGGCTGTTCAGACACATTAGTTCATACAGAGGTATCAAACAGGAAATAAAATAGTGCCTGGCGGGCAATGCCCCTGTACGCACATCTTTTCAAATAATAGAAACACAGAAAATGAGTCTGCTTTAGTAGGAAGGCAGCAGGACTCTGGAAAGGGGCCAGAGGCTTGGAGAAAAGTCAGAGAGGTACAGATTTGCTCTACAACAAAGAACTTGGTCCCTTTCTTCTAAATAGTCCCAAACAGGTTGTCCCAGCTCTGCTCCTGCAATGTCCCTTCCTTCTCTCTTTCCTCTACTAAACCCTTCTGCCCCCCTTGTTTTAACTTGTGGAGAGCAGGCTTTAAGTTGTGTTTTCTTTCTCCTGCAACCACGTCCCTTCTGGTATTCATCACATACCCTCATTCCCCCTAACTGCCAGAGAGAACTAAAGGAAGTTCAGTGCAAAGCACACATGTAAGGCTTCAGAAGGCCCATACAAATCTCTTCACCAAGCTCCTTGCTGTCCCAGTGTGAGTTAAAGTAGGTAAAAACCTGAAATGAAAAGGATATCCTATCTTTCAACTGTCTATTCAAGCACAACCAGCAGTCATGTGGGAGTATTATTCTCCTAGTAATTAACACAGGTCAGGGCCCTTCTCTGACCCGAAAGCAAGAGGCATGACAGCCTCTAGCCATGCCGCCAGACTCCCTGGGACCAGCCCTTAACCCATCCTAGCCCCTGCATACTGCAGGGTGTTGTTTAGAGGGTGATAGGTTAAAGGCATGCCAGTTACACCTTGCAGATGAGCACAGCACAGTGCCCAAGCCTCCACCTTTCATTCCTCAAGTTGCTAGATGTAGCCAAGGCACCTACAAGGAGTCCCTTGGGCTCCATGGTCATCAGCCTATCAACCATATCGCACAATGATGACAGATGGGGCTTGGGACTCAGTAATAACTCCCAGCCACAAGTTTATTCACAAGACCTCTCTATCTGTTTGCTCTGTTTGAGCACTACATCCTGAGACTACAGCTTTTGGATCACTGACTACAACTATTGCAATAACTTACATGAAAGGTGTTCAGCTTGTTAAGACTTTAGTGCTTTTAGGCATGCTCAGACTCAGGTTGCCATTGCATACTGACTTACATATACCTTTACATAGGGGGACATCAGTAATGACTGGAAAGAGCTTCTGCTCACTCTGTAGCCCTCAAGAGCTATGCAGTCAGGGCTCCTCCTTGGCCATTTCTTCATGAAGCTCATTGACACCAGCTTCAGATCCATGAAACTGAATACCTTGGAAAGAGGTAATAAGCTACCATCACCACTGCTATAGCTTCCTCTGTTGTCAGAACCTCATTGCAGAGGCTTATGCCCTAACTTGATAAGTCCCTCAATGGTAAGAAGTTATCTTGTGGGAGATAAGCCTGCTAGCCAGACAGCTACTGCAGCACTTATGAATGTCAGGTGGGAAGGATTCATCTGGGACATAAAACTCCAGACATGTAATGAATGAATATGGATCCTGTGCAGGAGCTGGCTACAGATAGCGTACTCACCTACATCTCATTCCATGTAGACTGGGATTAGCTTTGAGAAGGGTGCTGATCCTTCTCCATTGATGGATGATCTGGCCAGAACACTACTCAGGAATACCTTCTGGGTTCCATGTCAGTCCATAATGAATGTGATGAGGCAACACATATACATCTAGAGAGCTCAAGGGTTATGGTTTTCTGCAATCTGTTAATTGAGGGAGGGGTGGAAAGATGGGGTTTGAATGTACACAAGGAAAAAAAACGTGAAAAAAAGGTTTCTTGCCTGCAACTTTTCTTTAAGATAAGTTGCTTAATAGGGACACTTTCAACCTACTGCTCAGTCCCTCTCTTGCAAGTCTTTCCCTTTTTCTGGGATCCCCTTTGTCACCATGTGTTTGCCTCAGAGAGGGAAAGGACCACTGTGCCTTTCAGAGGTGCTCGCAGCAGAAGTATGCATGTACACACTTGTGTGTGCAAGGCAGCTCAACTATGGGTCAGCCTTTTTGCTACTTAGGGAACTTCTAGGAAAAAACAGGCTGAAATAAAACAAAGAAATCATTAAATCTCAAGGTTAGATGGTACCAAGGAGGAGAAAGGGAACACTGGAAATTCTAGTCAGGGAATCTGGCAGGATGTGGGTTTAGGAGCCCAAGACCAAGTCCAATTTTTGTATCTAAGGCAAAAAGAAATAAGGCATCTCCACTTGTGCACAGGATGTGCACAGGAACCTTTCGAGATTAACAGATGCAGCCATTCACAAACCAGGGTTTGAAGAGTAAAACACTTGTATTTATATTGCCACTACTTAAATTATACTCAAATCTTGTTTTAAGAATCTAATATCTCTCTATATCTGGCCTGTAGACAATCCTATTATGGGACTGAACTCCTGGAAATGTCCATTTCTAGGCTTTTAATGTGGATCTATTTATAAGCACATAAAACCTCTGGTTCTTCTTGAAGACTGTTTTTCTTTTCAGACATCAATGTTTGCGGTAATTTAAGCATACTGTCAGTAAATGTCCCCTTCCTCCTTAATAATGCTCTTTTTCACAACACTTAGCTGAAAATATTTCTGTACTTTCCATAAAAATTAGCACTCAAATACAAACTATGCATGTTTCAAAGGATAAAAGCCTAAGAGAACAGGGAAACTTAAAGCAAACATTAACATAAGTGTAAAGTAGACTCACTGAAAGGCTCTTCCAAAAGAAAACATTTGAAATCACAAATCACTGAGAAATTAATGAACTCAGAAACAAATCCATTTTTGGCAGATAAAATAAAAAATGGGATTCTGCCTTGGGCAAATGTCGGACAATCAAGTGTCTTCTTACTGTGTCCTTCATTGCTTTTAGCCTTTGGAAGGAGGTTTCTGATGGAAAAACGTTTCTGCAGGATTACAGCAGAAACAACTACATCTTGGACCTCGGAAACAACTATGTTTTGAGATACTGACATGGATGTGACACTTATTTCATCACCAAAATACTATGCAATATTAGTCAAATGCCGTTCATGAAACCATTGTTATTCCTTTTAACACATTTGTAATCTCATCAAAACTATATCATCTGACTTTTTCACAAATTATTATGATAGCAAATTATTTTAACACATCTGTAAATTCCTTATTAGCTACTCTTTTCCATGCAATCCTGTTAGGATGGCAGGCCTGTCATAATTTGATTAATTTTTCCTTTTAATATATTGGCAAGGATTTTTGCGTTTTAATCAGTTTATAAGAAAACCCAAAGCAAAAATCAATAATTCAAAGGCACCTCATCCAGACTCTTTAAACTCTTAGAGGTAAGTTATAGACTACAGCACCTCGAGTCACCTTATATTAGCAAAACATTGAATCTCAAACACATAGAAATTAAGTATTCCATATTATTTAATTTAGAATTTTCACTGAAAAACAGGTGACTAGTACTGTTCAAACCAATATGATAATTTCATTAAGAACTCCTGGAACAATATAGTGCCACCTTTACAGGTCATTTCTTTGTCTCATGTAACATCCCAGGCTAGAGGGACTTCTACAAAAAGTCCTCAGCTCATCATCGTTCCATAGGACCAAAAGCCACCAGCCAGTGGGGAGAACAGACCCACTCTGTCCTGGACTTCAAACACTAATGTCTTTCTCTGGTGTGGAAAATTTGTGAATGGATGGGACTTAGCTTGACCAATTCATGAAAGTTTTGAGAGACTTTCAAACAAGGTATTTGGAGGGAAAAAAGGTGATCCCCCCTGCATATTAGCTGAGATAGGCTTTTTTCCCATAGAGATGTCTTTGTTCCGATTAAGCCTTTCACTACGTTTCCTGAACTAAAGAATGGAGGGAAAACAATGTCGGAAAGAAATCCGTTCTTATAAAAAGGGGCACAGATAGCAGCCAGGACAATGGCAAATGATACCATATCTTGAAGGGGCAATGCGGCTACACAGGGCCTTCTCTGTCTTCTGACACCCCATGTTTTGTTTCTGTGGACTTCATTGATACAACATGGAAAACAAGACTTGCTGAAGTCAAACCAAAGCACTTTCTCCTCCTCAGAGATAGTGGTTGAATACATCAGTTCCTGTCAATATACGGTGTAGAGACATCCAGAGCAGTTACCCTCTGCTAGCAAACCTGAAGGTGCCCCATCTCTGACATGTCCCTCATCATGACAGTGTGATAAAAGGTGGCAGCTTTTTTTAAATCTGGGAAAGAACTACTTGCAGAGCCAAATGCCTGTTTTATTAAACCAAAGGCAAGAATACTCACATATTGGATGAGAGGAGACAAAGATTTATATTCAACGGGTTGGAAGAAAACATTGACAAACATGTTACAAGGACTGATTTCGCGTTTGTGTCCCAAACAGGCTTAGTTTCCAGGCCGAAATGAGGAGGATTCCAGTCACGGACTTCCTCGCAGGTTCCACTCCTCACACATCAGGTCGAACCACCTTCCACATGGCCAATAACAATAGTTGCCACGGTGCCGAATTAGGTGCTTAGTTACAGCTGTGTTCCCCTGGGCTGCAGATTAGGCTGGCAGTGATAGGGGCGTAATCCCAGGGCGGTGGTGGGGCTGGATGGGTGTTGCTGCCTGAACTCATTACGCAATTATGTTGACGATGTGTGAGAGGCACCAGCTGCTCCCCACTGAGGTGCGGCACTGGCAGCCCTCACGCGTGGTGGCTGCGGCAATAAGGTGTGGAGCCAGAACACCTGAGCTAAGTCAAATTATTTTATTGACACTCCCTCTGTTCCTGCCTTTCCATCTGGTTATTAAACCCGTATCTGTTTCAAGCCAATGGCATGGAAGAGTAGGGGAAGAAGAGCCTCTTCCAAGGGAGACACATGCCAGGCCAAGGCAGGAAGACAACAGTAATGATGGGGAAATTTCATATAAAAAAGTGTGTTCCTTGTGTGTTGGACACTTCCTGGGGCTGCCAGGGGCAGTACAACACCCACAGTCCACCTAATTCTTCATTTGGAGCTGACCTGCTCCCTTGCTGAACTAAAGCAGTTACACATGTTATGGTACAGGCTGGCCTTTCAACCACATATGACAGTAAATAAGAAAAAGCAGCTTTCATGGATTTACAGGCAGCTAGCTAGCTCTTGTAATAAAAAATAAAGGACTCAGGAACGTACTTAGTGGTTGACTGGAAAGTAAATGACTGGGGAGAAAACCATCAAGATATAAAAGGCAATCTTATAAATGTCACTGCAGATGAATATACAGCAACATTTTAGACAGAAAAATTGTTACTCCAAAAAAAAGGAGATATCTTCCAGTTTAATGACTGTCCTAAGTGCCAGTGATGATGTATACTGACTGGAGATCTTTTGCATATGTTCTGAGATTGTCCAGAGTAACACGCAATTGGCAACAGACACTAATAAGCAAATGCATATGATCCCTTTGCAGCCTGAAGTAAAACTACTCATTTACAAGACTGGTTCAGGAGGCACTATGGTGATTCCTTTCTAACACTTTCTTCTCAGTGAACCAGAGAATACTTCATCACTAGTTCTTCAGTCTGATATTGATCTCAATACTTTTTGATGTTTGGAGGGAGGGGACTTTATATAAAACCCGGATTTTTAACACATCTAATACAGTGTTAAATAATGAGATCAACATAATGTGGTAACAAATGTAATAAATGTTATTTTCTGTAATAAAGGAGATGTCCTATAAGCATGAAAAAGAATTTTAATGTACAAAATATTTTTATATATAAAGTCACCTCAGAGAAGGCTCTGTGGAACTTAAGAGGGATTTTATAGAAATATCCACTATTCATGTACAGACATCAGCTAAATAAGGATTAGAATGACAACAGCAAAAATATAGAGTTAATTAGCAACTATTTTTTACTATTTACCACTTATCTATTCATCTGTTATCTAGAATTCTTCTGTTACTTAGGTCCATTATTACATCAAGTACTGCAAAATTTTCATAGAGTTATTTTGTACAGCCTTTTAAAATTATTTCCTGTTGGTGACGGTGATGGACTGGACAAATAAGGCAAACAATTTATCAACAAACTAGCAGCAGGGATTGTCAGGCAGCAGGCAGATAGTTTATATATCTCTGATTTCCAAAAGACATTTCCCGAGAAAGCTAGATGTGCCAACAGGACCTTAGCTGAGCAGCATTAGGTCATATCAGGCAGAAAACAAAAACTCACACCTTGGCACAGCTTTCCAAAGCTTTGCTAAAAGCACCATATTGTCCTCTTTTCAAAGCAGAAGAATCAACATGCCCTGCAGAAATCATAGAAAACAACATGTTCAACATGTTGTTCCCTGAAGTAGGAATATCGAGACAAAAGTAACTGGGAGCAGCACCACCATTGTCTGAGTAACACAAGTGCCCCCAGCTTCTTAACAAGTAACGCCATGTTGCTGACAAGCACCCTATTAGCTCTGTCTTTCAAAGCCTTATCTAGGGAGACTGCTGTGAAATCAGGGAAGAAAATAAGAATACAGCTGTCATAACACCCTGAGTGAATCACCTGAGTGAACTCTCTATCTTCAGAAACCAGTCACTGTAACCGCAAAGCGGAGCTGGAGAGCCCACCTTCCTGCCAGTTCCAGCTGATAAGTAGAAAGTGACACTTGGTAATGTTAGGCTAAACGCTTCTCAGAAAGTCCATATCTGAATTAAGGAAAGACTAGATGCATTCCTTGATTTCACTAACAAGTTCACTTTTCCTTATCTATCCACTACACTAAAAATCAATGTGTAATTGAGAATGCGGAGGCTAAAGGGACTCAAGACACTTATTACACAAGACACTTAAGCTCAGTGCTATTACTGTAGAAAACCACACTTGCTTACAAGTTAGATGTGTGAAAAAGTTTTTTTTTGAAATTTTTAAATTGTTTCATATGTTCCAAAAAAAAATATAACCACACAGATCTCATGCAAAAGAAGACAAAAAGAAGGTATTTAGATACAGAAGGAAGACTTTTTGAATTGACTTTACCACTACTAAATCTAGGTTACAGTGATATACTGGCTTATAGGCCTGGTTAAATTCCAGAGAAACACACTTCATGGCAACATTTATCTGTATATCACAGTTGACACTTAATTTATCATAGTTTTCTCTGTGTCTTCCAGGGAAGAAGAGAAGTAGGCTGAAGTCTGAATTTGTAACAAAAGTCTGGTGTGGCCCCCTGAATTAAATATCTAATTCATTAGCATTTGAAGTGTAACATCTTGTAAAAACATCTCCTGAAGACTGACACTTAAAGCTTACTGATTCTAGTCTAGTGTGTCCCCAAATGAACTGGATCCCACTGAGGCAAGTCAACTCAGGAACCTGTACATACGTTTGTGTCATTTAGCTATTTACCAATGCGCAGATGGGTTTGAAGTCCATTGGTCGGGACACGCTCAGCATGGAAATGCACCCACAAAACGAGGGATTTGTTTCACCCAGTACTTCAGCTGTCTAAGATCAGATATCCAAATCCGTACATGTCACTCCAGGATACCCTTATCGTCAATGGAAAAATGTAAACAGGCACTTGTGGAGAGAGAGTCATTTGAACTATTGAGATACCTGTCTTTGGTATCTAGGGTACCTAATGAGAAATCTTCCTGTGGTAATACATACTTATTTCTCTCCACGGGTAGCAAATGCACGCTGGGGTGACTTGCTCAGACGTAAATATCTCATATCTATACAAGTTAAGGCATTTCAAAACAGTGTTGGCCATTCAGCCCCTCCTTTCCACTTGGCCCAACCAGCCCTGGACTCTCCCTGCCCTGTGTGTATGGCTTCTTCTCCTGTCTGCCAGGTAAAGAGGGTCAGGAAGTGGATCAGGCTGGAAAGACATACCTTCTCCCCATTTTTTTTATTCCCCACTGGCTTCATTCTTGGCTGGATGAGTTCTTTGGATTAAAGCTTCACCACACTGTCCAATCATCCCCTCACTGAGCTGTGTTATAGGTAACCCTGGAATAAGGTCAAAGGAGGTAATGTGTAGAGAGGTGGGAAGTGGAAGGCAGGAGGAATACAAAGGACCCCAGGAGAGGGATGAGCTATAAAACCTGTCTGCTGTGCCATGAACAGGTTGTTCCTGGGGACCACAGCCTGAGGCTCAGGTTGTGTACAAAGAAATACATCGGGGAAGCATCTACTGCAGGTCAGGCAAATACAAGGAGAGGGACTTTTCTGGTTGGATCCTGGTGGCAGTAGTTTCAGTATGATATTCTTTCTACTGTCTTTCTTTCTAAGCACCTGTAACTTTGATTTCTATTAGCATGTTGTAAATGAATGCCCTGATTTGCATTTTACCATATGCTGATTTGAATTAAGGATGATTCCATGCAACCTGCTTACAACAAAGAATTCCTTACACAGGATACAGTAAATCTAAACCACAAGGTCAGGGCTACAGGAATAAGTGCCAAACTCACCAAGGCCCTGCTTGAAGGTACTCAAAGAAGGGCTCAGCACACCTCCGTAAGCGGTGTGCATCCAGACTAAGATCTGGGGATCAGGTGAAGAAGTGTCTCCCAGATACCAGTAATAGTCAGAAAAATTCTACATATTTGAGGACCATGCTTGGACCCAGAGGTGCCTTATGTTGTAAGATTTCTAACAATTCAAAACATTCATTTAAGGGAATGTCTTTATAAACAAACTGGGGAGTACTGTGTCAACAGCAGGAGTTTGTAGCCAGACCCATCGTCTGGGCAGAGGAAGGGAAATGTGGACAGGAGAGAAGCCTTGGCATGCTCCAACAGGTCTCTGATCTAAAGACAGGAGGCATAACGAAGGACAAAAATAAAACCTACAACATCATGCCCTCATGAGAAGTCAGAAAATAACACGTATTTTCTGTATTTTCTATCTGCTTTTTAATCTCAATTGGCTAATGAAACATACAGCTCCAACACTATCTCATTTTCTGTTCCTTAGCTATGGAGCACAGATGCAGCAAACAGTTAGAGACAAAGCAGAATTAATTTGTTAAATAATTTAACTAAGCAGGGTAAGTGAAGTAGGTTCCCACAAAATTAAATTCATTATAGCAAGAGGGCCTTACTGGTAGCACAAACACCTGCCTGAAATACCTGGAGAAACTCCACAGAGAAAATTTCAAAATCTCCCATGAAACTGTAAAAATTGTCTTGTGTAAACTGTTGTGCATTTTACATTTTATTTGTTATACTGAATTTATTTTATTGTTGGGGGAAAGAAAACTGGTTATTAAAAAGCATTTGATTTCAGTCCAGCATTTCCTATAATTTTGTTTTGTCAACAGATGGGGGGATATCTACCGAGCATATAATGGGTTTATCACTTCTCAAATGTAGCTGCTGCCAAATCTCTAAGGTTAGAGTCTTCTCTCAGCTATAATATTATGAAATCCACAATAACTGTATTGAAATTCATGAATGTTTCTTTATGACATTTTAAATGAGACCAAATTATGTAAAATTAGTTTATTTGTGTTACTGTGCAGGTGTTGCCCGGTAATTAATAAGTATCACCATCAAAGCAGAATGGTTTGGTGATAATATTCATTGGGCGGAATATGCTCCTGAATAGCTGTCAACCTTTGTTCTTAGCTAATGCTGATACAGAAGTGTATAAATGACCAAATGCAATATATCACAATTTCTAAGGTTGGTTTGAATTATACTACTGACATTTTATTATATATATTGGTTTGGCCAGCTTTTAAAATTTTATGTAGTGTTTGTTTTGGAATGGAGGTCATTTCTGTGGTTATGGATTAGTAGTGCAGCTTGGCTTTCCCACTCCCTGTTACCTCAGGCTATAGCAGGAGAATATTTTTTGTTTGATATTGCCAGCTTAGAATTTATAGGTGCACAGCTCACACCACCAGTTGCCAGAGGCACTCATAAACCCTTCTTCCTAGCACAAACTATCAATATATATCCTGATCAGGAGCACACACTGAAAGTAATGGCTCTTTGTTTCCCTCTGGCTGCAAAGTGCCATTGCTGGCCATGCAGGATTTGGATAAGAGGAAAGCAGTGATAGTTACTGTGCTCCGACAGATGCCTCAGCAATTTTAACCTGCTGTTATAGAATACAGTGAAATAGCCCTACTTGGAGCCATTCTACAGAGAAAATCTGGCCAAAACTCATATTTGGTTTGAATGAGACCAAAAGGACTCAGTACTCAGTGCTTAACACAGAGTCAGAAGAGGAGGAGAGATCAATGTGAAGATCAATGTGAAGGTCCTCCTCCTCTGCTTAATCAGACTATTACCAGCAAAGTGGAATTCTTTCTACAAATCATACTTCTTCAGAAGTCTGAGAAGTCTGGAAGAAACATCTTTTAAAGTAGAAACTTTATCAGAGAAAGGAATCCCAGAGTTGTGCCTGTAAGGTGCTGATCTAAGATGTGAGGGAGTCCTTAATGCAGAGCAGTTTTTAAATGTCAAGACCAGTTTGAGGAAGACTGAGCAGAGTCTGACTCCTGGGTGGGTATTGCTTGCATACCCTCACACACATACATGCATGGAAGGAGTTCACCCTTCATCAAAAGTGTTCAAAAGAGGCTTTTATTATATTCCTGTGGTAACAAAAACCCCCTCCTAAACCATAGGAGTTATTACTGAAAAAATACTAAAATATATGTCCTTTATTCAAATCTGTCATGGAAAGACATTTGCAACATCAATGAGGCTGCAAAATTTATGCTGTGTGGAGAGGAGGCTTTTAATAAAGGCATAAAAGGAGAATGGATGTTAAGCATGACAAACATCTGCCCAAGAACAAAGCAGGTGAAAACCATCTTCATCTGCCCAGGCCTACAAATGCTGCCTGTGCCCTTCCTGCCATAGAAACAGGACACTGAAGGTTCAGCTTTCACTGTCTCCAAAGGCTTGGCCAGAAATGTGGAACAGTTGAAAAATACTTTAGACTGAATAATTTAGGAGATCATAAAACCAGTAGGAGAGTTTGAGAATTATTTAGATTTATGAGCTGATGGAAGTTACTTAGACATCCACACAGTCAGAATCTCTTCCATGAAGTCAAACTGCTTAAAGATCAAAGTATCTGTATAAACATTATCACCAGGCATCAAAAAAAAGCTGCGACATACAACAGATGCCCCCTCTGTCTGCCCTCAAATTGTCAACAGTTAGCAATTTTCAGAGCTATTGGGCAGGGCACACACAACATACACATGTAACATGGAAGAGGAGGGATACCAGGGGGAAAGGACAAAAACATTGTTGAACGAGCATTTGGATGGAACACTAAAACCAGGCAAAATTGTTTTGTTCTTTATTGCTGACTTTTGTTCTTTATTTATAATTTTCATGCTATATGTACCATTGCACGTAGCAACTCTGAACATTCAGAAGTGTGCACATTTCCAGCAGTAATGGTGACCAAAAAGCATGTCTAAGCTGATGCAGAAAATTAAATAAACTACTAATATGCTTTTAAAGGAAGTGTCATCTCCATGGTCTATGTCAGGTAATGAGGATTCCGCAAATTACAATACTGGAAATAAACATCTGTCACTTTGTGAGCATCACACAAATACACATGGCTTTCTTCAGGAAGTAACCTCCATCATGGCTGTTCATTCTTTCATGTTCTGACCTGATACTTCACGAAATAAGGATAAACCTGAGGGGAAATTAGCAATCCACAGTAAATCCTGTACAAATCTACATTTAAATATGAACCAAATTAACTCATCTGAGTAAGATGAGTTCTCTAAAAGCCAGTGGGCTTTAGATTTCTGAGAGTTGTTATTTCATATACAGGGAGAACCTTAAACGTGTAAACATCCTTTATCTTCTTAACAAAACCCAAAACCTGTTACATAGGAAAGTTGTGCAGAAAATGAAGCCTGTTGCTGACAACTGGTTAAGCACAACACATTGCTGTTACTTTCCCTAGACAGTGGAGCTCCAGGGATTCCAGTGGAAAGAAGTGGGGCTTGTATGCCAGAGGCATTGTCCAAACACTGTCATGTGATAAGCCACACTTCAAATACACACAAAAGCAGACATGACTATACTATGGGTCTATTGATTGGTGTTTCTGATACACTTAAGGAAAACCATGGGTATTTACAGCTGTGAACCCTTACCACTGCCATTCTCATATGTCTAGATACCATCCCTCTCTTAGCATCTGAGTTTCCACTGCTGAAGTGCTCCTGGTGCTTATAATTCTGCTGTTGTGCACACAAAGAAGTGCCTCTGCCTGAGCAAGTGCTAAGCTTCATAACATTTAATTCCATCCTAAATCCTATTTGATGCATAAATTAGGCAAGGAAATCTCAGTCTATCTCAGTAACAAGGACAAGTAGATCAGACAAATTCAGATACAACCTCTCCCCACCAGCAGCACAATTCTCTTGCTCAAGATGATGCGGTCAAACAAGACCATAGTACTTTGGTTGAGGGGGTTAGACACGTTCAGCCTGGTGTAGGGCCTAGCCTGTCATGCCTACCTGGGGGGGGACACATAGGTCCCCCTGGGGCGCATTTCAGGCAAGACAACCAAGGCACATTGAATTTCTCTCCTGACAAGTTCCAGCTGCCATGATCTTCTTGTTCTCATGCAATGTGATGTACCTGTAAAAGAGATAAACACAATCTCAAATTCACCTCCTGTGGGGCTTGCTTCCAGCAGAGTGAGGCACTGTTACTGCCGTTAGAAAAAGTACTGCAATGAGATTTCTTCAGAAGTGTGGTAAAATTTCCTGGTCAAACATTCTTAGGAGAAATCAATTCAAAATGTGGTAGGTACGGAGAAGAGTTACCAGGTCTGATAGGTTGTAAGTAGACCAGGAGAGAAAACACAAAGGAACTATTTTTGAATAAAGGATGACTCTGGCAGAAGAATCAAAAGGTACAAACCCTGTATAAATTAATTTAGACTGAAAACCAGATTGCAGAGGGGACACTCCATGATGCATTTACCTTCCAGGGCAGTGGACTCAACTCAGAGGGCCCAGGAGGTGGCTTTCTCAGTGTGCAAAAAACAAAGAAGGAAGAAAGATGCTGTTAAAACCCTTTAAAAAAACAAAGGCTGATTTAGAGAAACTGAAGTCCCTTCACAGCCCTAAGTGACTGGCCTCTTGAGCAAAGAGGTTCCTAAGGAACCTGTCAAAATTAAAGGGACTTTAGAAACAGCTCCTGGAGTGACCAGTAGGTCGAGGGAGGTCATTCTTCCCCTCTACTCTGCACTGGTGAGGCCACAACTGGAATACTGTGTCCAGTTCTGGGC
>JAOXNO010000001.1:185063809-185074974 GCA_028565335.1 Limnodromus scolopaceus | reverse complement strand
AAAAGAAAAGAAAAGAAAAGAAAAGAAAAGAAAAGAAAAGAAAAGAAAAGAAAAGAAAAGAAAAGAAAAGAAAAAGGCTGGGAACAGAAAACTGAGCCCAGAAGTGGCATGCTCACATTAACACATTACTCAATGGACAACCTCCTGTAACTGGATCTGTTGGAGCTTTATCAGGGTGAGACTTTTACTCTTAATAGACTGAATGGCAATGATTAAGTATGAAAATGCACATGTCCCTGTGCTTATACCGGGCTACTCACAAATAGACACAGGCATTAAGACTGTTGTTATCTGGTAACAAGCTGTGTTGGAGGGATCTACAAGAAACTCGCTGAGAACAACTGTCCCATAATACAGATATTATGGAAGAGATACTCTGTAGATCCTAACAGTTTTATCTCAGTTTTTCTGGAATTGAACTTTAACCAGTTTCCTTTTTTTACAAAGGCATCCTTTCAAATAGCAGAGAGGGAAACGCCACTGCCATTTTCCTTTGTGCTCACTCAGCTTTCAGTTTGGGGTGGACACGGGGCCAGCTTTACCCAAAGCAGCCTGTTTGCAGCTAGCTCAGGCATGGTTACATGAGCTGCAGCTACATTTATGACTTCCATTCAGACATAGCCTCCAAGAGTCATCCTTCACATTACCGTGTCACTTCTCCACGCTGACAGTACTTTGCACTACAGGGGCACCTTCAATGTAAGGACTGTAAAGCACTCTAAAACACCAGACTGCTTATGAATTAAGCCTTGCTTGCCCTGGCAAGCAATTCCTGTAGTGAATTAAATACCCTTTCCAAGCCCCTAAATAAATTCATGAGACTACAGAAATCATCTCAAAGGATATGTGGGATCCCTTGCCTTCCCAGACCTCCTCCTTCCCTCACAGATGTATGCAGTGTTGATTATTGCCTGCATTAAGACAAATTATATTTAATAGAACTGAAGTTGTACACATTTTTAAAGCAGACTGGCTCTGTGTGCCTGTGTTGAACAGACAGTCCTACTGAGGCAGTAGCTCACAGTTATTGCTTGGTTCTTTGTTTTCTGTTTTTTGATTAAAAAAAAATGCTTCCCTATAAAACTTGGGATGCAATAAAAATGAAGATAAAGGAAACAAAGGATTGTGAAATCATTCAGAACCCCGATTAATGGGAAAAATCCCAGCAGAATTGAATTCTTTGATTCTCACATTTCTATGTTAAGAGAGACTTCCCAGGAAGCTCATTCTCACATCAGCAGCGTACCCGATATCCACAGAGTAAATGAGCAGGAACTCACCGCGGTGCCAGACTTCTATCAGCCATTAGAGCAGGAAAGATTTACAGCATGAGGCTGTATAATAAACCATCCTTATGGTGATAAATCAATTCTCAGAAAAGAGAGAGGAATGTGCTCCTATGGGTTGCTGTGGTTAAGGCACAGGAGTAGACGTCAAAAAAAAGAGCATCATGCAGAACGTACTATATACCATCACAGTGCTGCTGTGTGAGTTTTGGCAAGTCATGAAACCTTTTCCTGCATTGTCCATCTTTTGAGTGTGGTATTTCCTTTTCTTTCATGTATTTATGCCTGGGAAGGGCTCTGGCATTCTTAGGTAGGAGGTGCTGCAGAAGTGCAGTTTTGCAATGCTTTTCTAAATGGGCAAAAAGGGTTTAAAATGCATTTTATTGTTTTAGAGGGCTGAAATGTGGTTAAGGAGAAATATACATTTCTTGGGGGAAGCATATAAATGAATTTTTAATGAAGAATGGTCAAAAGGTCAAAAGACCACAATGTGACTCCTTTCAAAGTGATGTGATAAGCTGGGACCACACGTCTGCAAGAGACTTAACGGGAATAAAGCAAGCGTCCTGATAACTGGAGTTAATCAAATGTCATGGCATCATCAGCACATACTACCCTCCCTGGAAAAGGAGGGGAAAAAATAATCTTAAAAAGGAGCAGCATTTCAGGCACATGTTCCTGAAAGAGGTGGTCTATGGCAAACAGCAAAACCAGCAAGTTTGTCACTGGTGAAAATGCAGATCTCACTTACCAGCCATGCAAGAGACAAATCTGAATAGTGGGAAATATCTGTTTAACAGCTTCAAGCTTTTGTTTTCAGCAACAGACCAATCAAGGAAGAAGAGGTGAATGAAAAGAATACACTGGGACCTTTCTGTCCTTGGGAACAGAATGGGGCAAGAAATGGAAGGTAGTCAGGTGTGACTCAGTTTGCACAACTCCTGTGCTCTGTGGACATCCACAGCAGAGCTAGATGTCCTCAGTTCCCTTTATTGACAAAGGAGATAAACAAGAGTTTTAAGAACTCAATTCCTTTCATTCTGAAACAAACACTAAAAATACGGATCTGCTGTTTAAAAATGCTTGTTTCTGTTTTTCTGTCTATAGAGAGGGTTCGGGATGACTAAGTCCAATAGAGACATTTTAAGGTGGCATGAGGAATCCCATTCCCAAGATTCATTCCAAGATGACTGCTCTCTTCCAGTTGTCCTGCCACAATGATATCTGTCTCAATGACATGGTAATTCCTTACAGAAATGAAGCTGCTGGGAATATTCCTGTCTATCAAAAAAAAGGAAATCTGAGAATGATGTTTTGCAAAGGTGTTTGGACTTTAGAATGGTTTGAAACATTTCCATGTGTTACTATTTCCATGTTCCTGTTCAAAGCACACACCAAAATTGATCGTGAAAATGGTCTTTTACTTTTTTGCACTGTTATTCATACACCTGCATGAAAACCTCAAATTTAACTCTGCATCTGAATTCTAAGTGCATCTGAAATTCTACAGGATGTAAAATTTGCAAGTGGCTATTGTTTAAACAAAAATAAATGCCAGGGAAAACTGCAAACCTCATTGTGATGTTAGGTATGAAACAATGTCTGCTTAACAATAGTATAAACAAAACTTGCTGGTATTTGCTGGAAAACTATAAAATTTTCAGATTTAAAAATGGGAATGAACATATACTAACAAGCAAGTCATTGGCCTGGGCTGGAGAGCACACTGCTTTCTGCCGTTGTTAAAGTGCAGCAGCACCTTAGGAAGAGGATTGCATAAATATTTTTACAAAACATAGCAAGACAGGCCCATGGATTTAGTGACACTAAATGTTAGCATAATATAAATATTTAACAACTTCTGCTTCCAAGAAAATTCAGGCCACATGAAACATAGATTAGGATTGTGTGTCATGAGCCTATTCCCGTATTAGCATTAATGAGATCTAAACTGGCCAGCCAAAATAACAAAATAGTTGCTAGAAAACAGCGGCTAAGCTGTCTGCCATGCTGTCTTCATCTGTCTTATGATGGTCTGAGTCCAAGCTGCAGTCAGTGATACTTACCTAAAAGTCAGAGGAGATTAGTAAATCAGGTGTCCTGGTCCACAGTACTGGGCAGAAAGATAAAGTGGAATTCATTTAATCTGTTAATCAGGATTCTAACATTCAAATGTCCTATCCTGAAGCTTTTCAAACTGACATTGTGTTGAATGATAAAGTTAATATCAGTTGACAGTTTGCCAGAAGCCATTAATTTAAACTCCCAGTTTTGTTTCAGGGCTTGTTAATTTTGTTGTGGCCTTAGAAGAGGAAGAATCCAAGTAAAGAACCACCACGTTCCCTATTCTGTCTTTTTTTTTTTTTGTCTCCAGCAGAAAGGTCATTTCTAAAATTTTCTCCCCACACACTTTTTTTTAAAAGAAGTAAAAATGAAATTAGACCTTTATTTATACAATACTCTGCACTGGTCCTGAATTTGTTTTTGAAAGTTGGTAAACTCTCCTTCCAATTTAAATTGATTAAATAGGTGCAGCTGAGTAAATGAACAGAGTTACGCTGTAAGTCATATGTTTTCATTTTAAAATTACATGTAGAGGAACACAGAGAAAGGAAGCAAAGAAAAAGTGTACAGAGGAGGGTTCCCCGTTTTCAAGATTAAGAAAATCAAATTGCAAACAAGATTTGATGCCCACTACATTTCATTCTCGGGTAGCAGATGCTGCGGTCAGCTCTACTCACACCAGTGGCCTGTGATGCACATCACACACCTTACTAAGTAGCACTTGTGTGTCCTTTGGAAGATTCTGTATCTCCTGTTGCATCAGCTAGATGGATTTTCACAGTTTGTTGGCCAAGACCTGGAGTAGGTACACAAAAACCACTACCAAAATGCAGATGTAATAGTTTCATAATAAAGTACTCTGCTCAAAAACATTTATTTTCTCTTAAAAATAAAGAATATCTCCAGTCCTATGTAGCAAGCTGCATCTGTAAGTCTTCAAGGAAGGAATCTAGTAGTTCTAGTTAATTCTATTATTTCCCTACCGAAAGCACACATTAGACTGTAAGCCAATTCCTTTGCGTACAAGAAATAATTAAGGTACTGCAACGAACTAAATGATTTCCACAAAAATTAAAATTAAAGGCTGTTCTGTGTAGTGAAAAGGGATTTTATATAGTTTTTGTTAAACTGTGAAGAATGAAACAGGCATAATTTTCTTAATATTGGATTTTTCCCCCTTGATAATTTGAAATATTAAATATATATAAATCCTTATGCATATGAAATATAAAAGGAAATATATGGAAATATTTAAAATCCAGTACAATGGCATCGTGGAACCTGATGCCACATCTTGAAAAATAACATGTACTTTTTTTCTGGAAAGAACCTGTGTAGGTTAATTGCAAAGAATTTTTGTCATCCCTGAAAGTGGACTGCAGAAACAGCTTCTGTATCTGCTCTGAAAACTGCCAAAGGTACTATGGCAGCAGAAAGACATACTTCTTTCCTTAGCATATACACAAGGCTAATAAACCAAACTATTTTGTTTCTTCTCCGTATTTTATGCCTTAATGTTACAGCATTTGGGACCTGCCTATAATAGGAATTTAATCTGCTTTCACCAATGCTTTTCTACATTATTTACAGTAACCCTTGTTGAATTATTTTCATCCACATTCCACATGAATGCTTTCCCTTTCCTGCTTGTTTGCTCTAGGCAAACACAAAGAGCAGACTTACACTGTGAGATCCAGTTCTCACTTTTATTTAATGGGTCAAACATATTTTCCATATTACGTTGTTCATTATATCTCAACATTTGGTCATAGACCCAGTCACAGATCTCATCACTACATGACAGAAGTGATATAATATATGTGAACCATTTCCAACACATACAGTCAAAATGCTGCTAAAAATATTTTTTTCTGAGTAGGGAAATTTCTTGAATAAGCAGATGGGGATCCTTCCCGTTACATGTAGCAGAAGTCCAGGTTGCTCTCAGACTTACTATTTTATCATTTGGGGCTTCATACTCTCGAGGCACTGAAATGCCCAGTTAGAAGACTGGCAGCGCTGTTCCCAAAACAAATATTGTACTGCTTCTGATTTGCAAAAGTGAAGTTTTTACCTCACCAGGAGTGAGAGGTGGCAACCCTATGCTTTGTAACAGGGATGCCATGGAAACTTCTCACTGCCTCCACAGGGGAGATGCTCTGTGAGTCTGCAAGCTCACAAAAGAGAAAGGATGCCAGACAAATAGAACAACCAACATTCATTAAGTAATGAAGCTGGTGAAGGGTCTTGAGCCCAAGTTTTACGAGGATTGGCTGAGGCAACTGGCGTTGTTTAGCCTGGAGAAAAGGAGACTGAGAGGAGACCTTATTGCTCTCTACAACCACTTGAAAGGATGTTGTAGCAAGGTGGGAGTCGGTCACTTCTCCCATGTAGCAAGTGACAGGACAAGAGGAAATGGCCTCAAGTTGCACCAGGGGAGGTTTAGATTGGATATTAGGAAAAAATTATTCACCAAAAGGGTTATCAAACACTGGGACAGGCTGCCCAGGGAAGTGGTTGAGTCACCATCCCTGGAGGTATTTAAAAGACAGGTAGATGTGGTGCTGAGGAACATGGTTTAGAGGTGGATTTAGTATTATTAGGTTAATGATTAGACTCGATCTCAAAGGTCTTTTCCAACTTAAATTATTCTATGATTCTAAAACAGAGTGAACAACGGTTGCCTTATGAATATCCCTGTTCACTACAGATATGATATATATCTGTATATAATACATACAGATAAATTTTGTTCTCCAGTAAACAAAAAGCTCTGAAAGCTCTTTTAGACCAGATGAATTAGTAAATTACAAGCACTGGTTTATTGATCCTGCATGCACTATCTTTCAGAACATAGTAGGAGTTACACTGATACACTAAAATTCAACACGGGGCATTTTCTAAGTTTATTCTAAAAATCAGGACCTTTCACCACCATTTTCCCCTCGGCCATTCATGCCACCTCCTATGAAACCTTCAAGCATAGTATCAAAGGCCAGAATGGTGTTTTTCTAAAGCAAAGTCATTTCTGCATTTCTAGCAAGCATAAACATGGACTCTGTACCTGGATTTCTGTTTTGACTTTTTATTATTTGTTAGCCTTCAGGAAGAGAAATATTTAGAACAGGTGGCCTGTGTTAAGTCTACATGTAATCAGATTTCTATAAATATATGCCTCTCACTGAGATGCTAACTTTTACTTTAAGAAAATGTAGTTCTTCCCAAGTAGGCAGTTATGTATATGAACTGATCTCCAAATCATTATACACATATACTATTGAATAAATGTGACTGTACACATGATTTTAATTACTTTAGCATTCACTTAGTCAGTGGAGAAAAATAAGGTCTGCACTGTGAACATCAGAAGCCAGGGAAGAGGAATTCCAACCAGCCTGACTTCCCCAGGCAAGGTTTCTCAGAAGGCGAGACTATGGCGCAGATTGAGCTGGGCAAGGGCTAGGGACATTGATGTAAAGAGTTTGGCAGGACAAAGACCTTCCACTCACTGAATCTTAAATAAGGAAGACACCAGGTGATTTAAGAGTTCGTGTCCTTCCTCTGGAAGGACCACGGGTGTATCTCAGATACATCTATTATCAGGTGCAGTTAAAGAGAGTGTTTCCCCCTTTCCTACCTCATATATATCTCTCTTTGCTACGACAAGGCAAAGGGACAAACTATGCCTCTCACTGGGGGAAGAGCATCTCCCCAGAACAAAGCCCTACTCTTTACCTCTAAGTTGTCAAGGATCTAATATTGAAAGGACAGAATCTCATTGGTGGTTCCAGTGATGTGCCACCCTACACAAACAAGGGTAGCTGCTAAGAATAGAAACTGTACTCATAAATAAAGATGCCACCCCCAAAATGCCAGAAGGCGTGAGTTTGGTTCAAATTCCAGCAGCTTTTCTTGACTGATCCATTCAACACCAGCAGTGATGAAACTGCAGCAGAGATACAGCATATACATTTTATAATCAGCAATAATGGAGATCCAAGAGTTCAAAACACCGGGCTCAAAATATACCAGGAGAGGATCAGAAAACTGGAGAATGTCAGAACATCGGAGACATCAGTGCATTAGGCCTGACCATGTCTGCAAGCATGGTACTAAAATAGTTGTCTTGGTCCATCTCTCAGCGCTGCTTTCTCTGCATTATTCATCTGAGGTCAAGCTGGAGCTCGCTCAGCCATCACTGGAGCAGTCCCAGCCTTCAGCTTCAGGTCAGCTTTGGCTCCAAGGCTTGCAGGCTGTGCTACTGCAAGGTGCAATACATGGATTCCACCTTCTGCCACTGCTCCAATACAAAAGCCACTGTTTAAATATTTACCTATCACACGCTCTTCTATCCTGTATCTCAGGCTCTAACAACTGTCAACAATCTTTTTGTCCTTTCATTTCACATTATCAACTTAGTTTTGATTGTTAGTCACAGGAAAAGGTCACACAAGATGGAACATCGCTGGTTTAAAAAGTAGCCGGAAAATACTAAAAATCCTGCCTATGTATAGCTGATGAAACTTTCCAACTTTGTCAGTTTTCCGCATAGGAAATATTGTTGTGCTGAACTAAGACTTTACTAAAATCAAATCAGTGTTCAGCTGGTGGAAGCTGACTTTTATTTATAGTACCCAAAGCCTGTTTTAAAAAGCCCACCCAGCAAGAATTTCTATTTAGCAGCAGACCGGAGCACTTTTTCAGTAACTCTTCTTGTGAGAGAGCCCTCAAGACCCAAGAAACTCACAGCCCCACATTGGTGTGTGTCCGCACTCGGTACTGAACAGTCCTGTTAAACTGAATGCACATACCAGTAGCAGAATTAATATTTAGCCACTTTTACAGGAAAGCACTTTGAAGTTTCAAACATTGTTGTTCCCAATTTGAAATCTGACCCCAAGATTAGTTTTGTGAATAGAGAAATAAACAGGCTGGCTTTATAAACAGAGATAGATCAGCAAAGTTACTATACCAAGACTTAAGATTTTTATCTCTGTTTTACATTAAAGAAATATTACAAGTGAAAGAGATTGCAAATATCAGCCCCTTATTCTAAATATCTATCTCTCCATTTTGTTTCACTCTGCATTAGTTGAGTGACCTCATACTGACAACCATACATATACCTCAGCTGTTGCACAACTTGGACATACACAGGTACCAGGGGACTTGAAAAGGGAGAGTTACCAGGAAAGGACAGCCACACCACTTAATCTAAGCTATAGAATCTTTCAAAGAGCAGCAGGGAACCATGGAATGTATTTATTATCTCTCTTCTCATCTCAAACTTTGTTCGCACAAGAGATTGTAATAGAGAATAGAGCAATAGACAAAGAGATGAACAGATCAAGCAAAGAGAAGATAATACAGCAGGATCATGCAAATACCTGCTCTTATCCCAAAGGAAAAAAGAGATTGCTAGATCCCTCTGATGCTTCGGATGTCCAACTCTTTCCTACTTTTGTCAATATTTTTAAAATAAAAGATTTATGGTGATCTACTCTGAAATGGAGCTTTCCTTGGCAGTGCAGGCATGAGAAGATTAAACTAGAGCAATCATCTGGAGATAGACAGTTTCTCAAGATGGAGAAAAAAATAAATCATAAAAGAAAAAAAATATTATAGCCTCTGAGAAGAGGCCCAAAGCAAAATGCTCTACACCCCTCCCCGATGCCCGTGACGTGAACATGCCGGGATATATAAGGAGGAGAATTGAAAATATCGAGTTGCCCACCTCAGCATGCACAAAGCTGAGTGTTCAGCCCTCCATGTGTTTTAGCAGCCAAAGCCACAAGTTGGCAGCTGAGATGGGTGCTGCTGTGTCGAGCACAGAGGCCTTGCAGAGAGCAACACAAAAGCAGCAGGTCCAACCCACATTTTCACCGACAGCCTTACAAACAGATGGGCTTTCCCAGTGTTGCTTCCCCTCCTCCTTGTGACAGCACACCATTAGGGATACCATTTGTGTCTGTAGCTGCATGCATTTCCACATATGTGTACTTTTAGCTATTTCCTAGCTATGTCTATTGACTTGTGATTATTAAAAATACATTGCACCAGGGAAATTACACTCATGGGCTTTATCTTGGGCTTTTGAGGATGCAGGAACAACTTTTCAGTGAAGACCTTTTTGGTTCCTACCTTACTTTCACTCCAGGGCACCAGCACAGAAAAGCAATTGTAGTTTGAAAGTTACTTAGTCCATGGAAGAACACCAGCAAAACCGAGCTTGAGGCAAACCAAACTTGGTGGCCAAAAAGGCCAACTGTATCCTGGGGTGCATCAAGCCCTGCATATCTCGTCAAGGGAGGTGACTGTCCCACTCTGCACTGCACTGGTGCAGCCCCACCTCAAGTACTGTGTGCAGTTTTGGGTGCCTCAGTATAAGAAGGACATCAAACTTTTGGTGTCCGGAGAAGTGCAACCAAGAGGTGAAAGGCCTTGAGGGTAAGACCTACAAGGAGTGGCTGAGGTCACTTGATTTGTTCAAGCTGGAGAGGAGAAGGCTGAGGTGTGCCCTCATCACAGTCTAAAACTTCCTCAAGGGGAACAGTAGAGGTGGAGGCACTGATCTCCTCTTTCTGGTGATCAGTGATAGGACACAAGGAAATGGAATGAAGTTGCATCAGGAGAAGTTCAGATTGGACATTAGGAAAAGGTTCTTCACTGAGAGGGTGGTCAGTCACTGAAAAAGCGTCCCCAGGGAGGTGGGTGAAGCACCAAGCCTGTCAGAGTTCAAGGAGTATCTGGAGTACCTCTTAGTTGTATGGTTTAGTTTTTAGGTAGCCCTTCAGGGAGCAGGGAGCTGGACTCGATGATCCTTATGGCTCCCCTCCAACTTGAGATATTCTATGATTCTATGAACCCATCTATATCTGCTACTCTCTGTATGGAAAAATCTCCATTTATAACAAGTCCTGGGGCTGCTCAGTACAAGCAACTCAGGCATCCTTCATCCAAACCTCACCAACTACGGCTTCTCAGGCAGCCCCTCTACAGAGACATGTAGCCATGAAACTTCACAGAAAACACCATATGAGAAGGGATTTGTTACCGTTAGACAAGGGCAGTTTTCAGTTACGTGACGTTGTACGCAACTGTTGCTCTTTCCATTTCTCCCCACACATCATTGGTGTTATTTGAATTAAACTCATACTACTGATCTATTCCTGAGAAGCTAATGGAGCAGATGTTATTTGGAACATACTAAATGGAAACATGGCAAGTATTTTGTTAATGGACTATGCAGATTTTTGTGAGGCAGAACTGGGGAAATCAGCCTGTTGCTATTTTTGGCAATGCTGGCCGGATGTTTTTAGCATAATGTTTGCATACAGAAAAGCCAAGTCCTACAACTGCAAAGGCTAGCACAGCCCAGCATTTAGACAGGCCAGGCAGAGGATTGGCTGGGGAATACTGTAATAAACTGAATGAACAGTGGATGTGGCTATGCTAAAACCTGGATTTTATTTCCACCCTTGCCAGAAATTACTTTTTCATAACCCGTGCGTCACGAAACTTGCAAAACAGGTAAAAGTGCTCGCAAACTGGGGATCAGAGGCATTGCAGCAAAATAAATGTTAGGAATAGCGCAGAATTATTGGTAGCAGTTGGTAAACAACATCAATTTACAACCCCTTGGTTCCCAGTCTAACGCAGTGTTTTTCTAAGACACGAGGTCTCTACTTCTGGAAAGCTGCCCAGGAGAAAAGGACCTGGGAGTGTTGGTGGACAGCTGGCTTAACATGAGCCAGCAGTGTGCCCAGGTGGCCAAGAAGGCCAACAGCATCCTGGCTTGTATCAGGAATAGCGTGG
>JAOXNO010000001.1:185049731-185062153 GCA_028565335.1 Limnodromus scolopaceus | reverse complement strand
ATTATATAAAATCTAGAAATATTATATAAAAATAACCAACTACTTCCCAGGGCAGGGCAGAGGCAAAAAATGCCTTTTAAAGAGAGCATTTGGGATGATACAGAGAGCGCCTTGTCTGCATCAGGCCTAACTCCACCTAAAGACACAAAAAAAGAGAATCTGTCTTATTTACTTTGCTTTCCATATTAATAAAGCTGCAACTTATTATGTAAACCATACGCTGTCTCCTCAGTTGGATTCGTTAATGAAATCCTCTGAAGAGGGAAGTTTGATTTTTTCTATTGAAAGTGGGAACTCTTCTTTTGGTAAAATCCCTTTTCCCCATCTTTTGCCAATTTGCATTTAGTCACAGTCTCCTCAAATCCACTTCTTACTCTTCAGTCAGAAATGTGACTAAGGATTTCCAAAAGGGCAGGGCCGGGGGAGAATGGGAGAGTTGATAGGAACAAGAAATTATTTTCTCCAGAATTTTATTATCATTTTTTAAGTACTTCTTTTGATTTCTCTTCCTTACACCCATGTAACTTCCCTGTGTAAGCAATAACAGATGTTGCAAAAAGCAGAGTTCACCCTTTGACCCTGAGATCTCATTGCTTCTTTTCTCTGGTGCATGTTTGGATTTAGAGTGAAAACCCTACAAAAATGTACGGGGGTGGGGTGAGATGTGAGGCAGGGGAAGAATCTAATTTTGGAAAGCCTTCCCTAGCAAACCCTCCCCAGCTTCCACTTGTCTCAGTTTATTTGTGAATGTCTTGGTCCCAGAAGCTGAAGATGTCTGAAATGCGCTCAGATACCACACTGAGCGGCATTGTATCAGAGTACCCAAGTGCATAAATTAGATCTCCTCCTCCAAAATTATTTTCAGAAGACACGACCTATTGCCATTCCTACTGTGCATAACGCGCTGCAGCAGATGACAGCCCCTTGTCCACATTAGCCCCAAGCACAGACCCCTCTGTGGAGAGCTATGTCCTGTAGATCTGTGGCTCTTTCCTACATACACACACAAAATTTTACTCACCAGCAATTTAAAGAAAAAACAACCCCCCAAATCTCTTGCAATACCATCACTCCCTGATTTTGCTGTTTTTCCCTGTCATTTTTGCCACGCTTTTTGCACAGACTCTGCTCAAGCTGCCCCTGCGCCTCCTCCCCCCCAGATCAGACTCCCATTTCTGCCCAGTGTGAGACACGTCCACTGCTCTGCTCCCAGCCACCTTGTCCCAGCTCCCCGTCCTTGTCACACACAGCTGGCTGGAGGGAGTGTGGGGAGGGCAGGCGGGAAGCCAGCTGCTGGCATCTGCCACAAACAGCTGGCGAGGGCTGAGGAGCTTGCTGAGAGCGGCTGCTGGCCGTGCTGCGCAGGGCTGCTGGTAGGGACCATAGCCGGTCTCTGAGATGGTTTGAAAAGTGAGCCCTGCCCCAAGGAAAGCAACACTCCTGAACAGCCTGCCTTTCCTGCCACCACTTGCCAGGGCTGCCAGGACACCTCCAGAGGAGGAGGATAGAGGCTTCCCAAATGCTGTGTGACAGACACACTAAAGAAAGCTGGCCTGGAAGCTTTCAAACGAGCTGCCTGCGGGCTCCCAGGACATGTCTCTGCAGCCAGCACATGGTCCTCTGAATATCTCCACTCCCACAACTCCCTTCCCAATCCTGTTTTTTCTCTCTGTCTGCATTGCTTGCGTAGACAGGACCGTGCAGACCCATCCGGCTGCGGGAAGAAAGTGTTGCCATCCTCCCACGGGCCTCCCATCCCCACGCTCCCTTTTGTGCTGCTGAGTGAGTAGCACTGCCAGTGACATGCAGATGACAATGTTGGGTCCCTGCCCCTACCAGAATCGACTCGTGCTCCCCAGGAAAACCCACTCCAAGAGCTGTGAGAAAGAAAAACAAACAAGAAAACCAATGCAATTACAGCCATTATATCTCAGCACATAATTCTGAACTTTTTATAGCCCTTTGTCTGGCCTGGTTCTGTTTGTTCAGAGGACCTTTCCCCAGGGAGATTACTTCTCAGCCAAATACCCTGTCAAATATTTTCTCAGCAGCCACAGTTTTCCACTCTGTTCTTTTCCTTTTTATGCTTCTTTTTGATATATCTAAATTGCACCTTCCCTTTCATCCTCACATATATATCTTAAAGTATTTGTAGATTTGAGATGTCTATCCATCTTAATCATCCAAATACCTTGTTTTCTAACAACTACTGTATGAGACTTGGCTTTCTAAATCTTGATACTAAATTTAATTCTCCAAGGTATTTAGGTGCCTTAGAATATGGATTCTTTGTTTACATACATTCCTTTTTATAAAGGAAAAAATAATCAATATTTAGCAGATGCAGAAGGGTACCTTGGAAACTAATATTCTATAAAATGAAAGAGAACTTTCTGAGAATGAAGAAAAGACTTAGGGATTAGAGCTGGCAGCTCTCCATTGTGTGACCACTTACTGTCACAGAATCCGGCAGGAGACAGCTCCTGCCATTTCCTTTTGATTTCTCTGTGTAAATCTGCCCTCACCTAAAGCTTGACCACATGACAGTACATACTCACATTAAACTGATTATTTCTGTCTGAACTGGGTGTAGAAGAGGCAGTTTTAACTTCCACATAAAAAAATGTCCTTTCTGGAAATGCCCCCATTCACTGCAGAAGGAGATGCATTTCACATCCCTAACAGACGCCTGCATTTTATGTTAAATTCATGATGATAACCAGGCAAAAGCCAGTCCAGCCTAACATCTGCATTCGACGTTGATTAAAATGTCCAGATAAGGTAGCCAGACACGCAGATTAACCTAAAAATCTACAGGTTAAGGTTACTATCGATCAGATTAAAATTTTACCATTCCTAAGCAATATCAGCTACTTGCCACAAAACACGTTCACAAACTTACTTGATTAACCTGAAAATAGTTTATCATTAACCAAGCTCCATTGTGATACAGAGGAGTGAGAGATGATTCCTGACCTGTCGAGCTAGTGCTCCCCCACAGGTAGAGTGCAAGCACAGAAAGTAAGAAAGAGCAGCTGGGTTTGCACAGGGGAATAAATACCCTGACTGCAGAGATTTTTCCTAGTGATAGCTAGGCCTCCCTCTTCCTGCAGATACAGCAAGTATATGGAGAAAAGCGGTGCATCTCGAGGGTGGGACTATGAGTGAGTTGGATTAGTAAAAGTGCTGAGCATCCTGCTGGTTGATTCACCAAGCTATCTCTACAGTCCCCCTGGAGCAAGGGAAGTATGGCTCTATTTCCTTCTTTCTCTAACCTCACAGCTGTTGGGTCAAAGGATGCTTTAAATCCACTAATCAAACAAAAATTTATAGCAAAATCCAATCAGATGCATTTTATTAATCTCTTGCAGAAGATGCTGACATCATACAAATGCAGGTTTATAGCCTTTTTATTTGGAAAATTAAGCTATAATAGAACAAAGCGGATAAATCAGTCAGACCAAGTATGTGAACAGTTGTAGAATTTCAAGAAGTAAAGCCTCTTTATAGCATGGACATGACCCAAAATGATTTAGAAAATTTTATTAAAAGGAACAGGATGCAGCATTTCAAATGTTTCACCATCTCCAGCTTTGTGATGAAGGTTTCAGGAACTCACAAAATTAAGCTATTCGCATTGTTGGTTACACGTCATCTCTGAAGCCACAAGGAAGTACTTATCATTACTTTGACTTCTCCTCTCAGGTTTGTGGTATGCTGTTGGACTACACACAAGAATGCAGAAACTCCCAGTTTAGGATTTGGTGTATGACTTTACACAACTTGCAAGCATTTCTAAACAACCCAAAGATCTTCATATGTAAAAGTTACAGTGCACCATCCTACTGTGCTATGGGTGGCATACAAACAAGGACTACTTTGAAAAGCTCACAAACTGAGTAACAGAAGAAACAGACCTTACAAGCACACAGCCAAGGGACTCCATCAAAGAGCAAGACCATTATGGCCAGCAGGACACCCAATGGTCTCAAAGGAGTAACTAGCAAGAAACTTCCTAGTAAAGCCAGTGAGAAAAGTACTCTAGGAGAAAAGGGGAATGGGAAGGCAAGCCAAGGGAAACAGAAAGATCTTGTGCCCTTTTTGTCAGCTGTGACCAAAAGCAGTGAAGACTGTGGGACCACTTCCAGAATGACAACAAGACTCTTTGTAGCACCCCAGCAAATTCCCCTTTTGATGATATATTTGACTGCCATAATTTTGATTCAAGCTTTGTCCATACTATCATTTGTTATATTGTCACTATCTACCATATAATTATATATAATCTACCCTTCTAACTTCACTTTTACATCTGTCTTTTTGAACTGTATGCACTCTTCAACAGCTGACCTAGGCAATGTAGCTCTTCTAACAGATTTCTTTTACCCCTGTGAAATCTGCTTGCACCTGTGATGCCAGGAGTTCTTTATATTTTTTTCCCCATTTGCTGGATTTTCATATTTTTATGCATTAAATCTAAGCATGGAGACTATAAAAGTGTCTGCTGAGTTTGCTTTTCTGTTTCCAAGGTTAGAGATCTCCTTACCAGTTGTGCTAGTCTGAGTCCCAAAAGCCTGAAATCTGGTTATTTAAGGAGAGTCCACAGAAATGTAAAATATATTTCCTTTATTCTTCTCAAAAATTCCTCTCAATTGTCAATATGACAAAGTTTCTCTAAAAATTCAAACCTGGATACTGTCTTCATAGCTTTGTCACTTTTCTATCAAACAGAAAGATTTTTCAGAGGACCGATGGAATTTCAATTTCTTTGAGTAATTTTGCTGACCAAGGTAATTACCTTTCATCTGTTTCAGTGAGAATTTGGGAGTACCATCTGCCTTCATTTGAAAGCTGATCCATAGTTTTTTTTTCCCAGAATACTTTCCAGCCTTGTGTGTGTCCCCAGCGCATCCTTTTGTTCTCTGCATCTATTTCATGCAGACCTAGCACCTCACAGTAATGAGTATTCATTTGGTACATAAAAACTTATATTCTTTATATTCAAGCAAACTTCATGTTCTTCTCTGGTTTTTGTCTGTCCTCAGATCATTCAGTCTTATCATCTCTCTCGGTGTCACAATTACCTGAATAGTATCTGTGTCCTTCTTTACACTCCAGTCTCAGACTACATAGGCTGTTCTGTCTTCTTTCTCTGCCAAAGCTGGTTTCCCTTTTTCACTTGTCACCTATCTTCTTTCTGTGTTCCCCCGTCATTCTTCTGCACAGCAAAACTATCCATTGATTTTATTTCTTTTCAGCAGGCAAACTCTGTCTGACTTCCACGTCGTCTCATTTGGAATATGATTTTTCTTGACGGCAGACCCTCTTCTAAACTGCATGAAATCCACTGTCCTACCATCTCCACTTCAGAAGAATGTTGACCTCATGGATTCCGTTTTGGTTTTTTTTTTTCCACGAAGATCCACTCCATTTTTGTCTCAGTAGCCACATCCCTTTCTCTTCTTAATTCCTGCTCTTAAAGTAGAAAAGAAAAAGTAGAAAAGAAAATCTCACAAATCATTTCTTAGAGTCTTTCAGATACCTTATCCCATTTCCTATTTTCTGTATCGTATTTTATTGGAAGCATATAATCCAAAGTCACAGACAGCAAAATTGCATTTATACAAGGAACATTGCTTTTAATGCCATGGCTGAACATTTAGAGAAAACATCCACATTGATATCATTTATAAATATAATGTTTATCACTATCTTGCCACTGTTATGATTCAGTGAAAATAATTTCTGAGACTTTTCGCTCTTATGGCTTTCCTGTTCACATGAAATGCCTATGTGAATAGCTGTCAGAATAAAACCTTTGCTTTTCCATTTCTCACTCGCATTTGCTGCATAGCACTGTGTGTTGTTCACCTAATGTGTTTCACACAAGAAGTTGCTGCTATTCAAATTTCTTGTCCACAGATACATTTTTCATTCTTCTCTGACATTTTCCATTTTTCTTCCACAAAACCTTTTATGAATTCACCAGCTATTGCTCTATAAGGAGACACGATATTTATGTTGAATCTACTCCTTAACCTTACTTATCTGATTTTACCTTATCTGACATCTTGTTTCTCAGCCCACATATACGTATGCAAATCTGCCTAGAGTATTTATTTCCCATTTCTTTACAACTTTTTGTTCCCACAACTGCATATCTTCTACATATTTATTCAACTCCCTATTCACTGCTGACATCTTGACACTAGCAAACAGCCGTTCACTGCAAATCTTTTCCCATGACTTAACTTGGGAATCAGTTTTTCCCCATTTCCTTTGTCTGCCTGTAAGTTTAAGCACTGAAGGTTTTCCTCTGCAGCAGCCACACTAGCCTAAGCCAACTGAATTAGCCTTCCTCACATCCTGCACCCTGGTGATCCTCCCAGCCCAGAAACCACAAGGAAGCCAATCCAGGCAGTAGATCCTGGAACAAACCCTTCTCTGCTGATGCAAAAAAAATCAAATTAATTGAATCAAATCAGTTTAAAGCCCTCAGTACCAATCACCGTAGATGCAAGGACCTCATCAGTGTCTCCACTATTTCACAGTTTATTTCTTTCAGATTCGTCAGATTAATACCATCTGCTCCTGGTAATTCACTGCATTTGTCTTTCTCAAGTTGCTTCATAACTTCCTCCTGAGAGACTGCAATCTCTCTTAAGGCCAACGTCTGATTTCCCATAGGAAATGCCCTCTGAATAGCACCTTCCACAGAAAACACAGATGCAGGAAATTTGTTTGACTTCACTCTTAACTACACCTCCTTTCCCACTGACTGCCTTACAGTGCACAGTCACCAGTGCAGTTTTCTAAACACTGAAAAGTACCTGTGAGTTTCTTGTCTTGGAAATATTTTTATATTTTAGATAAAACTTTCCTGTGCTTATATGGCACAAAGTCTTTTTATAGTCTCAAAGTTTCTTTATAGTGTTTATCTCCAACATTTATAAGGGTAGAATGTTTCAGACAAAGAATGAATAAGAATTCTAATAAATATTTTCCTCATTTTAACCTATTTTTTTAATGTTCACAACCATTATGTCTCCCAGGAAGAATTTCTATTTATTAGAAGCAAGGTGAGCCTTCTACATTCCTCACCTCAATTAACTCCTGCAATTACATGATGAATCTCTTCCTTGTTCACAGTCTTCAAAATGAGTTATCAAATAATCAGTTACTTACCCTCTTGGTAAACTGCTCCAATCCACCATTCTGCAAAGGCCAACGAGGTGATACACTAATTATGCATCGCTAGATCTGCCAGTTTAGTAAGTTTCTTACAAAGGAATGGCTTTGGCTAAGACAATAGTTTGGGTTTGAATGTCACGATGTATGGGTGCTGCTTGTTCAAACAAAACCAGTAACATTATTTAAATCTCACTGACTCAGGAAAATATGGAGAGGCATGCAAATTCTGCTGTCGAGCCAACAAAGTAAACAAACTAAGACACAACGGGATTAAAAGATGGGATAAAAGTCTGAGATCAAAGAATCCTCGTCAGAAACTCTTATGCACCAACAGTCACTTCTCATGCAAAATGAGTTGCAACTATACTGAAATCAGACAGGTAGAAAAAGCAATCCCCAGAACAACCAGAACTGTTGGTTTCCAAGGGGTTTACAGCATCAAATACAATTCCTTATAATACTGCTATAAACAATTTGGAAACTGGTAAATGCTGCAGAGAACAGGTGTAGAGTACTTCCTGCAAGGATTTCCGATTAATTGGCAGCTGTATTCTGTATTTCTGTTTTACAGTTACAGCAGATCCAACAGCAGTGAACCCTGTTCTCTAATTATGATATACCAAGTGGCTTAATCAGTTTGCAATCTTTCCTTTTTAGCTAAATGAAAACAGGATTAAATAAACAGTGTACAAAAGGTAGGAGGGTATCCTCTGAACTAAATAATTCAGAGCTAGGTAATGCTAAACTGATATCAACATCTGACGACAATGTGGAAAGAGTCAATCACAGAGTACTTTTGTGAAGTTTGGAAGGAAGAAATTGTGTAAAGATAATATATAATGAATACATTCTTGCTAACACCATCTGATACCTATAGAATGCCTTTTCTACAGTTTCAGGTATTATTTATAGCAAATTCTTCTACTGCAAATACAGTATTTACATTCTTTATAGTCACTTCTTGAAGAACCTTAGTAAATCCTCTAACACTGGAGTTAATTGAGTGACTCTGATTTTACCATGTTCCTTGACTCACTGAGTTTCCATTGGTTTTCTCAAGACAGGTGGGGCTTAGAAAGATTATAAGGAAATTAGCCTGCAGATTGTATCAATGGTAAGGCCATACCAGTCAAGAAAGAAAAGGGACTTCCCGGGAACCAGTTATAGCCTAATTTATTGGTGACATTTATTTCTACCTACCACCATTCGAAAATTGTCTCATACTTTGAAGCACATAGAAATCTTATGTCTTTAAATCTTTATTAATATTATTCCCTAGAGAATTTCAGATATTTCATTAAAAGCTTCCTACTCTATTTGAGATTATTTTTAAACTCAATTTATGAAGTTGTTGTAAGCTGCAGATTGTACAGCAAGAGGAGGTCGATTTGATTTGTACTGTTTTGCAATTTCATTGAACAGACTCGCATTTCTGTATTCTGAGAATGGGTGTAAAAAGTAGTGCTTGTTCATTTTGTGGTTATCAGTTATTTCTTATTACATTTTTATTACGACTCTTTTCTCTCTCTTCTGCCCTAAAGAAAACAGGTCAGAGTATGAATTAGCCATTTTAATGTTTCTAAATGCTTGTCATGAATACATCCCTTCCTGATGAGATAACATGAACTAAACATATTATATAGTACTATTTCTGTTCTGAAATAACTACTTATTTATGTAGATGGTTTTATAATACCTCCAGAATTATCATCATCCCTTTTCTAAAATTTGCTGAGGTTGGGTTTTTTTACTGATCTTGCACATTGGGTAGAAGTCATAATTATGTTCCCATAATAGTACCCAGGTGTCTTTCCTGAGTTAATTTAGAATTCAGCAAGGCGTATGACTAATTAAAACTTCATTTAAGAACCAGATACTCTTGAGGGCTGTGCATAAATGACTTTATGACATTTTTAAACCTACAGAAAAATGATCTGTGGGGTATGTCAGCTGCTCCCCGCCTCTACTGCCTCCTAAGCAATTATATTTTTTAAAAGTATACCCTTCACTTTTGAGTGTATAGAATGAGCAACAGATAATAAATTTTTCTTGTGTGTAAAAAAAAAAAAAAAAAAGTAGTAAATGAAGAAACGATAACCCTCAATCTAATGTTAGTTGTTTTAGCTGTTGAGGTAAATTTTACAAAAAAAAAAGGCCAGGGAAGAGATTATGCAACGTGGTTATCTAAAGCCAGACTAGTCTTGGTCTTGATTCTTGCTTATAGACTCAGAAAATTTCTAACCCTGCAGGTAACAAAACATTGCTCTGGAACTGAAAAGGAGTATAAAGTTATAAATAGAAATTCCCTGTCAAATATTTCTTCAGCATCAGTGGAGATGAGACACAGACGGAGAGGAGATTAAATCTACAGGAGACCTGGGGTATATTAATTAAGTGTCTGACATTACAGAACACATGTCTGGGGTGCACATAACCAATCTCGTCTTGGTGAATTGATTTTCTGATAGTGTCTTAAAGACTAGTGGCCAGTATCCTCGATAAAAATCTTTACATCTACATTACTTAGTGAAATCAGGAAATAAGCATCACATTCTGGGCATTTATTAGATTTAGCTTAAATGCTAAATTCTTGCATGGCAAACAGCCACTTTCTCTAGAGTTACTGAACTTATTCCCTATCAGATGGAAAAGCAACTGTGAAAAATCTTTACATAAGCCTGCTGGGACTCCATCAAAGCCAGGTGTTTTGGCAAGAGAGAATTCTTCATCTGACCTCCAAGTTTCCTAAAACATTACTGCCTTTTCTGATATTAGCTAGAAGAGACAGGAACTGTTGTTTAACTTACTCACTGAAATGGAAAACAGAGATGTGCTGGGCACCATAACACCGTGTTTTTATCATGCCTCTAAAAAGATTCAAACATAGATAAAACTAAGCAAAAGCTGCATTAAAATAATCTGAGTAAGCTTGCAAAGTCAAGTAGCAAAAATAAAGAAAATTGAGACAGACTTCACTCAATACCCCTTTTACTTTTCCATTACTCTACAGCACAATAAATAAATACAATTTTTAATTTCATTATATTTTATTTTAATTTATTAAGAAAAACCCCAACACAATAAATAATGCAGTCCCCATTACAATGGAAAATAGTCTTCAGAAAATTTGAGAACGAAAGCAAGTTTCAAAATTAAAAGTTTAGTTATCCAATAGGATACATACAGAAACTTGGCTTGCACACATGTAAACACACACTGATAATTTCTCCTTTCGCAAATTATTTCCCCAGCCCTTACTTAGCAATGACCTTTTTTTCCAACAGCTTAGTGATTTTCCCCTCCTTTGCATGCAAGTGGGAACTGCTATAATTTTCTACTCCATATGCACTAATGCAGTGAAGCTTTCTCCTCTTCTCACCTTTCCAACCTCACTTCATCTAAGCAGATATATGAAATCAATGACTAATGTAAAAATGAATTGTCTTATTGCCCCTTAAAGAGCACTGCATCAGCAAAATGAGACAAAAAGAAAACATTTAGGAGATCTAAGTTCAGACCTTGTAAATCTAGAACCCCATCTTGACAAAGGTAGCAGGAGGAGGGGGCAGGAAAAGGATGGGTGGAAGAAGTTGTACGTGAGAAAAAGAAATAATGAGCAAACTGTTGCACAGTAAGCTGAAATCCCAGCTCCTCCTTAGCTACTGTGTCCTGCTCCAAGACTTCTACTTAAATACACAGTAAAATGTTCATTTTACAGTTACCTCTGACTTTTTCAGAACTCAGTCATGAGCTTTTTATTCTCTTTTATAGCATCTACTGCAATGATGTCCTGCTTTGTGGCTGGTGCTTCTGTACACTACTTTAGGGCAGTAGCAAAAGCTTCCCATTTCAGATTTATTTCAGATGACTTTTTAGCCAACATAGGCAACATTATAGTTTACTATATGATACATGGATAGTTCCCCTCAGCTCAATTTCACTTTCTAATAGGCTCCACTGTCTTAGTGGAGAACACATGTGTATCATCAGCAGAACAGACCATTAAGTATTTAATTTACACTTTAGTATATGCTGGGTAAGACTCCACATTTTTTGCTATACATCCACTGAAAACCTCCTCTAAACCTCCTCTATGAAAGAATTCAGTTAGAACCAAGAGAGCTAGTTTTCAGTCAGCATCAGCCCAGAGTCATAACAAAACAACATGCATTTGAGAGTAAACCATCAGAAAAGTTGAGAAATTGGAACACGTAACTCAATACTTTTTTTTTTCTGTGTTTGTATGTATGATTGATGCATAAATAGCCCAAGTAATGGTTGGAAAAGATAAGCAGTTGAATGCTCAGTTGTTCAAAGTATGAATTCAGTTAAAGTGTCATGGCACTTTACAGGTATTAAACACACAAACTGTTTTCTAGCTCCCAAATCTGTGCTGCAGGTACATCTCCTGGCCATTTGTTCTATGTAGGTTGGATCATCAGTAGCTAACATAAGCTTCCTAAACCAATCTTTACGTTTTAATCTAAGAGTTTTGTCAATCTACTCAAGTAAAATTATATATACATAAAATACATATATATAATATGTATGTGCGTGCACATATGTGTGTGTATAAATACAGAAATGTATAAGTATATATATTACTTGCAAAGGAGTGGCAAGTGCAATGAATAAAACAATAATCTTTATTTAATTCTTCATTAATAAGGATTGCAAAAGTTTAGGGAATTTACTAAAGCAACATTGAACTCAGCAGTAGTATTTTACAGCTATTAGTGCAAGACCTTGTGTTTTCCTTTCTACAGGGGTCATGCCCCTTATACCGTTTTGTTTTTATAGTGCTTCAGAACTGAACAAACCAGAAACTAAATTAAACTCAGCTAAAACCATTGTGGTTAATCCAGGTGTGAAGCATGACATCATGAAAAACAGAGTTTTTGCCCAAGTTCCACATGAAACAATAACCAGCCATGGCTGACTCACAAAAGTCAGCCTATGCTCACCAGAAACAGCTGAAACTTTGTTTTCCTTACGGAACTTGTCTGGAGTTTTGGAGGTATTTTTTTAGTTTTTAAGGAATTGTAGAATCATAGAATCGTATGAGGTTGGAAGGGACCTCTGGAGATCATCTAGTCCAAACCCCCACCAGAGCAGGTCTACCTATAGCAGGTTGCACAGCAACTTGTCCAGGCAGGTTTTGAACGTTTCCAAAGAAGGAGACTCCACCACCTCTCTGGGCAGCTTGTTCCAGTGCTCTACCACTCTCACAG
>JAOXNO010000001.1:184950871-185045053 GCA_028565335.1 Limnodromus scolopaceus | reverse complement strand
CCCTGCCCATGGCGGGGGGGTTGGAACTTGATGATCTTTAAGGTCCCTTCCAACCCAAACCATTCTATGATTCTATGATTCTATGATTATTCCCAATTAATGCTAGCCTTATGGATGTCTACATCCGAGCAAGTCATACAGCTAAAGGTTCATTCGACATATTTCTTGTGACCTTAGGATGAGAAGAGTCATGTCTTGTAAGTGCCTGTTTTGTCTGCATTGACTACAAATGAAGGTTGGAGTGACGGGCTCTGATGTAGACACACAGTGACACCTGGGCCAGAGAGATGTCATTGACACCTTCCATCATAACAGAGAGCCTCTGCCTCACCAACAGGGAGCCAGGAGGTATTTCTGCCTTCCCTGATCCCTGTGTTGGCTCCTCATGTGGTTGAGATGGGCCTGATCTGTTGGATCCCTTGGATGCAGTGGACGAAGTGAAGGAGAGACAGGTTGGTTGTAGATGACCAGGGTTGGCCCTGGCAACAGGCAGCTGCTTGCGCAGTTCTCCTCCTTTCCACAAAAGGGCAAGGAGATGAGGGAGAAAAGGAGAGGAAAGGGAAAAAACCCCATGGGATGAGATAAAGACAGTTTAATAGAACAGTAACAGAAAAGGAAAAATTACAATAATAACAATAACAATAATTAATAATAATAAAAATTATGCAAGGCACAGATCAGTCTCACCACTTGGTAAATTGGTGAATTGTCACTGACCCAAGCAGTGGTCACAAGTACCCCCCTCCCACCAGCTCACTCCATTTACATACTGAACATGATGTCCATGGCACGGAATATTCCATTGGCCTCTCCATCATTCTGTCTATGCTCCTTATCAGCTTCTATGGGAAGCGGAAAAAAGTCCTTGAAAAATATAAACACCACCTGGCAACAACTAAAATGATATGCATTATTCTCATTGCTTTCATACCAAATCTGAAATACAGCAGCCACTAGAAAAAAAAAATAAATTACCTCTATCTGAGCTGAAACAAGGGCAGCAGGTGACCTGAAATGTGGGTGCAAGCCAGCTGCAATTCCCACACCTCAGGCTAAGCAAAAACACAAGCATGCATTTATTCATAATATTCAAAACAGACAACACAGTCACAAATGTTTATAAAAGAGGTAGGCGGAAAAAAATAAAAGCAAAAATATGCTTAATCTGCTCATACTAAGGCAACATGAGAAAGTTCCCTCATTCCATTATTCAGTGGATTTGCTGTTTACCTTCTGATGAGATGGCAGTCAGTTTCTGCCTTTGTCTGTGCCTCCTTTTTGAATGGATAACTCAGCTTTTATAGCCAACCGGCCCTTTGAAACCTCCTAAAGGGTAAAGACTGGCTTCATCTTTAACCCCTAAACGCTTCTTTTTGTGCCTGAAGTAGGGGACAGGCTGCTCACTCTCATGAGCAGAATAAAGGTTTCCTCCCAACTACAGCAACGTTATAGCAACCCCAGTCTGCTATTGTGTTTTACTAGTAATTTATTGGCTCAGATATAGTGTATTAGTAATTATATTAATAAATTATTTATTTTTAAAGAGTACTACTTTAGGAATCACCTGCTGTTCTTAACTGGTGAATAAAGGGTTGTGGCTAAATGAGGTTTGGACCTCTTGCCCCCTCCTTTTGGCATCTTCTTGGTGTGACTCATTGAGGAACACATCTTTCATTGAACCCTGCGTTCTCCATCATTTTGTACTTAGAAAGCTGCATGCCTGTAGCACGCTGCTTGTATATGATTCATTACTAATGTTTGCCCAGAGAAGACAGCAATCAATCACAGTGAGGCAGCAATGGGTTCCGGGTGACTGGTTCTGATCCTCTATACAGAAAGATGGGGCACGTACCGTGCATGGATCTGAGAAAGGAAGATGACAGTGGGGAAATGAATCGCCATATTCTGAGCTTTGTAAGTGCTCGTGGTTTTAGAAGAAAGAAGAATTGGTTATTTTCTTGCTCTTGATCAGAAAGCTTGGACTACTTAGTTATTTTTCTTGGCTTTGTAACAAATTGGTATTTTGCTGATACAGTGATTTAATTATGAGATGAAAGTGGGTGCTCTGGCCTGTCGCACACCAGGAGATCACAAGACAGGGCTTGCAGGTCTATTTTTGTTAAAGAATATTACTGAGGGGAAACAATCCTTTGCTCAGAGGGGATTAAGGACCAAAGTAGCTTTTGTCTACTGGTTCAATTACACATGCAGACCAATTCACACCTTCCAGAAGGCAGAAAGAAAAAGTGAAAAGGTATAAGATATGCTGAGCAACTCTGAACAGACTCAAATGTTCCCTAGTCTGTGTTATGTACCTATTAGATCATTCTTCCAAAAAGGAGGTTTTGCTGAAAGTCAGGAAAACAATTATTGTCTAATTAATCCACCAGCTGATCAAAAGAGTAACGAAAAACAAAGGAAGGAGAGGAAGGGAGGGAAAAGATCCACTATGCAAAGAAACAGTTGAACTAAAAGTCATCAAAATAGCGTAATTAGTGCCAAGCTGAAGTGGATGGTAACCTACTGGCAGGAAGGATTTCAAAGACATGTATATTGGCAGTCTATCATCCTGGAGATAAAAAAGCAGAGTCATCAATATTCAAGAACTTGCTTTTGAAACTCTGGATCATTCACATCCCATATACAGTTTTTCCATATAAAACCAACTGAAGCCTCTGGAGAAGGATTGAATTATATGACAGGTTAAACAGATGATGAAGTGGGCAAATGAGTGGTGAGGATAACAAGAATTTCTTAGATTAAGTTCTTGTACGTGAACAAAAGGGAAACATGCTGCTTAAGTTAGCAGAACAAACAAAGCAAAGAATGGAGAGAAACCTCAAGTAGGAATGACTAATCCTATAAACCTGAGGGCTCAGTAGAAAAGCAGAGGCAAGGGAAACAGAGTAAAATTTAAATTTAAGGAGGAAGAGATTTAAACTGGACAACAGGAAAAAAAAATCCAACTCAAAATGTTATTGGGTTAAAGATCAGGCTGCCAAGGGAAATAGTTCAAGACACAATTATCAGAGAATTTAACACTGGAACCAAAGAGCATCGAGAGACTTACAACATTTCTGCATGGAGTAGATTAAGCCAGTGGCCCAGCCTAGACAGAGCTGTGATTCTTTCCAGCCAAATTTCTCCTATAAAAATCAGAGTGGAATTCCTTTTACTCATTTCCAGTAAATTAAGCAACACCAAACTTTATCTTTTGTACTTAAATGCTGCAATGTGTTTGTCCTCAGAGTGGTTGTGCTGTGCCGTGGGTTTACAAGGTTATTGCAGGTTACAGCGTTGTCATAGACACATGCACATCATTAATGATCAGGGCTGAAGTACTATTTCTGTACACAGGAGTGGGCTGGGGTAAGCGAGCTTTCTGAACTAAAAGTGCCAAAGAACAATGCCAGCCTCTGCTGCCATATGGCATGGGGACAAGCAGCAGGGTCAGCATTTTACAGTGTGTCACCTGGTTTCCTTCTTCAGATTGGTGAGTGTTATCCAAGGAACTGTTCACATAGGCTTGCAAGACAGTGCGATTTGCGTAGTCAGCCTGTGTGGATTTTATGTTTTTAAAGAATAACATAAAAGATGTGTAAAATATCCAGGGGTTGGGTTGCGTGGGCTTTTTTTAACCCCCATGATATTTTTATTTTCTTGGTAAGGGCTGAATAATATCTTCTGCATTGGGTTTGGGTGGCAAGGTTTTGGCAGCAGGAGGGCTGTTACAGGCGTGGTTTTCGTGAGAGGCTGCTAGAAGATTTCCCCATGTCCAATAGAGCCAATGCCAGGTGGCTCCAAGATGAACCTGCTGCTGCCCAAGGCTGAGCCCATCAGTAACAGTGGTAGGGCCTCTGGGACAATATATTTAAGGAGGAAAAAAAACTGTGCAAGAGAAAATGCAGCCAGAGAAAGAAGTAAGAATATGTCAGAGGAACAATTCTGTAGACACAAAGGTCAGTGAAGAAGGAGGGGTAGGAGGTGCTGCAGGCACCACATTAGAGAATCCCCTGCAGCCTATAGTGAAGACCATGATGAGGCAGGCTGTTCCCTTGGAGGTCCATGGTGCAGCAGACATGCACCTGCAGCCTGTGGAGGACCCCACGCTGGAGCTGGTGGATGCCTGAAGGAGGCTGTGACCCTGTGGGAAGCCCATGCTGGAGCAAGCTCCTGACAGGACCTGTGGACTCATGGAGAGAGAAGAGACCACACTGGAGCAGGTTTGCTGGCAGGTCTTGTGACCCTGGGGGGGACCCACACTGGAGCATTCTGTTCCTGAAGGATTGCACATCATGAAAAGAACCCACACTGGAGCAGTTAATGAAGAACTGTAGCCAGTGGGAAGCACTCACATTGGAGAAGTTCATGTAGAACTGTCTCCCATGGGAGGGACACCACACTGGAGCACAGGAAGAGTGTGAGGATTCCTCCCCCACTGAGGACGAAGAAAAGGCAGAAACAATGTGTGATGAACTGACCACAACCCCCATTCCCTGCCCTCTGAGCTGCTCAAGGTAGAAGGTAATTTCCCGAAGTTGAGTCTGGTTTGCCTGTGATGGTAACTGATGAGTGATCTCTCCCTGTTCTTATCTTGATCCATGAGCTTTTTGTTATATTTTCTTTCCCCTGTCCAGCTGAAAAGGAGTGATCAAGCAGCTTTGGTGAGCATCTGACATCCAACCACAGTCAACCCACCCTAGCTTCTAAGGAAAATTGGCTGGAAAATCAATATTTCTTCTAAGAAGAAAATTAGAATGACAAAATAAGGGAATTTTTTTTTTCCAAATATTGACAGGCTGAGAGAGTTTGGGTTATTCAGCCTGGAGAAGAGAAGGCTCCAGGGAGACCTTATAATGGCCTTCCAGTTCCTGAAGGGAGCCTACAGGAGAGAAGTGAGGGACTATTTATCAAGGAATGTAGTGATAGGATGAGAGGTAATGGTTTTAAATTGGAAGAGCGGAGATTTAGATTAGATACTAGAAAGAAATTCTTTACTGTGAGGGTGGTGAGGCACTGGAACAGGTTGCCCAGAGAAGTTGTGCATGCCCCATCCCCAGAAGTGTTCAAGACCAGGCTGGATGGAGCTTTGAGCATCCTGGTCTAGTGGGAGGTGTCCTGCCCGTGGCAGGGGCATTGGAACTCGATGATCTTTAAGGTCCCTTTCAACTCTAACCATTCTATGATTCTATGATTCACAGGACTCAAGTACTGAGGAAGTCTTTTTCAATGAGAGCTAAATTCATTCTCACAAAATTTCAGAACACCAGGTTTTATGTTGGAAAGATCAAAATGATACAACTCAACTTAGGACAGGAAGCCTAGGAGCAGCCATTTTTACCTCTATTTTCAGTGCATGGAGAAAAAAAAAAGGGGGGGAGGCAGAAGGGCACTTTCTTGCAGAAAAAGGGGAAGCATCCCTTTAAAATGAGGGATGAAGCAGAGGTAGGAGGCAGAGGGGAAGAAGATGAGGAAGCTCTTGCTCCCTCTCACGGCTTTCCTGCCATTCAGCTATATTGCAGGACAGCAAGATCCCAGCTACAAGTGGGAAAAGGTGACACCAAAGCTGCAACAGCTGCTTCCCGAAGTTCAGCCTGCAACTCAAAACAGCATCAAGCCAGCTCTCCACCCAGCCCTTCAGCCACCGCAGACCAGCACCCCTTGCAGACAGATAGGCTGCCAGATACACCCACCAAGCTGCCTCTTTGGGCAGGAACACTGCCAGCTTCCATCCACCTCCCTCTCTGGCACAAGGGCTGACAGCTAATTTAGGTTTCTCTCAGCTACTGAGCTGCTGATTTGCAGAATACTTGTAACGTCCTTAATTATTTTTAAGAATTCTGCCTCTTCTCTCCAAATTGGTTGAAATCAGCCAACAGACTCAGAAGTTGTGAAGGGAGGAGTGGGCGAGGAGCAGGCTGATGACAGTGGGACACGCAGAGAGGAAAAGAGGTAAGATTTTAACTAATGGTATTCTGGCACCCAAACTAATGAATTTTTCTCCACAGATGCAAGCAAGCGGTGGTACGTTGACAGCTCTGGGCACAGGAGCCTCATTCGAGTGTAATTTAAGACACACATGAAAGGCAGCACATGTGAGACTGAATGGAAGTCCTATGGGAGATTTTTCTTCCACATTTGGACTTCAAGTAAGTAGTAAAATAAGAGTTTGATGCTTGATTTCTGTCTATCCCATTCAACTTCCTGACTAGCCCAAATTTCCATTACCTCATTTACGCCATAACCCCAATCACTGGAGGGGTAAGCGCACAGCCCTGGTGTCCCAGGGAAATGGCAGGGTGAGGGAGCTTGCCGCCTTTTGTGTGCTCACATTGAAATGTTGGCCAGTTTTCTTCCAAATTCTCATGGTTTTGTTCGCTTTTCCCCCGTATTACTCATCTCTGTTACCTTTTTCCTCCTTCGCGCTCCTGGCACTGTGATGTTTTCTGGAAAAGTGCTTTGAATTTACCCTCTTCACACAGTAGCCTGGGTGCATCGTGTGTGCTCAGCACTTGGGCCGAACAGGCCTTAAAAGCTTTGCCTTCATCGGATTTCCACTTTTATTTCAGAAATGGGAGAGCAAAGAAACACTCTCCTGCTCGTCTCCCTGAATGGGGCGGCAGCACCTGGTCACTGGGATGGCAGAGAGGGGACAGGGCACAAGGGTTTGAAAATTTTGAAGGCCAAGGTCTCCCTGAACATCACTATCTCAAGTCAGGCACACTGTTGAGCCGGCCCCACCAAAACTTAATCTTTACAGTAAGTGGCCCCAGAAGGAGCCCGGGAACCGCCCAGATTTGCTGTATTCAAACACAAGCTTGGCAAGCCATCTAGTTTTAAGCTCAAAGTGATTACGTCAGACAGAATAGAAATAAAAAGGGTTTGTTAACGCACCTCCCCTTGCCCATTGTGCCCTTGCAGACAGATCTTTTCTCTCAGCTTCTGCTTCAGCCAGCTCCACAGTTTTTTGGTTGTAGCAAACTCTACCCAGTCCATTATGTTCCTCCAGATGCTCTTTCCATCACCCTCAAGCTCGGCCTGTGTCTGTTCCTCACTGTTTTCAGCAGTTTCCCCTTTTCTGTGGCCTCCAAGGAGCCACCTGCACTGCTCCTGGAGGAGCTGGCTGCTGCCCCTCCACATGGACCACTGCGTCTCTAAAGAACACCTCACACAAGCTTAAAATTAAAAAATAAACCAGATCTTGGCCATCACATAGGCCTTGGCTGTTCAAACTGACAGTTCATTTTCCCATTGTTTCTTTGAAGAGCTCTAATACCTCTGTGCTCTGCTGGAAGGACATAAAATTGGCCACTAAGCTGATGCTGGGGTCAGAGAGAGGCCATGTGCTGCTCCTGTGATTTGGGCAAGTTGAAAAGTTTCTGGACACCGATAGTTGCACGGACTCACTGGAGGCCGTTAGAGCTTTACTTCTAAAAATCTTCATCTGTTTGATGTGCTTCGGAGCTTCCTCCATGCCAGGTGCAGCAAAGTCTCCCCTGAGCAGAGTGTAATCCTGTAGCACAGACACAACATCAGAGCTGCAGACAGGAGGTTAAAACAAAAGCAGCTGTCACCCCTTCATTTGGCCTAAAAGAAAAATGCACAGGTTTGGAAATCGAGTAGAAAAACATGAAGTCTAGTCCTTCAAAGTGGGGAGCTGGGACCGCCAGCTCCTGTCCCCATGCTGGACATCCATGGGAACCAGCTGCCCGCTCCTCTCCTTACAGCATTGCCCCTCGCCATCACCACATCGTTTGCACGCTTTTGCAGTGTGAAAATACTGTGCAGCCAGCCATCTCTCACCCGCTCCTGCACCACCAAAGCTTTTAGACCATGAGTCACTGAAATCCTGCAGTCTGGAAACTTTTGCTTGGTTCATGGCGTCTCAGGTTTTTGTGCTCTCCTTTTCAGCTCATCACTCTTCACTGGGCATGTTCTCTTGATTTGTGAACTGCTGGTCTCTAGGAATTTCAGTACCACATGGTTATTTGTGGTTTGGCTTTCTCCATCTATCATTTTTTTATATATATGTATGTATACCAGTCTCCATCCCGCTCCAGCTTCTAGACTGAGTTCTCAGCCTCTCTCAGGGTTTTACCAGTGGCCTTAGGGCAGAAAAAGGCAGTTTCTGGTAGTCTGTCCCCCCATACAGGCACACATCTGGTCATTAAGCCTTTCCAATGGCCTCAGAAAATTTCCACCTGTGGCAATTATGGTACTATCAACCTTGAATCACAGGCAGGAACCTACAAGTCTCCCTTCCAAGTATAGCTGCTATAAGGGGTAAAGGTTGACATTTTCATGTCAACTACTGCATATTTTACACAAATTAGGCTACTGGGCATGTTAGTACATGCAGTCAACAAGTTAGCTACTTATCTGTTTAGGAGAAATGGGAAAGCCTGCAGGGAACGAGGACCAGTTTCTCCTGATGTGTAAAGAGAAGAGGATGACACTTTGTGATCCATTACAGCCTCATGGTTAGAAGAAAATATTGTAATTAATTACTCACAGGTGTTTTCTTAAAAAACAGCAACACCACCAAAGGGAAAAGCCCACAGTTCTCATAAAATCACAGAATCACGGAATGGTGGGGGTTGGAAGGGACCTTTGGAAATCATCTAGTGCAACCCCCCTACCAAAGCAGGTTCACCTGGAGTACGCAGGACAGGAACACATCCAGGCAGGTTTTGAATGTCTCCAGAGGCAGAGACTCCACAACCTCTCTGGTAAGCATGTTCCAGTGCTCTGTCACTCTCAAAGTAAAGAAGTTTTTCCTCATGTTGAGGTGGAACTTCCTGCGTTCCAGTTGTCCTTTGTCCTGTTGCTGGCCACTGAAAAGCAATCAAGACAGAAACAACATCAAACTTTTCTACTCCACACTGGTGAAGGACGGATGGTGTTCTTCACTGATGCACAGAAAACTGGAACTATATTGGGGGAAAAAAATAATCAGGATTTTCTTCTCCTCTAGCCAGTGGGAGGAACCACTTCTGCAGGAGAACGATTGCACTTCTTTAGCAGCACTTCAACCCAGAATTTCAGTAAGCAACCAAATTGCTCGGCTGTTGTGGCAGGATTGTGGTCTACAACAGCCTTCTTCCCATTATGTCATGGCTCTCAGCACAGTGGGAACAGCCTGCTGGGCCACTGTGCTTCATGTCCAGCTTTGCTGCTGCGAACTCTGCAGGTAGAGAGGGCCTGTGGGGCTCTGCAGCCTTCAGTAATTAGGTGGGCCTTAAGAAAATGGTTTTAAAGACTTTTTAACAAAAGAAATCTAGGCCAAAATTTCTTCCTCAGTTGCAGTTTAATTCAGCATTGCCTGGTCAAAAATGAGATATTTCATATTGTTAAGGAAAAACTGGAAGTGACAAATTCATTACTTAATCAGGATAATCTAGTAAATTAAGAGGTAATTCTGAAGAAATAATGAAAATTCTCTAGTGGCGTATTAATTATGACTTGCTTTTCAGCTATTAAGAAAGGAGGATTATGGATATGGCCAAGAATAAAAAGAGATCTATTTTCAGGGTCAGTGGATTTATCTTTTCAGGGGTCTAACAGAAAAGAATAAATTGATTTCTCTCTATGCAGGTGACTTCAGAAGTCTTGGGCCAGAGATGTCTTTTTTTTTTTATACTACATTGCATAATTAAACTTGCTGTATTTCAAAGTTCAGTATCTGTGCAAACAAATAAATGCAAATTCTTGGTTTTAATCAAAAATCCAGCAAACTCTGGTAACAGACAACTCTCTCAGTGCTAAAAGTTTAACTTTCTAATTGCACCGTCATTCATTAAATTTGCTACCTGTGTATTTTGTTTCTCCTAGAGCTGGTATAAAAAAGATAGCAACTTGAGGGATATCCTGGAACTTTCTGGCACCATAGGTTTGACTATGTGGCAATTGCACATAAAATAATGATACCAAGCTCCACATTACATGAAGGGAAATAAATAGTGAATTACCAAGGTCTCCATTCAGGCGATTTCTCTGCCTGAAGAGCATTATGTCTATACTTCAGAATGAGCAGCTGGACCTAATCTAGATCCTATAGATCCTATTTTCCTTATCTGCCTGTTGCCCAAAGAGGAGAAATCACGATAAAAATTGGATAGTTCTTTGATGTAATGCTGTTAACCTTTCCTTTTTTTTCTGGGTTTTTTTTTGTGCTTTTTTTTTTAGTATTTCCAAAGTTTTAGTTTCCCGAACATAATAGAAACAAATAACAGGAGGCAAGTTTGAGTTTTAAACAAGTTGCCTGTTTGAAAAAACAAAAGCAAACTCCAACCCCAAATCTATCTGCTTTCCAGGGAAGATTTGGTTATGACCATTTACTACCGATTTGCAAGCTGCCCACAGGGCCCCCATTTGCTACCTGATGCCTGGCATGTGTTCATAGCCAGTACAGAGTCAACAAACCAGCACCCCAATAGCTGCATTTTTCAGTGCAGAAGTGTGTCTTTCATTATTATCTTTGGTTCAGGTATATTTCAAAAAGAGGATTTCACTTACCTTCATTTAGCCAGACTAAATGATATTTAAGGCGTCATCAATTTTTACCTTGTCAGAAGCGGCTGATGACCGTACAGCGCAGAGGAGCCTCATGGCTGCTGGTGTTTTCTGGCAGAGGCTATCAGTGCAAAGCCTACCTGCTGGTGTGCAGTGGGCCAGGGTTTAGTTTTCTACCTGCACTACAACAAGTGGAAAACACTGCCAACCCAGCACAGCTCTGGGGCAGAGCAAAAAGCTACAACCAGGGCAGCCTCTAGGCTTAAGGTTTCCAGCAACTGCCTTTTCCTGTCTTGAAGGTTAAGTGGCAACAAATAACAAAGCTATGTGTCATTTATCACCTTGGGGCAAGTGACTGCAAGATAGAGTCCGTGTGTGTCTTCCATCATTGTCCTTTAGAAAGCATTGGAAAAACATAAAGCATACAGGCAACACCTCCTCTCCACGTATTCCCAGTTTTACCCAGCGTATGCGATGTTTAAACGTGACTGTGTCCTGACTTCCTGCAAGTCTTTCTTTTGTTATTGTAATATTTTTTCACATTACCCGACTCTTTCAGTTTACTCCAAATAAAAAAGCTTTGGAAGATCCAGATATAAAGAACAACAATGTAGAACTTGATACCAACAGACACAGTAGACACTTTTCAGAACTTACCCCTTCTTTCATTTACAATTTAAGCCCCCACTTCTGTTGAACACAGTCCCATCTTCCCATTGCAGCAGTCACTTTTTCATACCCCTTTTCCTTGCGCACTGGTGTATCGGAACAATGAACAGAACCAGGTGATTAATGCAGGGTAAATTTTTTTATTCTCCTGGAGCAGGTTCCCTGATGCATTTTACCACACCAGTGTATAAAATTTGCACCTCTCGAGCGAAGGGAAGTGTAGGAAGGAGAAAAAAATCAAGTGTACTGGAGGGGGTGGAGGTTTGTGAAAGGGGACAGAGAAGGGGTCTGTTTTGTTTGAAGGCAGTGATGGTTCATGAAGGTTTATGGTGTTCACAAATCACCAGCCTTCATTTCAGTGTGCCAAAAACTTGTGCTTCCCGTAAGATGGAGGACACTCTCTTTGGGAAGACAAAGTCCAAAAGGGAAAGTACCTCTTGCTTATAACCCTGTTGTCAGTTTATAATCTCCATGATCATAAAAATTCATCTTCTAGACAGATAGACATCTTTTGACAGACTCTTTAGTTTTGCAGCTATCTCCTACATCAAGGATTGTTTCATGAACCAGCTGTTAAATAGCAACTATTAACTTGTAAATGAGAGCAGGATAAAGTACATGCTATTATCAACATAGATAAAATAGCACTTTTTCTGCCTTTCAGCAAAAATAATCAGAGAGCCCTGGTGGGATCTCATATTACTCAGACTCCTTATTTGTAGCTTTTACACTCCAGCACACTTGCTGATAATGTATGAAGTATGAAATTAAATCTAAATCAATTGTCAGAACAAATGAAAAAGTACACTATGCAATGCATTATCCTCTGGTCTTTTATTGTATTTCTTCATTCACCTGCTAATACCCGAAATCCAGACATTTACAATGAAACTTCCAGTCATTAGCGGGATTTAGCAGGCTTCCACTGTAAAACAGTGTTCACATTTCTCATGAGAGTTGGTATGTATAGTGTTGAAGGGCACCAGATACAAAAGCTGTCAGTCCACAACTATATTTGATTTCCATATGCTTATCCAAATTCACCTCCTGTGCTGGGAAATTAACACATGAAGTGCGAATTTTTGAATAGTTGCTTTGCTTTTTTTTATAATCGCGTTCATCAAAAATCACTTTGATGCAGAGGTTTATGTGGGAAAACTAGGATGTGGCTGCATGACTAATTTTTAAAGCCTGTGCACAGCTTCTCAGGAATGCAGCTGGATGTAACTCCTTAGTGGCTTGCTTGTGATGACTGAATTGAAATATATTGTAATGCTTCTCTGCTCAAGAAACATGAGCTCGTTAGAAGTTGAGACTAGAGCTCAAGTATTAAGAGCTGAAGTATTAAGTGATTTGTCCTTTTATTCTCTGTTATTACCATTTTTGAGCAAATATTTTACATAAAATTAAGCAACAACTTAAGCTCATAAGTTCAGGTGATAGTATCAGATCTCATTCCTGTTCATTTACATTTATTAACATAAATGTCAACATTTGAAAAATGCCATTTGGCTTCCCTCCTTATTTTTGCAGGAATATGCATCATCTAGAAATTATTTAATTAGTACCTTGAAAATTAAAGATTCCTCTATGCTATTCAAACCACATAGCAATTTGTAAATTTCTTACTTTTCAAAAGAAATTAATTTTTTTCTAAATTGAAATAATTTATAAACTTGTTTAAAGGCCACTACTTCCGTAGAAAGCTTTTTAGCATGCATGAGGAAAGTGCTATTTAATTTCACACTCAACTAATCCCTTAACAATTTTCTTTCAGGTAGAAGATAAAAGGTTATTATTAATTCCTTAATAAAATAAAAAATAAGCTATAGCGGATATGTCTTTAACCTTGGACCAGTTTGAGTAATTTTTTTTCCTGAAGATCAGCACAAATGCCAAGTGATAAATGGTCTCTGGGAATTACTCAAGAGTCCTCCTCCTCCCCTTTTTTTCACATCAGCTTTCTCTGGAAACGCCTCTTTTGAACTACTTCTGGTTTTAGCATCAATCAATCAATTTGAGTCCTCCTACCCTTTAACTACTGATAGCAAAAGTTGCCAAGATCTTATGTTACCCACCTGAAATTTTAACTCCCTATTACACTGAAGTAATTTCACAAAGACTACACCAAGTTAAGATTCATGAGGAATGCCAAATTGTCAGAAGTTCATATTGTAAAGGTTTATTTGCTTTTTACTACGTGCTTGGATTTGTGAAGAGGAGAAAAAATCTATCACTCTCCTTTGCAATATAAAGCACCAGGAATTCCCTTGGACATGCCACCTGTTGCATTTATACCTTGCAAATAACCCTTTGTCTCAATTTACCAATTTCTCTCTTACCAGTTCTCAAACTCTCACCATATTATGGACCCCAGCTTCAATAGGTCTGGGCATTCTGTTTAAAAAGAAAATGAATTTGTATATGCTGTTATTCATATAAGACCCTTCTGGTCTTATTAGCAGATGTTGAAGCATTTCAGGCACCTAATGGACAAGTGTAGGTAAAAAAAGTAATTAGCTCTGAATGGCAATGGTGGTGGTGATGATAGTAGTAATGGTAGTAGCAGTAATAGTCATAGTAGTAATGTCAGCTTTTCTTGAGACTAAACCTAGACAAGTAAGTTAGGCTTCTTTTTCATCACCACTTTTCCTCCAGACACTTAAAATTATATGTGTATGAATAACTAACTCATCACTATTTTTAAAATCTGCTAGGAACACAGAAATACAAGGTATATTCTGGGTTTCTGAGTCCAGTGTCTTCCTGCAACTGGAAACACATAGGAGGCCATATCAGAAACACCTCAAGAAGAAAGTTTATCATCAACAAATCAAATTCCACCTGAAAATCAACTGGAGTTTCTTGACTCCAATGGTCCCATTTGAAAAAAAAATCTCAAAAATCTGTTTGATCAGTTGATCAGAAACCATCTTCCAAATGCCAGACTACATTTGTCATGGCTATTTGCTACCTATATGCTTTTTTTTCTATCTCTGCCATTTAGCACGAACAGTTATTTTCCCAAACTGTTATTTACTCATGCCTTGACAAAATGTGCAGAGCTGTAGGCAGATGCCAAGTAAGTGGCACAACTCTGCCCAGTGTCCCTCTTAGGCAGCGTGAACACTTTTGGAAATGACTGAGTGCTGTGGTTCATGACTCAAGTCAATCACTAGGAAGTATTAGGAAGACATGTCCATTACAGGTGGGTCATACCATGAACTCTTTATTTCATGGGTGCTTTGATCCTTTCTCTGGCCTCTGCTGCAGAAAACTGCAGGTAACATGAAGCCTCAATATAGCAACTCATTCTTAATGAAGCTATTTGGTATGGGCTATCCAAGTATATGCGCAGACAAGTATAAAATGCATAGACATCCCTTTTTGAAAGCTGTCATTTCCCAGAAGGATCCATTAAGGTAGAATCATAGGGCAAAATTGCTATTAAAAGAATTAATTTACAGTCATTTTTTAAACACCTAATTTCCCCACTAGCCTGTATGTAACACTACTTCAAACAGCTACACACGGTCTCATTTAGCGAATATAAGAGGACGAGGTCTGCATTATGTTTGCTAAAAGAACTAGGATTTCAGTTCCATCTGCTGCTGGGTGTGTTTGATTTGTATATTAATTATGCCTGTTTGTAGCTGTAAATTTGCTCCAGATTAGTAGCTGATTGGCTCCGCACACGGATTCATTACACGGCGTGGCTCCCTTGCACTTTTATAGTTTTCAAATGATTCCATACTTATGCTTTTTAAACTGCTTTTATTACCTCTCTTATTCAATGTGAGCTTTCAACCCTGTCTTATTCAGACAATTTTTTTCCCCTCAAGAGAAAACACGTTCCTTTGATTCTTCTCTTTGTGGCCCCTTTTGGCTGGTGTCACGTCAGCTTTGTCCATGGTACTACCCTAAAATACGACACAAAACTGCTTCTTCTCCCAGACAAACAGGGAAATTCAGCACATTCACATTTAGCGTTTCCTTCATGGAATGACTTAAACTAACGGATTTAGGAATTACACCAGCACTCAGCAGGGTGTAGATACATACCCGTTACTGCGCAAACTTTAAATGCTTGTCACGTCGAAATAAAACTCTCCCACATGTGGAACATTTTTGCCCTTGATCACTGAGTTTTCTCCCTGGTTTTCAAAATGCCCAAAACTTCTGGGTTGTCACCTTTGTAGTTAAGACCTGTGAGATAGGCTTGAAAATGCAACACATCTGAAATGAGCTGCATAAAAACCGCCTTTGTGTCGGTGTGTGGGAATGTTTGTGTACACTTAGAAAATAAATGTCGAAGAGGTCAAGTTGATTTCCCTCATATTTTAGGAAAAGAATCGCTCTGAGCTGAAAAATTGTATGCCAAGTTTCTGCCTGAAGCAAATTTTTACGATCAAATTAAAAACCTTTGAGACTAAGAGTTTATAATGGAAATACTAACACAGCCTTAACCATGGCAGCACTAGCAGGCACTGCAATAATATTAGGAAAGCTCTCCCTGCCCACAATCTAAACTAAATAAAAAAGATGCCATTTTCTAACATATACCCCAGGCTAGCAAATAACAATGATTTAATGTACTTGCCCTGTGGTAATATAGTAGCACTGAAAACCTCTGAGCCAATTTTTCTTTTCTTTTTTTTTCTTTTCTTTTTAAACATATATGCCCCATAGGGAAAGGATTGCAATTTAGCTCTTATTTGTGGATATATCGCTTTCATTTTGACAATTCTTGAAAGCCTTCCTGCTGTCACACGCCACTCTATGTGAGCACCCAACTGAATAAAGACCCACCAGGCTTTTTTCAGGAGTTTATTCACAGGTTTGGCTTTGCTTATTGTAGTATGCACCACATTTAAATTAGATGAGGGCTACTGTAAAGCAATAACATTGTCAATGACTGGAATCTCACTTTCCCCTCTAACAGTCTGAAGCAAATTAATGTATTGGTTGTTCATTAACAAGTAAACAGTTTCTGCTACAATGTCAAGGAAAAAGAATGTGTTCATTAATATGAACAATCTTCATCTACAAAGATGATTTACACAATGCATGTCATGAGATAGCTTTCCCCTAACTAGTACACTACCAAACTGAAAAGCTGATTCTTAGGACTTTCTTGAAATTACAATATTGTTTGTTTACCAATAAGAAAGACAGTCTCAGTCACCTATGCCACCATTGTAAGCTCTATAGTAAGTACTTAAAAAAAGAGAGATTTCTGGAATCACTTGTGGAATTAATAAAATTGATGACTACAGACTTACACTGCATCAATGATACATATTATTCCTGTGGTAAGTTAAGCTAAAAATAAGATTAATTTGGTTATAGAAATTCCTTAAACAACAACACTTAAATTATTTCAAACTTGAAATTTTTCAAGAATTTTCTGAAAAAATCAGCAAACACTGGCTAAAAAAGCAAAGCAGTTTGGATACACCAATGTAATCAGCATGCCTAGTGCTTTTCTGTTAACCCTCTGAGTAGAACCATAGTATTCTGGATTTTTTGTACATTAATGCTATGAAAATTTTTAACTTACAGAAATATTAATTTATATGTCATGACTTAATAAATCATGTTCTAAATAGATTTGGGCTAGGCACCTCATCTAGCAAGTGATTCATCCATCCTAGAATTTTAATTATCTGCTAGAGAAGCCAGTCTCTAGCAACTATAAGGGAAGCTTAGACGATTGCCCGAGATTAGATGCCTAACTCTTAGATAGATACATCTAAATGAGACAAGGCCCATCTCAGTACTGTTTAACTAATCCTGTGCTATCACCTATCAGTACTACATTTTCACATCAAAGTTTTCTTACTCCATGTAAGCCCACTAGAATATTGCACTTAGATTGGAGTCCACGTTATCCCCACACACATTTAATTGAGAGGGATTAAGCTGGAAGTGACCCTGTTCTACTCTTCTCAGACTGACAGGCATCTCCAGGGACCAAATATTAGATGACCCGAATCACCCTTTGGAAGACCTCCTCTCCATCTTCTTGGTGATAGACGGTGCCTACCACGACCACCATCCATCTCAGCTAACTACATAAGCTTGGTGGGAGGAAGATGGCCTTGTACATGTAATAAGCATTTAAAAAAAAAAAAATGTTGTCACCACTACGATGCAATGATTCAAAAGGAAAATGAAGAAAGAAGTCAGGAGGACTGGTAGGTATTACAGTAAAACGACCACAGTGTGCTATGTGCTCACCCCGATTATTGCATTAGAAATAGTCTGTTATCTTTGATTTCTTCTTTTCACTGGTGTTTCAAGTATTTTTAGGGCCACGTATTCTGTCTTCACTTACCCCCAGGAATTCAGAGGTTAGACAAGAAAAGGGGCAGTCACTGCCAAACAAGCCTAAACCATGATTATTTCCATGAAACTATACATATATATAGTTATATTTAAGTATATATATGAATATATTTAAAACCAACATGGAAACCACTTTTAAAACAGTTTAAGTACTCAGATACCTCTCCCTGAAGCCTCAAAAGGGGCTATCAGCAATTTGAAACCCAGTCTCTCACAGATCCAAAAATAACTCAAAATAAATATTTTTATAGCTATGTTCATAAAACATAAACCAAAGATCAGAAACATATAAGATGTTGGGGATGAGTAGGGATTTCAGTATATCTAAGATTATTTTTACATACATTTTAAGTAGTACAAGATGGTATAAGATGAAGGAGCCAAACATCTTATTTTAATGATAACCCTGTATTCCAAAGCAAAGCAAAGGTGAGAGGAAAATCCCAGATGGGTTTTTGAATATTTTTCACACATAAGGTGAAGCTTTTTTTTTTTTTCTCCTGACTCCCCTTTCTAATTAAGAAGAATGAACATTGTCCTTTGCTTTAAGACTGCCAAATTTGCCCAATAGTCAAGGAGCATGTGGTATTAATGGACACCTTTTTATTACCAAATGTATGTCTTGCATTTACATAGTTGAGCTGTATCTCTTCTAAAGGGAGGGCTGTGATATAATTTGGGAAGGGCAATGCTGGAAGAACACGTGCCAGATCCTGACTTACTGTTAATTGATGAAGGTAAAGTGGAAGGGGGTATTTACCTTGGATGAGGGTTTGGTCCTATCCCTGGTCTACCCAAATGTTATCAAACTACAACCTTTAAAAAGACAATGGCAGTGGCAGTGCCCTATCTACCAAGGGTCGTGTCTCTGCAACAACTCTAGGGTTGGATGGGCATGGTCCAGGATCTGCTACAGACACAGCCCTTTCCCAGAGCCTACAATCTGAGAATTTATGTATGGCAGTTCCTTTATCCCTTCACCTCTTGTCCCTGTGGAGTTCTCCAACAAGACATCTGTTCGCTTCACTTGGGTTAAGACGTTGTTACTCAGATTCCAGACAGAGCAACTGAAGCCGTGCATAGGCCTTCTTCCCACGAATGTACATTCAAGAGATCGGAGTCTCCTGATGACTCAGGGTGAGATTCATTCTACTAAACTCATAGTCTGAAGTTCGGTGTCTGATGTGAGCTTCCACCAGGTGTTCCTTCAACAGTCAATGGAGTGAGAGCAATAGGGGAATCAAAGCATGTGTCCTGCCTGAAATGTGTGCCCACGACAGGTGAGATGAATCAAACCTGGAAATGCTCAGCTCTCTGTATTACCAAGGAAGTTTGGAGATCTAGTTGAGACTAAATGTCTCACTTCTAGATTATTAAAATTGGGTGAAATTAACTGCATTCTGTATGAAATACTTGTACCACTTGTGTGAAGACTCGTAAGATGAAATTCCTATATTTAAAAATCTTCAGAGCTTTTAATATATAAATTTTCATGACTGAGACAATGAAAGATGCAGTTCAAAGGATGGAGAAATAAAATAATTTAAATGTTTCTTGAAATATGGTTCAAACGATACTTCCAACTAGAAATGCAAAAGAGCATTACACTAGCTCCCACAAGCTGCAGGTACACATTCTCTGCCACAACTGGTCGTAGGGACAGTTCCATGAGCAAACACAACTCAGAATGGAAATGGCTCTGTGGGCAGCTTGCCCTGTCCCTCCAAAACTTACTCATACTTCCCAGAGTGATCAGAAAAGTCTGCATATCTTTTGGGGCAGCATATTGAGATTTTTAGCTGTACGATATGAAAGAAAGAGACAAAGTAAGAGAAAAAGAGTAGGGAGAAAGAGGAAACCACATTTATGTGACTTTTCAAAAACAGCACGAAAACATTTTAACATTAGAGGGGAAAACTTCAATTTTATATGAGTAATAACAGAAAGTACAAATTTTATAGTGTTGTTTTTAACTTTAGAATAGGATTTTGGAAGTTGCCTTTTTCATTCAAGTGAAATTCTGCGTGATTTTATAATAATTTTTCTTTCAAATTATCATATCTGAAGCAAAAGCCTACAAAGTGTAATATTTCTGTGGAAGTCAACTTTATGATAATGGTTAAATAAAATGCCATAATGCTGTGTTGAGGTTTTAACAAACCAGAAATATGTATACTCTGTGTAAATGCCCATTTTATTAAATATTACAAATAGAACTGGTGAATCATTTTTAGTTCTCCATTCTAAGACAAAACTTTTGCTAATTCAGTTTAGGCTTTACACATATATTAAATGACTTGTATATTCCCCGATTTAGAAGTACTCTAGCTATTTTAAGGGTAATTGTCATCAATGTTAATCTTTAAAAATGTCTCTCCCGGAATAACCAGGTCATGCTGAGAGGATGCCTGTACATTTCTGAATGTGAGGCAAAGGAACCAGGAACTTCTCAACTAGATCATTACATACCATTACATGACAGAACGTGTCCTCAAGCCATTTCTCAAGACTCTGCGTTGTCATTAGCAGCAAACGATATGGAAGCAACCTTTTGTGGCCATCATCATGTCATCTTCTGTAAACTATGAGGCTGCCCTAAACTGAATTTCCCATTTAGCCTGCATAATATCCTCCAACAACAGTCACTCCCTGTGGAAGTATGATGCAGGTTTAGAATGAGATGCTGTAGAAGATGCTGTTTGTTTAATTTTATTTTCATTTTTAAAGCCTACATTTGTAACCCCTAAGCAACAGTGCATTTGATACTGTTTTGGCCAGAAACAGGCAAGGAACTTTAGGGTAGTATAAAAGATATGTGCGTATAAAAGCAAAAAAGCCAGAATAAAGCCCTAATGTGGGTTGTCAAGATTTAAGCTGATCGTTTACTCAGAGGGTTAACATGTGCTAAAATTACATACTGCAGTTCCTAGCTTCACTGATGAAAACATTCACTGCTTCTATCTTTAAATAAAAAAGCAAAATAGCCTTAACCCTTTGAGGATCATATTAGCAGCAAGTTGCAATCTAAACAGAGAACAAGTATTTCAATCAATTAGGAAATTCTTACAAAGATTCTGTGAGCACCCTTTTGTGTTCCACCATCCCAGCATTTACCGCTGGACAGATCAGCTGTAATCACTTCACACACGGTCTGAAGGATTTTCAGGGTCTCAAAGGGTTAAAGCCAAGACTTTTGAGTAAAAGTGTTTTATTAAAAGGGTGAGTTAGGTGAGCGAACAGTCTCGGATGAACTTGGTGAATAGTCTTCCGATTCGGAGTTGAGTTCAGGTGGAGCTTGCTGTGCCTTATAACGTCCCCTCACATCCTGGTTGCGTCTTCGTCGGAAAACCTGCCTCTCCTTATCAAGAGCGGTGGTCTGGCAGGGGCATAAAATAAGAATAAATGAAATTAGGCTGTGTGTGAAATGCAAAGCTAATGAAAACCATGAGTTTTTATGTGGCCTGCAAATACCAGGGATAATAAATGTTCAGACCAAATTAAACCTGTTCTGTCTCAGTCAGGTCTGAAAGGTTGAGCCCACAACATAGCTAAATACTTTAAAAAGTGCATTTCCCAAACTTTAAGAGGTAGGGTGACATCATCAAGCAGATACAGTACCATATATATGGATGCCATATGTTTTACTTCTGGATGCTCTTAATTTCATCCTTTAATAGATTCAAATTTCAAGCCAAATACCAACTGACCTTCCCGCCACCCTTCTCAAAGTATAAATCTGTTTCTAAAGGCAAGGCAGAGATGTATGCTTGTCTTTAATTCGACCTAATGAAGGCTGATACACACTCACCCATGTTCAAGTCAGTGCAATTGCCTAACAAAGATGGATTGTGATGAAGTTGTCAGACAAGAGAGAAAAACAAACACCGACAGGAGGTAGCCCAGCTCTTTGACACCTCCTCATGTCGCTCAATGGATGTTTTTAGGGAGAACGCTGAAGAGCTCTGACGGAAAGACCGGTCTAGCCAGACCACCCTGTCTACTCCTGTTAACCAAGGTCTATCGAATTAAATACTCCACAAATTTTATCTGGGTCTACCTAGAGTATCTAGAAAAGGGGAAGAAGAACATTTACTTGGTGGGCATTGTAGTTTGATCAGTTTCTGTCACTGTTGAGAATGCAAGTCTTAATAAGACGTCTGTGACCTCTAGCCACATCCTTTCTTCTGCTTTGTCTGCCACATTTACAAGGGGAAACTGCAATCCAGGTAAGGGCAGCCTGACTCTGGCCGATGACTTCAAGCATGGGGCTGGGTTTGGCTGTTTTCTTGATTACGGTATATTAGACCGCAGTCCCCAAAATAGCTGTAAAATTACAATTTCAACAGGATGGCCTTGATTCAGTAAGAGCACTTTGACACATAGTTAACTGCTTTCTGAAGCAGGGCTGCCTTCTTAAAACATGGCCTGTGGGGTTTTTGTGGAAAAAGCAAAAAGGGAAAAGGCAGGTGGCTAGTAAGGTGACATACAAAATGCAAACAAATATCTGATCATGGCACTGGAGGCAAAGATAACATTGAGAACTGAATGGGTTTAACTGCTAAGGCTTGTAAAATTTGTCTCTAGTATGAAAATCTCCATTTAAAAAGAATGCAGCCAAAAGGTTATTCTGCTTCAAAGGATTTATTGTTTTCTCTTGAGATATACATGACTGATTTCTCTAGAAAATTTACCAGTTATAGTGCGAGCCTCATAGGAGAGCAGAGATGTATTTATAGCCAACATATTTTTGAGAACAAAATGAAAACTAAATCCATCATTCCAGTGCAGAATAGCATTATAGCAAACCCTGCTCTAAAATAATGCAATCAGCATTCAATAATGATGTAATAGAGACAGAAAGATGGACAAGAGTACAGAGCTACTATAGCAAATGGATTTAGTTAGGCTAAATTGCTGAACTATTATTTTTGTGTCTAGAACCTACATAGTACTACCTTAAAGGGGTAAAATAATTAACTTCGATAAGGTCATCCCTGCATTTTAAATAATAATTGCTACAAAATCCAGCACTTCTCATCTGCTGAGAATTTCTTTGTTTACTGCTAATCTTTTGGTTAAGAGCTCTAATTAGTATTTTCAATGCCTTCTACGTTTCTTAGCCTTGAACCAATTCAGTTTTTGATTATTTCTTAATGTGAAACAGAAGACTACCTCAATCTTTTACACACAGTGAATATACTGCATACAGTATGTAATTCTGTGTGAAAATTGAAAAGAATGGCATATATTACTATTCTATAAAATACAGATTTCCATTTAAAATATTTTTTATGCTTACAGGAAATAAGCATTTATTTAAAGTTTAAACCACATCACATCATCCTGTGGTAATAGATACTCTCCTCTGAGAAAGTTAAATATTTCTGGCCCAATAAATAAAAATACTTGTATTAAGTTCAAAATTTATTTTTAAAATCTGCTACATGAGAATGGTAAATGTATATGTAAAAAACTAAAGGTATTTAAAATTAGATAAGTTACACTGAAGTGAATACTCTTGAATAAAAGATCCTTTTTGAAACTTAACTTAAGATATTGCTTTTTGTTAAAGGACAGAAATATGAAATTGCAAAACTAGTTAGATAATTAAATATCAGGACATAATTTTAAAGATGTCTTTAAAAAAGCAACCCTAAGATACTATTTTTCTACTATTTTTGGGAAACCTTTGGCGGCTTTTGTTTAAATATACATAAAGGCACCTCCTGCCTTGTTAATCAAAAATGTTAAGGAAAAAGCCGTGATCATCTCACCTAATCCAGTACCTTATGCTGTAGTTTGTAGGAACAAATATTTCTGGCTTCCTAACCCTTCAGAAACTTCCTGAGATATTTCAAGGCTATGTTTTTCTTTATATTTTTATCCCAAGTCTCTCTTGAACTTGATCTTATTAGTCTTTAGGAAGGCATGCTTGTAGACTCAAGGGCATTATTGTGGTTACTCTCCTGGGCTGAGAGACATTCAGAGCCTTTCTCACCCAAAGAGCTTGTTGAACAAAAGTGTATAAAGTCACAGAGAGCTAAAGAAGGGAGTATTTACCTAGTGAAAGCAAAAATATGCAGATCATATTCTAACATTTAGTGTTTCATATGTCAGAACCACAAAAAGGGTTAGTTCTGGCCATAGACAGAGCACTCCCAAGTCCTACAGAACTTGCAAAATCAGGCTTATTCTGCCCAATGTTACGATGACATTTTGCATTTCCAGTGTCTGTTACACTGCCAGACAGTATGGCCACTTTGTGTTCTGCACAAATGCTAGTTCTCATTTAATGAAGTCACGGTTATTTTTTTATATCTCAAAAGGATTTCAAAATGCAATAGATTAATGCTTTGGAACACTGGAGAGATGGTAAGATACATCTGAGTAATGACTGCATGTATTTTCTAAGCACAATTTTCACCTACTATACCCTCGTGTGCACGTGAACATATTCCAAAAATAAGCTTTTTCATTATTACCACTGTTTTCATAACAAAGGCCTCTTATACGCATTGCCTTGGTTTAATAGATTTATTATTTCATCTACTATTCAGCTGGGTGGTTCGCCGATGCATGAACCGGTCCATTATGGATTTCGAGGGCATTTCTACTTTAAGCTACTCTTCCAATAAATAATACAAGGATCTGAAGTGCACTTATGCTTCACAGGGCTGCAAATCCCAGATTTTCATTATCACATTTTGACATTTTTTTTCCCAGCTCGAGGTGAGAGACTGAGAACTTTGAGCACTATATGATAGTAATGGCAACTAAAATGTAAGGATAGCATTCTTATTTAAGATATGTGGCTGTCCTCTTACAATCCATCTGAGGAAATGTAGAGCTTCTTATCCAGCAGCAGATAAGTGGATTGCCTCTAATAGTTTGGTGCTGATGGGTCTGAAGCACTTCATTAAGCACTAATGTATTTTGCATCAACATTTAGTAATCCTGACACCCGGTACCAAATGGTTAACAAGCCATTTTTGGAAATGCATTTAATTTGAAGTAATGGAGCATTATTTTTAAAATCATTGTTTCTGTCACCTATATACTAAAGTGCAGTTAGCATTTTTCCAGGATTTTGCCACAGGGAGTGTCTTCTTCCTGATTCCTATGTCTTCACGTTGCAGGACTCCTGAGCCATGCAAATTCCTTTTTATTGGAAAACATTGAACTCTGTGTTTATGAACAGACATTCAAAACCTAAAACTGCTTTGATATATACGTTGGATTTGCAGTGGGAAGCACCTTATGTTAGCTGCAGGGTGATATTTTCTGTCAGGTCAGTAATTATTGGATTGAAGTAACTGCATTTTATGAATGTGAGCAGTGACTGTTTTTCTTTTCACTTGTCTTAATTTACTGCTGGCCACCAAATATAGATATATATTCCTTTCATTAATAAAAGAACATTATTGTGCATTTTGCCTCTTAGCCCATCCATTATTCATACCAGCCAGGAGACGGAACTGGGGATGCAGCTGTTCACGCATTAATCTAAGAAACCCTTCCCTTCACTCGCTTTCATTCTGCAGGAGCATATTTGCTATTCGTTTGCAATTTTTGTGATGCTTTGTTTAGTGTGTGGAATTACATGGGCATATGTATTGAAACACTGGTATTTCTCTTTCAGTGCATTCTTTTATATACATATACGTGTATGCATGTATTTAAATGCCCACACCTAGGCAATTTTATCCTATTTCCTTCAGCTTCTGGCTAGTGACCTTGATATGTTGAGATATGTAACGGCAGGTTTCTCCACTGTAAAAATGAGCATTAAATAATGCTCATGGCACGAGCCAGGCAGCCCTTCAGTCTGACCTTTTTTTATTTTTTCCATGGGTTTCTCAGGTTATATATATATATATGTAATATATATATATATGTGTGAGATTGATTCATGATTCAAGACACTTTTTGGAGAGTACTTCAAACTTAGCAATGCACCTCAGTCCAGGAGTGAAAGACACATGTTATTTTTAGCCCCTCAGGCACAAGCTATAACTAAGTCAAGTTACACGGTGATTTGGAGACGTGCAAATGACCACATCGAGGGGACAAATTAATCGAGTGGATTTGAACCTAGACCTCCAAATACAAAAGGCCAGTCCTTTAGCGCACCATGTAACTTCGGGCATGAAATTTAGCTAAAATGAAAGTAAAAAAGAAAGAAAACCAAATCAATTTGATGTATGCTTTGTATTGTATTGGTGAGTGAATACAAAGACATGTATTCTACACATATAACTGCTGAATTCATATTGCTATATTTAAGATTGTGTTTACTCTTTGACATCCCCCCTTTTTAAAGACACGATTCCTCAGCTGGTTTCAATTACACGTGGAAGAGACTTAGTGCCAAGTTGTTTGCATGGGTGAATTTTATTTATAGTTTGTAAATCAGTTGTGGTTTTCTTAGTTAAAGAGCAGGAGAAGAGCTTTTAAATAAGCTTAGATGTTTGCCTGTTTTTACCAAGATTCCATTTACAGAGGATTTTACGGTATTAAAAATGGTACTTTACAGATAGCAAGTCTGATTCCCAACTTCCTTGTCCCATTGTCAAGACGTCTGGCTGTAACTTTTGACTTGAAAGTGTACTGTATCCACTTGGGACAGGTGTAAGTACCTTGACAGATGCAGAGTAATGGGAATTAGGAACCAAAGACAGAGGATGGAACTATGGACTTTCAAATGAGCTATTCAGATACTTTTTCTAACTGTGACAGTGAGAACTGTATTTTTAAAATCCAGTATTTTATGAATTCAGTATTGACTGGATTGATGATTTCGTTAAGCATCTAATCTAACTTATCTCCTTGCTATTGTCATTACATAGATAAGATCATTAATGACTTTCCCATACATTTCCTTGGTTTTATTTTGCTTTTTAGCTTTTATATAGTGTCTGCAGATACATAAAAGATAACATATCCTAACATTTTATACTAATCTTATGTAGTATAAGATTATACATATACTTGTATTTTACATTAGATACACCCACTCTGGTGCTCCCTTGATATTCTGAATCAGCCCAGAAAAGGCAGAAAATTCAGACCCTTTGGTCACTAGCAGATTAAAATAACGTTAAGATGCAGACATAAACCAGAACCAGCAAGGAAATTCAGGGTCGAAAAAAACATTGGTAAGTTATGCAAAGTATTGCCTTCAAAATGTGCTGCTGGTAGGAGGAACAGGTAATGCAGCTGAAGAAGGCTGTGTACTGGACACTGCAACATTTGGGGCTAAGGGGAGTGCTTGAAATACTTTTTCGCTTTTAATATTCTGGCTTACTTATAAGAAAGCCAAAAAATGGAGTCACACAAACAGTTAAAAGCCTTAGTTAAGTATATCTTAAAGAAAAGTTCTTTATAAGAAAGTAAATCTATCAGTTATGTTGTTATTGAAGGACAATGCAGGTGCCATTTGGATTTTTTGTGGTCACTGTTGCTAAGTTCCAGGAGAAGGGAAATTATAAAAGATGAATGCATTAGCTTTAACCTTTAACAAAGAGATCTATCAGAGAATGGGCTGACTTTGGAGAAAAAAAAAACCTGAAATCCCCAAAATAGTACCTCTGCTCAGAGATGGGTGATCTCTGCTGTATTCTACTTCAGTTGACCTTGTTAATTTGGGGTGAATGAAGATGTGACTGAACCATAGGCACTCCCTACCTGCACCAAGGCTGGATTTCCCGGCTACCAAGAACACCAGCGTTTCACCAGCCTTGGGGCAGCACAGATTGTGGGGCTTTAACTGGGACCTACAGGTTTCAGTCACTACTGAGGCTGCTTTGGCCTTTTCTGCGTTTCTGATTGCGTGGCTGATATCCTGGCAGCATTAGGTGAGCTGCTTTTAAAATATGTAGCAGTTTGGGGTCCAAATGATTTTACTGATTTGGCCCCTGTGCTTTTTTTCTGTTCCTCATATGCAAGGAACACTGTAAGATTTTCCAGGATCCTGCTATAACAACTGTTACTGTACATAAGATTTGTTGTATTTTAGTATCTCAAAAAAGTCATATCCCTTTTGCACTTATCTTACCGAAAGGGCATAAAACGTGATGCAGAACGAGTGCTCAGAAAATTAGGACTCTGAGTCACATTGAACAGGAAAGTCTTAGGCAGAGAAAGGAAAGGGTTTTCGGGTTGACTAAAGGAGGAAATAGTGCCATTTAAAAAGATGTTTTAGAAGACTGCTAGAAAGGAGGGATGAAAATGAGCTAAGGAGCGGAGAAGAAATGAGTACTTTAACACTAACAAAGGGAGCATTACATTTGCTTTGGGACCTGTTTTCACTTTTTGCTGTACATGTGAATTCAGGTTAATTTTCATGGGCCTGTGATAAATCAACTGTTTTATAGATGGGAATCGATGAACCTTTTCATATGCTTTGCATTTGCGCAGCTAAAAAGTAAACACTTGCTATATCGACATGGTTTTATTTAGACTAAAATGCTGGTCAGTAGAGCAGTTGCTTGTTTCTTGGAGATGAAAAAGGCCCAAACACAGGGCAGCGCCTGTTCGGAGGTACCCCCTGTTAGAGCATTTCCTAATTAAGCATCTACGCCTAGGAGCCCTGCTCTCCCAATTTGCCTTTCCACACTAGGTGCCCTGTTTAGAAAGCACTAATTGCAAACATTGTTGTTACTGCCCCCAGCTGGAAAACAGAGCAGTTTATGTATGAATAAGAGAGATTATCGCCCATCTGCTCCAGCCCATTATTCAGGGATGTGTCATTTTGTATGCTGATGGCAGCCATTACTAGTGCTTTAGTCAAATGGCCTTTTTTTTTTTTTTATAGCGTTTATTTATTTTCCAAGTTGCAGAATTAGAGTATTCTTCCCCCCCTCCCCGCCCCCACCTCCTCAAAATGCATATGGTTTGTTTCAAAATCTGGGCTATGCAGTTAAACTGAGTCAAGGCCAATCTGAGAAGAGATGCTCGTTTTAGCACAGGCTCCTGTTTCTGGTGGTCTGCTCCCCCTGAAGCCGGGGTTTTAAAAGATCCAAACATTGCGTATAGCAAGTGGAAAGAGGGTTGGTTGGTTTTTTTTTTTTTGGTGTAAAATAAAAATAGCAAAGCAGAGAAGGGGTGTAAGCTGATCTTGGATGGCAATTAAACTCCAGGAAGAAAAATAAAGCTCACGTGAGCTTTTCCCCGTTTTACAGAGGAGGCATTAAAGTTGGAACTATTTGACAAAGTCCTGCTTTACACAAAATGCCATCTTTCCTTCATAAGTAGAAAAGAAAAAAATTCCTGTAATACTATCAAACCCACACTCAGCTAAAGCTGGGCACTCAGGCCCCGTTCTCCCCTTCTTCAAAACCAAGAAGCACAGATGCTGTGCTGCCGTCTCTCGGATGTGTTAGAAGGCTGGAACTTGCAAAGCACGATGCCAAGTGACAAGATAGACCAAGCAGGTTTTGCTATGTCCTCCCAGGCCACCACAGGTTTATAGCCACCAACACAAGTGCGATAGGCTGGAATTACAGGTACTGCTGCACACTTGAGCACTTGGACTGAAAGGGTTTCTCAGTTCTTGCTAGCCAGCATTGAGCTGACAAACAGAAACTACTTTTCTACTTTTTTGCCTGAAAAATTGATTACTTTTGTTTTTTCTTTCTTTTTGTTTTTTCTTTCCCCAGAACATCCATATCAGGATCTACTTGACCCTCAGTGTGTGCTCAGTGAACTGCTAGGTTTGATGGAAACCGTGCTGTAGTCTGATCCATGCACTCAGTGAAATGATCCAGGGTGGGACTTCTACTCTACTGGAAACACTTGTAGTGACCATCTCTGCTGTTTCACTAACGCAGTTAATTTGCTGAGTTTTTCCAAATACCTCACAGACAAGTTTTTAAAGGCTTCAATCACTGCAGTGTTAGAAAATGCAGGTTTCGCAAGAAACTTATTTCTCCAGTTATCAAAATGCGGGTCTTGTGAGTAACGAGAAGGAAAAAAGCCAGCAAATAACCACTTGATGGAAATTCCAGGGCTCTGGATTGATTGAGGAGGTGCGTGGGCCTCGTGTGGGCTATCAGACCTGGATCCCTCCTTGCCCCCACTCCAGAACAACCCCCTCCCGGCCCAGAGTCCCATTTCATCATACAGGTCGAGCCAGCTAACGACAACCCTGGCACAGTTACACAATGAAGAAAAATAGATTCAAAAGACTCATGCAATATTTAAAATAATCAAATCAAAATAAATAGGCATCAGAAGGGTTTTAAAAAGAAAAGAGAAAGAATGCATCGTTAGAAACACAAGCTTACCAGCACATACAATGCATTGTATTTCATTGAACTTGGGAGAGCTTCTACGGACCGCGTTATGTAAATGCATTGTTCAATCTAAGGTAAGGATTGTGTTTAGTGGGTTTAAAATGACAGTATATAGCTCCACATCTCGCATGGAAAAAGAGGAAAATATATGCTGAGAGCCTGTTGCTGCTCCGTGTATTTCAAAACAGGAGCGCAGGGGAAGCAGATGCCTTAACAAGCAATAGGGAGGGGGAGGGTGCGTACCTCAGCATATCTAGTAGATTTTCTATATACACTGTCCTTTTAACTATAGGGGAAATTGATACTGAGCATGTGCGATGAAAAGAAAGCTGGCGATGTGGGTGTGAGGGATGGGTGAAGAAAGGGAATGAGGGGGTGTGGCATCTCAATCAAGATTAAAACGAAACTGATAAAGCAGCATATGGACCGGATAACAAATCAAAAAGCATGTTTATCCACTGAAGGAACTGGTTAATGGAGACTGCCAGCACGTTGCCATGGAAACACTGACTGTTGGCGCTGCACCATCTCATACCTTATCCAATACATTCCTGGTTGTTGGTAGTAGTCCAAAGACCCTGATCTCTTGATGGTAAACCCGTGGTCCAGCTGAGCAGAGAGAAACGGGGCAACTCAGTGGATCGACATTAGGCTAAAGAATTCAGACTCCAGAGCAAGCTGTTCCTTATTTAGTGCATATTTACTGTTTTCACTTTCAGAAGGCACTTATCTAACATCCTAAAGCTACGTACCGGAGACGAAAACAAAAAAGAAAAAAAAAAAAAGAAGTAAAGAAATAAAAGAAAAAAAAGATGCTAACTCCAGATTCGGTCTTGCTAAATTAGAAGCCAATTTATTCAAACTAAAATGGAGTTTGCGAAATAGGTTACTTAATGCATAATGCATTCATTTAAAAGTCTGACAAATATCTTGTTACCTCCAAAGACAGAAGTGCCCTTTTAAGTTGCACGTACCAGTAATGGAAAATTATCTTTTGCAATTAAACTGAGAGGTTTAATAATTTAAAAAAAAAAGTAGTGCAACCGTCACAAGGAGCAGGCTAGACAGACTACACAAGGCTTAAATTAGACTGCTTCATAATCATGGAATGTGTAAAGATGAAAAGAATCAGGTTTTGATACCCCATCAATCATGGTAATTCATTTCTAAAAATGCGTTAACCTTGGAGAGTCAGACTACTCAGAGCCATGAATAACATTGTTTATCATTTCAGCTTACACCTCATGCTCAAAAAGATAACAGTACAAAACTATTCAGTTTAAAATTGCACCAATTAAAGTCAAAATGGAAATGAACTTAATATTGTGTCCAGGAAAGTGTGCTGGTGATATTACTTAAGGAATACAGATCTTTTAAGTTTAGTTTATCATGAGCAGAATCATGTGCATAGGAACAAAGAGAATATGTTGTTTTCTCTAATCCTTCTGTGCTGCACTAACAGACGGTGGAGACATCATTTAGCTGAGTCAAATAAATTTTTAGGGGAAAATAACTTGAGGGATACTCTGCCTGCTTTAAAATTGTTAGTTGCGATGATTTTCACATTTTGCCCTATGAAGAGAAAAGGCCATTTTGTGCTTCAATAGGATCGTGGCATATATTTCCAATACTGATGACAGTTTCTAATTCTAAATTCAGAAAAGCAGTTCAACTCATTTCCAGTTACCAACCACTTTGAGGGTAGCTAGGAGCTTACTGCAAATTTAAATTTTACTTGATGACTCCCCTGCAAGTGTAGAATTTAAAAATTTATCCCATTTTGTTAAAACAATGCTGCTTTCATCTTATTTAGAATTATTTAAAGGACGTTTCCTGTTTAAAACCATGAGAACCTTGTACCTAGAGTTAATTTTCTGTTGGCTTAACTACACTGGTCTGCTATTGCCATCTACTGGTTTCCTTGTATGCTGCACATAAAATACACAAAAGGGATGTTTTCTTCAAAAGCAGATCCAAAATATTCCCTTGAAATTGAATAGCTAAGAAGTACTATAGAGAAATTCTGGAGAGTTCCCTCCTAGCACGAGCTGAAACAATTTTGTCGGTGTGGAAATCCTGCCATGAGAAACCCGACAAGTGGACAATGATCCCAGGACAACACAGACAAGAGATGGGAAGTGACGGACGAGGCAGTGGTTCATCTTTAAGCCAAGCAAAACTCACAGACTAAACTTGGCATCTCTTCCACACCATCCTAGAAACCCCAAACTGCTCAAAATGCTGCTTGGAATTTGTAATTTTATTTTAAAATCGGCAGAACACAGGGCACTGACCCATCTGCTGCCTTGACCTTGCCGGAGAGCAGGCAGTGGCCCTACACCCATGTCCCCAGTCCCACCGGGACTCTGCAAGAGGCAGAGAGCTGCACCAACTTTCTGAGTAGCTTTTCTCTTTTGCTGTCCTACTCCATTCCCCTGAGTCTCCAGCTGGAGTTCACTCCCATTGCTAAGACAGAGGCCTCACACCTTCTTTAAAAGGAAATTATCATTAGCCTTTTCCTCTGTCTTAACAATGGCAAAAATACAGGCACAAAAGTGACAACATACAGGCAAAGCTTTAACACTTCAGACAAGAACACAAGCGATGTGTTCATACAAGGAATTACAGTACATCTCTGAACTGCAGAAGCATTCTTAAAAAATTATTTTGGCTCTTAGTCACTTTAGCCACTGTCACTATGGTCCAGAGGGTACAACCACAGGGTATTGTTTTTATGGCCAAAGGAAAAAAAGGGATGACACCCTTGGAGAACTGAAGGAAAAAACTCTATCTTCAAATTTAAAAAAGACTATTTAGTAAAAGTCTGGTTTTATGTTTTTCCTGCAGTATCGTTTATAAACACCATAATGGAACTACAAAGCACTGTTTCTATTGGCGAGCTGTATGAGAAACCTGATCCCACAAATATTTTGGCACATGCTTAACAGTAACGTGGCCATCGGCCATTGTGCCACAGACCAGAAGGGCATTAGCCCAGCCCCTGTCTCCTACAGAGACCAGTAGCCAATGCCTACGACAAGAGTTTGCAAGATCTTTCTCCTACTCGCTCTCCCATCAGCAAGCAGTGTTTTTTAGGGACTTGTTAATTCTCTTGGTGTTTTAAAATCTAGCTCTCCAATTAAAATTTTGCTGGCAAAGCTATGTTGGTTTAAGGGAATTTTTTCCCAACTGACATAGCTGGCAGAACTTTTAATGATGTATTAATGTATCAACAGAAAAGTCTCTTCGCCTGTATACTTAATTTTGTTTAAGGAATCATCTTTTGCTACATCAGCAAGGAACTACTTTGCGAGGTATGCACAACGTGTTCATTATGGTAGTTTGTCCAAGTGGACAAATCCTTTCAAATGTGGACAAACTTGAAGTCTGGACACATGCATGAGAACTTTTAGGATGTCTCTGCCCTGAGTGGTCAGAGACAACTTTTACTGACCACATCGACAAAGCAGATGTAAGTCTGAAGCAAAAGAGTCAGTACAATGTATTTGGACATTGCTGAAGGAAGCCATAGCCATAGTCAACGTATGTAAAATACACGTGGCTTCAAACTTTCTCCCAGTCAAGCTGATCACAAACACATCTTTAGGAACTTAATTTTCATATTACAGTTTTAATTGGTGCATATGAAAAATATTGCTTGAGATCTTTGAGGTGTGTTACTTCTTACCACCAAAGAAAACAGGCATATAAGATCATACCAGTCTGAGGATAAATTAAGAACTAAATACCACATATTTGCTCTCTGTATACATAAATAGAGTTGTTATAAAACTCAAAATAATGCTAATATTTATCTTTTATACTCTTAAGTAAGCTATATAAATATATGCACATATTAACAAATTTTCACAAACACACACACAGATACAGATGTGTTATATAATATATAGAAGGCATTTCTATATATTATACACACAAGCACTCTCTCAAAAAGTTACAGTAAACATATAGGCAGGCACAATAAAACAGTATTTTTGTAGGAAATATACTTAGTGCACATCTTTAGTGCTGAACAATATGTTACAGCATCTGTACATGCTTTGAAAATTCTAAATGTAGAGCGGTCTTCGTTAATAAGATTTACTTATATGATATTTGAGATTGCACCGTTAAAGGAAGATTCCCAAATGTAAAACCCTGATGATGTGCATGTCAAATGTATATTAAGTATGCTTTCAAATGCAGAAACAACAATTAAAGGCTTTGTTGTTTTGCTTTTGGCTTGATTTTACTTATTAAATTAGTTTTGTAGAAAATAAACGTAATTTATTCTTAAACTCAAAATTATCTAGCTTTCTGGAACATTACCAAAACACTAAAGAGGTCTATACTTCCCCTGTCTTCCAAGTTTTTAGAAAATAATTGACACAAGCTAATCAAGCCACTTTCTGAATTCTATAAAAGTATTCTAAACATTTCTACTTTATAGGCCAAGTTTCAGGATTAATTGTGCCAGAGTATGATGTTCACCCATAGAGATGATCACTAAAAATAATCTGTTAAATTTCCAAACACTAAAAAACAAATAAAAGCCATTAAGAATATAATTATACAAGTACATTTTTTTTCCTGATGTAAAATGTTTTGCAGTGGAAAGATTCACTACAGTGCCTTTTTCATTACTCAAGTGTCAAACTGCTGTAAACAATTCCTTGGCAGAGCAACTGGGGCAAAGAAAAAAAAGAGGAGGGTGGGGAAATCAAAAACATAAAGGAGGCGAGGGATGGATGAGGACAGAGGCGTCATTTCTTGCTTTTAAGCTTTGAAGTCATTAGCATGGAGGATCTGAGCAGTAATTCTCATGGACAAGCGTGCTGGCAGTCCATTCGAAAGGAATACGGTTTCAGCTAGTCTATACAGAACATACCTGCATTTCAGATGAGCAATGGGTATGTGATGTTTTAGTTGTGGGAGAGCTGTTGCAGTATTATTGCTTAAAAATGAAAATAAATAAATGCTGACTATGTAAATGCTGACTATGTTAGCTGATGACTGAGAAAATCTAGGAAAAGCATGAGGAACAACTTGCTTCCATGTTGAGGACGTCCAGGGTTGGAAAGAGTAAAGAAAAAATATGAGAGAGGCACAGCTTGAAATTTTAAGTACTTATAGCAAGTAACTTTGAGAGAGTATCCGTTTTGCTGCACAAACAGTTCACACCTGTGAGCCAGATTGCATGTGCTGAGCTGAGTTTACTTCATGCTGATTTAACTCACCACTGGAGGGGCTGAGCTGAGAAACATGAAAGTGGAAACAGTACAAGAAAGTGTACATGTGCAGTCACACCACCTGCAATTTATGGAAGCTGGGAATGAACACTGAGTAATCTGATATGGGAATGGTTATGTTTAACGTGTCACTTACTTTTAGTGACTATTTGGAGCGTTAACATTACCATGAGTAATAAAGAAAAGCTTACAAACACAGGCAGATGTATCAAAAATGTGAAGGATGTGCATGTTACTATTCAATGGCATTAGTATGAATAATCTCATAATACCCCTAATATCTTCTGTGGGCATGTATATCTAATACACATGTTCATCTTTGGGGAAAAAATACAAATGTATGCGATGTATGCTACACTGAGGGTGCCATTGAAACCTCAGTAAAGCTTGGTCAAAAGTTTGGTCAAGCTTGGTTTCAGAAGGTCCGACACATTCTAGCCTGGAATGCCTAGACTGGATTTGCAACGTGTCAGAAGGCAGCAAGGAGCTCCATTAAGTCTTTACCCAATTAAGTCCTTCTGCCTAAAGGGAAGCAGCTTGCATGTGGCCGTACAATAAAATGCTGCTACTCAGCTAAATCTGAAGTGGCCATACTCATATCAACTGTGATGGTAGCAGTGAGGCATCATAGGTCTCTCTGATGTCTTCAGAGGAGAGAAGCTCAAGCTGCCATACAGATTTTCTGTTACAACTTTGAGGTAATTTCCATTTAAAAGTGCTGCTGTCCTCCTACAACCTCCGTGTGGCCTCAATCCATGTGATGATTCTGCTGTCAAGTAAAATGTCATGATCCCATAGTTGCATCTACATTGAAGTCAGGTCCACTGATTTTCTGGTAAAGTGTGGAAGTGTGGATACTGTTAGATCTCCTAGGGCTGTTAAATAACAATGTGACTCACAAGGAGAATCAATGGAGAAATTGTGCAGAATACCAGTCTCACTATATATTTATTAATTAAATGCTACAATTTTCTAAAGATTAACCCTCTCTGCTTTCTTTTGGTGGCATGTCCTAAACACACACTGTCTTGTGGACACATATTTAAGTGTTTTGGCTGTGTATTTCAGATGCTTACTGCTATGACAGAAACTCCAGCTGCCGTGCTGTTCGGTTTAGGGCCTGTGTTGAAATGCTTCTTTATTTTCCCAGCTACTGAGAGCTGATGTTCATTCTCTGGAAGGCCATCGTCCTGCAAAGAAATAAAGCAACAGAAAACTTCAGAGAGAAAAGGTGAAATACAGGAATTACAAGGTGATTCTAATAGTACATGCTAATATAGAAAAGTTAACAAAAAGGTTTGTAATGAAATATGGGTAAGTCATTGTCTCCATCAATATATCTAAGGTAATCATAAGATGAACATCATATTATGTCATGAACCAGACTCTCTCTTCTTCTTTACCCAATATCTTTAGGGACATGGTTTAGTGGTGGTTTTGGCAATATTAGGTTGATGGCTGGACTCAATGATCTTAAAGGTCCCTTCCAACCTAGATGATTCTATGATTCTATCTGCCTCTCAAACTTTAGGTGATGATAATTATTAATAATTGTTAAATGTTTTATTATTCTTTCTACTGTGTCTTAACTACCATTGCCCAGTTATTTTTAGATCCATTAATATTTCAAAGCTTGGTAAGCTCGGACCTGTTTATGATTCTGTTTACTCATGACATAAATTTAAAGATAATGACCTCAAAAGTAGAATGTGCCCAAGAGATTACAGAAACCAGAGGCCATGTTTTGGTAGAATGCAGGAAAGGATCTCCAAAAGTCCTGAGAGACACCAAGAAGGTCCTTGTCTCATCGTAAATGTTACAAACTTGGGGACTATGGGGTTGGGTGAATGTCCCAGCCATGGCTCAGTGAGTCCCACAGTAAGGAAACCCAGGCAAGATGGGAGCTGAGACATGTCCTGGCTGAGACCCTTGGGACAGGTAAGCATGGGACCTCACCAGTGCCAGGATGTATCATTGGTATGTCTGCAGGCCAGGGGAGACACCATCTCACGGCTTGCTGTGGTGTTCCCCTGAGACTGTGACTGTACCGTACTAAAACCATAGTTAAACAAAGCCACCTCTGCAAACCAAATCTCCAACTGACTGATAATAAGGGACTGCAATTCCTTCCCCCAATCCCAAAGCACACAAGCCTGGGATGCTGTGGGGAAAAGAGAGACAGACAGAGGTACAGACTGCCTGGGAAAGCAGAAAAGGGCTGGAGCCAACTCTGGGTGACCTCTTCTTCCTCGCTGAAAGACACATGTTCTCAACTTGAGCTAACCTGAGGTATAAGTAGGCACACAACTGCATGGCCAAGCAGAGACAGACACATGTTCTACTGTCATGCCACCAAACGAGCTGACTGTGGGCAAGCTCCAGCCCAGAAGCCATGCAGCTGGGCTGGGAGGTGCCTCCTCCCAGTTGAGACACACCACTTTGCAGAGCAAAATTGTCTATCTGCACCTGGGCACGCAGGCAACCTCAATGCTGAAGCAAAACTCCAGCAGAAGGAAGGGAGTTTGCACTTTTGTGCAAGTCAGCAGGTTGAATTCGAGCCCTATAGAAGAAAGGAGGTTTTTTTTTAGAAATTGCAAAAAAGATGCTTATGTCTGAGAAAAGTGCAAAAAGCCACTGCTTGGTGAGACTTCCCCACTTAGCAGACCACGCAGGATTTCAGGCAACAATGTGCAGAATAGATGGAATAGGCAACAAAGTGCAGAATAGGCAGAATATGCAATGGTCATCCTAAGCTGGTACTGCACGGTATGTTCAGCTATCCCACAGCTGAAAAAGTTCTTAAATACCACTGAAGCGAAATCCCAGCAGAATACAGGCAAGCAAGAGACAAGATCAGAATACAGAGAGACGACAGACACTTTTTCGCCTGGCTTTGCAGCAATTCCGAGTGCACTTAAAGAGTTACAGAGTCACTGCAGTAAATCATTAGTTCAGTGAGCACATGGGAATTTTAGGGAGGTTGGTTAGGGTTTGTTATTTATTTAGCTTGGGGAGTTTGTGTTTAGAGATCCCTCACTCACCCCTTAACAAAATGTCTCAGCTGGCAAAATATGGTCAAGTGCACACAGCTGCAAAACACAAAACAAAACAATACAACCCAGTAGCTGATTATTGTCTAGCACTGGGGAGTCTTGGCTCGGTGGTATATGACCCCTAAAAATAACCTGCTTTCCGCTGACCTCGCCTTTCCCAGAAGAAAGCTAGTCTGTGAAGTGAACTCTTCTTCACTAGAGGGGGGGAAAAAAAAATCATTCTCTTGGCTTTCTTGACATGAAAGCCTGCCAAACGCTCATGTCGTCTTGTCAAAAGACTAAATTACGGAGAAGACAATAGTTACCAAGACTGTGGTAATATTTTATTGGTGAAGCACCGCAGCCACAGCTCTGGTGGCAACGTGCCAGAAACACATATTTTGGGCTCCAGCTTTTAGATGAAATATCTTCCAGCTCAATTTAAGATGCAGTATAGCGATATATGGGAATTACTCTATGGTTATTAAATTATTTTACTACTGTTAGTGCTACCTGGTGTTTAGTAGTTATTTCTTCTTTTTTTATTATTATTCCAATGAACTTTATAAACAAGCTAATATAAGCTGGCTCCTGGAATCACTTCAGCCAACAATAAAATAGATAGATATTGAGGGTGAGAGATGACAGCTGTTTAACTACATACAAAACAAGCTGCTCAGCAGTTTAAAAAGGCAGGAAGTGAAAAAAACCCCATCAGATTCACCAGAATCAGCAGGGAAAGTTGTAGAATTGGAGAACAGACTAAACATTACTGACAAGAATTTCATCAGGTTGCTGTAATGGGAAGGATGTCAGCCCCCAAAGAGGTTAACTGTTCCTTTCCCCTATTTTAACCTTATGCTATAGGAACTGCTTCTTGCAGCAGGTTAGGAACACAGAATTTCATCTCAGCTTTAGCAGCCAGGCCAAGATCTTTTAAAGATGACTAGTCATTTTTGGTGCTCAACTCTGGGAACTTCAAAGGCTCATGAGCTTCAGCAAATATTGACTGCTGATGCTCTGAAAGAAGCGCTCTCCTGAACACATCTCAGAAGTTGAGCAGTCAAAATCCTTTGACAGCTTGAAAACTCTGGTCCACAATATGAGTTTTTACCTGGTCAATGCAAACTGCTTGGGATCTTAAGATACTTTTTTTTTTTTTAAACAGTCTCCACAAAATACCTTTCATATTTGCAAGAACTCAAAACAAAATTTAAAAAAAAAAAAGAGGCAGAGGGTCTGGGGATCATTTAAGTAATTAATAAACACTGTTTTCATATTTGTATTGTTCTCTATGGCAGGAGACATTGCCACTCAAAGAAAAGAGAAGTGTTTAAAAGATGGAATGATTTCAGGATTCCCAGACTCTTACAGCTCTAAAGCACTCAGATCCTTTTCACAAGCTGGTCACAAGAGATTTACTTTCCAGGTCTAAAATCATCAGATGAATAGGTCATTATATAAGTAACAGCAGAAAATTAGAGCAAATAGAAGTGCTGGAAAAGCTTTTGGACTCTGTTTCCTTTAAGAATTACAAGGAAATTTTTCTTTGGGCAGTGTCCTAGGGTGTAACCAAAAGTAGTGCAGCTGCCAAATATGAAATGTCTTTTTAAATTAACTTCCTTTAAAATGTTCAGCTTATTGCTTGGTTATTCATTTCTTTTGCACAGAAATTTCCAAGGCAGACATGGTTAAGCAAATATGTAAAAGCTCCAGTTTCCCTAATTCTTTTTAGGCTGGTGTGTGCCATCTTCCTCCTCCAGCAACAACACACCACATTTTATATTGATTATTTTAACAGAGAAGGATTTACAGAATGCAATCCATCCCTTTCAGCATTCACTGCTCAATGCTGTATTAGGAAATCTTTACAATTTATACAACAAAAAGAGAGTACGTTTGTTCTGTAGCTTGTACAGTGTAGTTCAGATTATCAATATCATCAGTGTTTAAAATGCCAGGCCTCAAGCTTCCAGCCTCTTTTATAATTTCTTGGTTTTGCAAAGAATTTGAGCAGGTAAAGGAAAGAGCCGGGGTCCCTGTAGGGGAAGTATAAACTGATGGATTTGTTTCCAGGTCTAAGTGTACTGCATAGGAGAGACAAATCCAAATAAACTAAATGGAGGGGGCAAGGAACTGCTGCTGAATTGCATTTAAAATTCAAGATCTCCATCTGTGGCAGTGGCATGTAGCCAACTTCTTTTCAGGTTTTGTTTTTTTGAATTGAAAACAGCTGGGGTATTATTGACATAGGAACTGCTTTACTGGTCTGACTCTGACCATAACAAGTTTTGCAGTTTCCAAGAGGATTCCAGCTATTTTTATAGCAAAAACTGAAACCGAAATGAGGGTTGGCTCCTACTGAAACTGTCAAAGCACATTCCAGGAATCTCAGCAATTTACCAAGTAATCACATAGTAAGCAGCTATAAAGTAGAATGGTTATTTACAATCTACAAAATGGTTTTATACAGTGTAAGCAGTTACAACACTTCTATCAAAGGTTTGATCAAAGAGAGAAAATGTTTCTTAAAATTGTCGAAGAAAACACATGCCTGCTTTTCCAGCCAGCTGTCCTATCCAGTATTTTAGCTGCAAGTTTACCACTCTGTGAATAGGTTCAAAATCGAAATAAGAAAACAGAAAGTGAAGTCCAGCATTTCACGCCACAGAAAAGTATTTAAACAAGTTATCCGGGGAAATGAAATGTTAGGTGAAAACTCCATGTGCCATTTCTTCTCAGAAAGACAGTATTTAACAAAAGTTGCAGATAATTACTCAGGTGATTATGACACATAGATCTCAGAGCCTTTCATAAACAGGAATGAATATATTAATTCCCTGTCCTGAAGGTGGGAAATGAGGTACAGGGAAGTTGTGTGGCTGACTTGCAGCTGGTCAAGCTGGTGATGATATGGGGATGCAAGGCTGGATCTGACACCAGTGTATCATTCTGCCTCTGTACACAAGAGGGTGTCCCTGCCAGGCAATCTACTGCGTACTTCCCAGACCCACTTCACAGAAGTGTCCTTTTTCACGAAAGCATTTAAGCACCTGCTTCAACTCAGCCATGTTCTTATTTCTCCTGAAGTGAACTAGGGTTTCAGTGCCATCTAGTTAATTTTATGCCTAATATTAAGCATTTCCATGTGTGATGCCTTGAAATAGGAGCAAGGTTTGGAATGTGCTCAAGCACTTTCCTGAAGTGGCCCCAGTGCTGGCCTTTCTCCTTCCAGAAAAAATATCTGGAGGATACATAAGAGAATTCAAAAGAGGTTTTGATCTGTGTTACAAACTATCGTTAGCGTATTGCTGAAGACAAAATACTGATGCGTCTCAGTTGCTAAAAGCAGCGACTGGACAGAAAAAAAAGAAGTTACAGAACCGTCATGGAATATTCGTTTCACTTATTTATGGACAGAATGGCTACAGGTTTCGATTGCAAAGAATTATAATCAGCATAAAACTATGAGAAGTGCAGCAGAGGCAGACCAAAGGTAAACTGAATACAGTATCTTGTTTCCAATAGTGCATCGTAGTCATTGTTTATGAAAAAGTGCATTTAATGAAGACAAGTAGATCTTGAACTTTCCCTGGTATATTCTCTAGCTTCTGCCAACCAAGTACTGAAGAACTTTGAGAGCCAAGAGTTGTATCCAGACCACCATACTTAATAGGAACCAACAGTCTCATCCTCCAAAAATGTATTAAACTCCCTTTTGAATCCATTTATACTTGGCCTCTACAGCATCCCCTGGAAAAGGGCTCTGCATTTTAACTTATTGCACAGAAACCCAGGAATTTGCCACGGTGCTTCAGTACCCAGAGTTCAGGTTTGGTTAACAGAGCTCTGAAGTGTTAAAAGATTTTAAGTCCTGGCCCCTTTCCCTGTCCCTCCCCATCAGCGGGCACTAGCAAGGGCAGTGAGCAGACCCTCATGTCCCCTGCACACCATCACCACCACATTACTGAGAAAGAACTGCACCTCTTCTTCTTAATACATCTTGCTAAAATACCTTCCTAAAATACATGGTGGTGTAACTGAAGCCAGAAAAAAACCAAAAGGCATCTGGGGGGAGCATTAACAGTTCCAATGTATTTTCCAGAAAAAGAGGAAGATTAGTGACCACATCCTTATGCGGTGTAAACAAGCAATGTTTCAGAAGTGTGCAGACTGACACCGCGGGTGACCTGGCCTCTCTGCGGCTTCTGATCAGTCACTTCCATCTCTTCCTCGGCAGCAACCCAGAAATTCCCACCCGTCCTCCTCCCATGGACACAGAGAGACACCTCAGTCACCAAAAGCCATTACAAACCGCAACAGAACGCTATGTCCAAGGACAGCAGTTGGCACCAAGGAAAACTAATGTTTCAGCTGCTTGAATGTCAGCTTAAAAATGAAAAGATTTTCATCAGATATTTACCTGGATCCTTTCACTCTTCATACACTGCAGAAGTGCTCTGCATGAAATAGCATTTAAAATTATAAGAAAAATGGTTTGGGCAATAAGGGAGCCTTGAAGACTAAAGCAGATACTTGGTAACCCTTTAACTGATCACCACTATTCTGGGGTATATGGAGGACACTTTCATAAGAAAACAAAAAAAAGATTTGAGGTTACTGTATATTTGAATTTTTAGAATAGTGTTTTAGTGAGAAAAGTATTTTGGATACAGCAGCTGAGGGATGAAACAGTATTCCAGACAGGACTGCACACTCAAACTTGCAACAAACAAACCAAAACATTATTTCTTCCTCCTTTAATTTTTTTTCTCTGCTCATCCCAACTATATTTCTTTTCTCAATATTCCCTTTTGAATTTGACTCTGGACTTTCTCCAGTTTTTCTTTCTTGTCATCCAAATATTTTAAGACATATTAAATAGTCTGAAATAATTAACAAATATTAAGCAGTGTCCTTGTCTCAACATTAAAGAGAAATCTGTTTACTCTTTGCCAGATTTATCCATATGCCACCTCACTGATTACCACTTTTATGGCAAATGTCCAGTCGCTTAGAGATAAGCCAGGCTACACAAATAGCTATTTCATGGTAACTGAGATTAAATGGACATGGCTGCACATAAATATATGTATATTTCAACGTCAGAAGCTAAATACGATTCTAAAGGTTTCCCTGTTTCATGCTGGATCAAGTAGGCTTAACACTATGGACTATATTTCAATAGCTCTTAATCATGACTGTCAGATTTTTGAGTCTATCTGATTTCAGGAGAGCAAAATGTGTCACTGAACCCGCAAGCTGATTGTTAGAGGTATAAATTTGTCAAGTGTGGTTGAGATTTGTTGAAAACCTGGCCCAAAATATTTCAGAGAAAATGCAGCTGAGCATGCATAAAATAGTGAATACTCCAAGGTAAGTGTGATATACTAAACCAGCCTGTAACCTAGCATATTTCCAGTTAAATCTGTGGCATTTTAAGAATGTCCTGGCTCCAAAAGGGCATAGAAAGGACTTGACAGAAAAGAGCTCAAAGGCGCCAAATTACACGCATCATCTCCAAGCCTGCAAATACTCACATTAACCCATGGATGCTCAAGAACTTGCAAGGCAGAGAATCGCAGATCTACATCTACTTGAAGCATCATTGTGATAAGTTCCTGAGAAATGGAATACTGGGTCAAATTCAAAGAACATTTTTTAAAGAACAAATCAACATTGTATTCATTAAAGTGCTCTTCAACTGATTTTGTAAGAGTGCTCAAACAGAGTGAACTACTAACCGCAGAAATATATTAAGATTATTAAAAAAAAAAAAGAACAACTATGAACTGCTGAACTTCAAGCTGAACTTTTAAATCAATATCTAACAGTACCTTGAAAAGCTAGAAGACAGTTCTGAGTTACGGTTCTGTAGCCACTGTTTAAGAGAAAAGCACTTAATATATAATGTACAAAACAGATGGTCACATGAAATTAGGTTAGCTTCCCATTAAGAAAAAGCCAGTTCCTCTCTAGGAAAAAAGCCAACAAATCTAGAATTTTACTTTAAGCTCTTGTATAAATGACATAGAAGACATTAAAAAAAAAAAAAACACTTTAAAAAATATTTTTTCATCTTTTGATTTCCTCTGCAATTACCTAGTTTTCAACTAGCATCTAAATAAACATAGATCTAATTCCACCAGTAAGTGGAATGCACAGAAAACAGAATGGCAATATGACAGCAAATAAAGGGGCATCACCAAAGACCAAAGTTCATAACTCTTAGTGACAAGGAGAAGTTAAATGAATAGGCTAATGCTTCAAAGCAGTAATTTTAGACTGAACTATTTGGAAGGAGTTTCACAGGAGAACACCACTGGCAAAGGACTTCCAGAGCTCTCATTTGTGATGCTACAAAATAAAACCTGCTACAACACAATGATGTGGTTTAGAGGAGTTCTTCCAACTCCATGACTGTATCACATTCATTAACCTCATTAGTTAACAGGCTAAAATGCTAGTCCTGATCTCCCTCCTACATATCTGTAAAAGCAGGATGTAACTCTCTGAAGAATGGAGATTCAGAATGTAGAACACTACTCTCATCACCTGCATCCACCTCCAAATTTCATATTTTTTTGAGATTAATTAAAGCCTGTCACACTGAAAGGAATTGGAAGACAGGTTTACCTGGATTTGCCTTAGAGGCTATAGAATTAAACTGGGAGAAATTACCAACTTATCTACAGGATAACTGTATGAATAGCTTTATGGTTTTGGCTTTTTTTTTTTTTTCACTTATGTATACGTATTATCTCTCTCATAGTGAATGCCAAGCCTACAAAATCTGTGAGTTAAACTGTTGCTCCAGTGCACTAATGAGAGTTAAAAAATTTGATGTGCTCTGCAAGTATAATGAACTACGTCAAGATCTATACCTGAAAAGGATTGTATCTGCCGTAGCACACCTCAAGCTCTACCTACATCCCTTGTGTCATGTGCCAAAAGGCTACAGCCCGTGGTGTGGAGCAAGCGGCCAGAACAGGTCTGTATTTCATGCCACACTGACAACAATAAGGAGTTACAGGGAATGTGAGGTCTGGTTTTTTTTGACAGAAAGAAACAACAGACATATCATCTAATGGGATTAAAAAGGGGAAAACAGCCTCCCAATAATAGTATTATAAAATAACCAAAGGCTCCAGGTTGGTACCAGGTCCCCATCATAAGTACATATAAAGCACAGTCCCAGGGAGCTTTCTAGCTAAGTGTAGGTCAAGCAAAAAGTTACTTAAAATTTTTCTTGCTCAGTAAGGGCTGCTGGTGTCTCTGTTGTGTGAGACACCATATTGGATACAGGGTCCATTTCAGTACCACCTGGAGTCTAACAGACAGGCAGTGGTCAAACAACAGCACACTCGGTGACCCAGAGGAATTTGTAGATGTAGCAGGAGATGTATGAGACATGTCAAATACAGCACTGTGAAATAACAACATGCTTTAGATACCGGAACTGGGTAGAAGGAAGAAGTATCATACAGAAGAAAGTATCATAAACTATAAAACCCACCTTTGCAGAGTCAGAAACGTTGTCCCAATATGGAGATGGAAAATCCACCTGTCCCATCAAAATCTGATCGAAAAGCACTTCTTGGTCATCTCCACTTCTGTAAAGTAAAAACCAAACAAAAACAACAACAAAACCCACAAAGAAATTATTTCCAGAGCTGGTTTCAATAGGCTTCTTGAAATTGCTTTTAATTGGTCATCCCTTAATACACTTTTGGAAGCTGTTGATTCCCCCCAAGCATGCAACCATGGTGTGAATAGTGAGACCATATGTCAAAGTGCATTTGGTACATTCTCTCTAAGGTAACCTGCTTGTCTTTAGGATTGTCAGCAACTTTGCAATTGGTTTGAGGGGGAGAAAAGACCTGACATGTCCTTATTAAGCGGCTTACATTTTCATTACCTTTTACCGACCACAAAATATGTTGAATTTGATCCATGAAAGAAGATGCTTATTTCACTGTGTATTTTAAACATCAGGCAAAGGCACCCAGAACCCGTAATGGAGGCTCTTGTTTTGTAATGCAATGAAGTTTAAACTAAAATAAACAAACATGAGACAGAGATTTTACAGTAAATCACAGATATTTATGGGGTTTGTGTAAATTACTATGCAGAGCACTGGAATAAACAAACCCTACGAGCAGAGAACTTTTTCTAGTGCTTGACGCAAAAGTAGAACAGGGACCAATTCACAGAACAAGGATGGGTGAATAGATCAGTCCATACCCACGGAACGGAGGGAAACCACAGAGCAGGATGTAAGTAATCACACCCGCTGCCCAGATGTCCACCTTCAAGCCATATCTAGAAGTGTGAAAGACATGGTTAGAGACATCCAACTCCTATGAACCACAGCACAAGAACAAAGGAAACATTTTCAGAATTATTAATAATTTCTTATATATTCTCATCTGAACTTTCTCTATGTCCTAACCATGTACCCTAATCCCACATTCAAATCTTTTTTACATTTACGTCTTAAAACTACATTAGATCAGAATGTTGGAGTGCACAGAAGACATTGTACTTTATTCTTGAGTTAGACAGTGATGCCTGCCAACATGAAGACTGCAAATGTGACACCAGCTGCTCAAGCCAGCAGACATTTACTCTATGGAACAAATCAGAAGAAGAGGACAGTGCATCATAATGAAATAAAATTAAGTGAACGGTGGTCAGCAGTCTCTGGGGACAGCTTAAGAATTACTTTTATTGTACCTGCAAATGGCTAGTTAGCAACTCAGTGCTAAGCTGGGAAGTCTGAGGCCAACAACTGTCAGAGGAACCTGATATAACTCCAAAGTTGGCTGTGCTCTGAGCTGGTTAGGACAAGACAACCTCCAGAGGTCCCTTTCAACTAAGTTGTTGTATAAGCGATGATTCTGCATCATACCCAAGCAAAGGCAGCATAAAAATCTTAACGGTAAGAACTCCCATCTGGCACACTGGCGAGAACATGCTCCAGTGTGTACATATCAAGGAATCATCACTAGAAGTGATTTACCCAGTTTCAGCAATGATTTCTGGAGCTACATATGTTGGGGTCCCACAAACAGTATATAGAGGTCCATCCACAATTGTTGCTAGTCCAAAGTCTCCTAGCTTCAGGGACTTGCTTCCATCTTGGTGTTCATAAACCTAAATTAGGAGGAAAATTCAAAGGTTTAATACAATACCTTCAAGGTAACTACTGTGTCATTTACTAACTCACTAAGATGTTCCTCCTAACTTACAGTCTTTTTTCTCCTCCTTACCAATAACATAGCTCTCTGAATGCTTTGAAAATTCACATTTGACTATTTGGACACACATTTCACTATTCACTATTTGGACAACTTCCCTTGAATGCACTCAGGGTATTTGGGAAAGACTTGCCTCCCTACCTGGCCAACACAGGACATACTACTTGCTAGAAGCTAAAGCTTAGAAGCAAAGGTCTGACCTTCCAGCAGTGACATTCCTAGGTTAAGTCCCCACTGACAACAACTCAGAGAGTAGGGTTTTTGAGTTTATTCATGTTACTTCGCAGAGCTTAAAGGCTTGCATGGGAATTTCAACTTCTTAGATAATACAACTGTGACTGCACTGATAGTAGCAACAGATTCTTCTCTGTGCATTGAAGTCACAAGACACAAACCTGGATGGACTATTTCACCTAGAAACGCTGTCCTCTTGGATGACTGTTAAACACCAATCACTGTCTTAGTGGTATGTTACCATCATCATCAACAGACGTTGCATTGGTACAACTGTTAATGAGTATACATGAAAATCCTGTCTTAAAATGTGGTCTTCACAGCAGCAACATCATCTTCATGGGGTTTTATGGGTGCAAAGGGAGATTAAGATACTCACAAGAAAAAACCTAGAAACATCTATAAAAAATACACAATTTTAAAAGCTAGCTCAATGCAAAAGAACAAGTCCAAACCTGCAAACACAAAAAATTTACCAAAAAATGTATAAAATAAAAAAGACTAAAATGTGTCTAAATTAAATACTAGGCTGTGTATACCTTAATACCCATCTTGACCAGCTACTCCTACATCAGAAATCACATTTATCTTCAACTGTTTGCAGAGGAAAATCCCCACTTTTTCTTACAAAAATACAATAAATTCTATAATGGACAGTTCACTTGGTGCAAAAATGAAATCTTGAAGTCTCTTGCCACTGTTTGCTACAGATCTGCTATAGCTCATAATAATTAGCTATATTATACAGGCCACCCTAGTTTCTCCTTTGTTAATGTTAACTATGGTTAGAGAGAAAACCCCTCTGTCCTGAATCCCTCCTACTGGTAGATACATCCATAAGCAGACATTCAGAATACACAAAATTCTTCTCCTTTCCTCGTGTTATTTTTAATAATACAACTGGATCTTTAAGAGGACCAGCGATTTGATATGGATTCACATTTCTTTGCTACTAAGCCAGAAAAAAAAGATAGGCTTACTGAAAAGCACTGGAAAAAAAAAAAAAAGCAATTATGGTTTTATTAAAAACACAGATTGTTAAATACATCTGGTTCCTGAAACTAAAGAAAGTGCTCTCTGAAATGGCAGTAATAAATCTAATTTCAACAACAGTTTTAATTAAAGGCTAGAGACTAGAGCTTTAAATATTCACTTGCTGAAAAATGTAAAGTGTGCACTTAGACATCAAGAGCTAAATCCAGTCTAATTAGCATCTCATATTCTAATTCATGTAGTTATCTTTTACAAAGCCCTCCCTGATTTGTGTTAACCTAGTGAACGTTCCTAAGATTCCTCCTTCAACAGACCGCACCTTGTACGACTCATATATCCTAAAAGTTAATTATGGAAAAGGCTTTTTTACCAATATTTACCAGTGCAGAATGTTTGGTACTCTGCATTTTCTAGTATTTCTCCCCATCTGTTCCCAGGAATTACTTTCCTTGGAAAACTACTTCAGTTGACTTGTAAAACTGAAGAAAGTAACTTTTCCTCACCCTGTTATAACTCCATATTAAAAGGAGCCCAATGTGAAGTTGTGGTATGTTACTTGCCAGTCAAGGAATGCAAAAGATAATTTAATGCTCATGTTATTCAGAACAAACGCTATATATGTTCCACTGCATTTAAATACTGAAGGGCAATTAAAGAAATGGGGATTAGTGCAAATTACCCACTATGTAGTGCTTTCACTGTTTTAACTAAGCAATAAAACTGTGTAATTGTACAACACTAATTGAATGCAGCTACACGTAATTGTGTGCCACCATATGTATCCTATTACTATAAAGACTGTCAGTATTTTCTAAGCTGCTCTTGTGATCAGTGCAGATGGCAACAGTCAGAGAAGTTGTTCTCTAGGGTTTATTATATGGCTATAAAGACATCCCATGACTTGACAAAATAAACGTGCTAAATAGCAGCAATTATGAAAAATGTTCCAATTAAAACATGCAAGACGCTCTCTAGAGAACAAAAAAATGATAAAAAATTACAGGTATTCAGAATACCCTAAGCTCTTGGCCAGTTGACTGTTAGGTGGGCTTTGAAAGCCTTAAGGATAATAAAGAATATTTAAGCACTTACAGAAATCACTGGTGTTGCATGTATGATGTTTGAGACAGGTTCACACACACAAAGATTTATCAGCAGGGCGTATAGCTGATGGCACACATTTGCTCTAAGGGTGAAAGTTACTTTTGGGGAAAAGGGAAAACCAAAGGAAACAAAGAGGGAGGTGAAAGGGAAAGCTCTCCCAGGAGCTGTGAAGAGATGCAATAAGGAGGCTCCAGATGAGCATTGTCATCTGGGCGGGAAAACCTGCTGCAACAACACTGCTGGGGTTTTGCGGGTGCAAGACCATGACAGTAACGGTGTGAAGGCAACAGCACAAGAACAAGAGAAAAATATGGCTGTGACCACCTAGGTGAAGCGTTACAGAGCTACAAATGAAAGGCAGGCTACAGAAGGCAAGTAGAAGGTCTTTACCAACAGAAAGGCCAAGACCATATGGCATTTTCCAAGTGTTTTATAAATGACATGAAAATAACCTGAATTGCAATCTTGTGATACAAGGAACTACTCATCCCATTTGACAGATAAGGCTGCAGATGGCCAGTGCCAGAGACAAGGTCAGAACTCAGGTAAGGCTGGTTCCAAAGTATTCTTCTAAAACAGCCTTTGTTTCTTTCAATGACCTGATAAACCTTAGAGAATTAACATAATTTGTGAGTGAAATGCTGACTGTTGAGAGTTAGGATGCTACAAGAGGTTAAGTGTGTGCTGCATCCTCACTGCTCAGTATCATTATCAACGTAGGACCTTTACATACGCACACCACCAGAAAACTCTCTCAGAAACAATTCAGCTACAATGCAAACAGTGTGATTATTCCTGGCAGTGGGTAATTACCAGAAAAGGCTGGGCAGGCAAATCTAATCCTTTCCCTGTTGCCCCCACCTCTTGCCTATTCCTTGAAAAGCTTAACTCTACTGCTGTCAGACTTTAGGCATTTAGAGACATGTCAAGCCAGAAGCAGGACAAGCCATGCCCCAGACCAAGACCCTCCTGTGCACTCCAAGTCACAGTATTAATGAATCCTGGCATGTGATTGCCATAACTTCTGCGCGTAGCCACCTATGAACACCAGCACAAGGGCTGCAGAAGAAGTATCAATCATTCATGTCTAGTGAAACTTCTACCCAACATGTTTTTAGCAGTTTCTGGAAAATGAGGGCAGGCTACTTCCTCACCCAGAAGTATAAATGCACCTTTCACTAGAGGGACGTCAACTGTAAACATCCCACTCCCTGGAAGTCTAGTGAGATCTACTTGAGTCAGCTTTCCCATAAAACCTCTTCACTGTCAAGTAGGACTAAATGCCCTAAGCCATGGCAGAAAGCACACAGCTGAGGGAACTGATATTCTATGTATCTTAAATGTTGTTTTATGGTTGCAGAATATATGGGGAATTGGGACATCTTGATACTGGAACATGTCAGCAAATTCGGGAACACTCAGAGAACAGTGGAATAATCATGATAAATTAATTTCTCAGGAGAAACGTCAGCTGGAGAACACAATTGTTGCATTCAAGAGAGCAAAAATCTCAGAAGAAGAGTATGTTTTTCATTGTCTTCAGTGGATACAGATTCAGTCAGGAAAAGGAAGATTTAGACTGTCCATTTGGGAAAGTGGCTTAATAAAAAGTGTTGTAGGATAATTTGGGAGATGCAGCAGGGAAAGGAAGGACACTGAAGTGTCTTCCTGGTTGTGCTCTGATGTACTGCATGATTAGGGCATAACATTTACACCCACCACGTTTGTAAAACTGAACTGCTGCTAATTACTTAGGCAGCTGCAGAAGTACAGGATAGTCTATTGAAGACAGAACACCTTTGTATTTATGAGAAGTTTTAAATTATACTGCAACTTACTAAAAGGTCACTTCTGGTGATCATTGGAACAATTCTGCCAATGTGTCCTGGGGAACAGTCTAGACATACCAGCTTATGTTACTGTAATTTTTTTCTTAAGAGAGCTTTACAATGCTAAGGTTAAAATTAGAAGACCAATGACTTAAGAGACAGAAACAAACCTGGGGGGTGTGTGGAGGGAAGGAGAAGCACAGACCTTCTCTCACACAATTCCAAGTTACCAACAGTACTAAAAGCTGAATTTTTACTTACCAGTAGATTCTCCGGCTTGATATCCCTGTGGACAATGTTCAGGCTGTGAAGATATTTGATGGCACTGGCCAGATTGTAAAGCATCCCACTGGCATCTCGCTCTGTATATTTGTTGGTGGAAGTAATAGCATCAAAAAGATCTCCTCCCTGGAGCAAAATGACCACAGCATATGAGTAACACTGTTTGTGAAATAACTGAAAAAATTAGGGAAGATCAAGGAACATCATTTATAGAGGAGGAGGAGAAGGGAGGAGCAGCACAGTTTCCTTGCAGCTATAAACTATGGGTACTGTGATGACATCCTCCATAATGGCAGCTGAACATATCAGTAATTCACAACCATTTGTCATGGCCTAGTTGGTCAGGCAAGAGGCTGGAGTCTCTACTGCAAACTGTTCCCACCTGCTGTTGCTTTTGTAGCATGTCCAGCACTTCCCAACCTGTATGTTCAGAGCCCCTGTTGCAAATTTCTGGCATGCCTACATACTTGCCTGTCATGATGCTGCATACCAGCCCTTTCCACTCTTTCTCACAAACAGGGCAACACCAAATTTTTGCCCAAAGCCTGACTGAACTCCAGAAAGATGAAGGAACTCTGAGCAAAACTCAAAACAGCTACATGTCATCACTGCTAGCGTATTTTAAAAGTTTCTTTCCATCTCATAAAACTTTGAAAATATGGATTTTAGAAACCACTTTCTCTACACAAGATGTGAAGTTTTTGGTAGTGTGATGCTTCTTGCAGCTAATAGTGGAGAGTTTTCTGGCATATATGTCAATTATACTGGAAGACACTTGAGAATTAACATTAGTATTTCACCACAGCTACAAACAGAGATTGCAGCTTGTCCCATTTCCAGCTCATTGTGCTGTCAAATTCAGCTAAAAGCTACTGCCAGTGAAAGAAAAACAAGAAAACAAGAGAGAAAGAAAGGAAAAAAGAAGAAAAGAAAGAAAAATAAGTGGAAGTCCTCAAAGCTGAAATGATCTTCACCAGGATCTGAGGCAGCCATGACATTTGGACTGTATTTCCAGAGCTGAGCTGGCAAGTGGGAAGAAGAACACGTAAGTGCTTGGAGAAAGACCAAAATTAAAGAAGAGCTTAAGGAGGAAACTTGTCAGAGTGGAGGAAAAAACAAACGTCTTTTGGAGATACTACTCAGAGGTATTGGGCCTTTAGCCAAAAGCAAAGCAGCATCATAAAGAAAACACAGACCAACAAAAACAAAAAAAAAAAAAAGAGGAGGAAAAGGATAATTCTGCAAAGTAATGCAAAAAATCCATGCTGTAGTCAAAACATCAAGAAAAAACCACAGGAGACTGTGTTTTAAAGAAAAAGTAGGTATTTTTTGAAGGCAACAGAGGAGTCCCAGCTTTGCCAACTCTCACGATTTTATTAACACCCTCAAGTTATTTGCTGTTTTTTAAAGGCTTAGCTCCAGAGTAAACATCATTTTCACTAAGAGAAAGGAGGAGGGGAAAGAAACAAAAAAAGAAAATATAATTTTTCCAGGAAACACAGCTACGGAGAAAAAGGTAGGAAAAGACAATTACCAAAGACTCAATCCCAAGAAAACAATCATTCCTTGTTAAAAAAATCCAAACAAACTTCTAAGAATTTTGCATTGTTGAGGTGCAGCTGAAGTCTGCCAGGGCAGGTTTATTCCCACTGAGGATGCAAAACCCCAGCTTTGGAAACTGCTTGCAGGCAACCATTGTCAAATCTGGACCGCATCAAACCCTCTTGCTCTGGCTGGTCACTGATCAAGACACATCAAGATACATAGTGTCAAGGAAAAGGAGGAATAAAAGGCCAAGCTAAACCAGACAGAGGATTAGAGAGAAAGGCCAAATATTTGGCAAAAGTACAATACCATGTACTTCATGGCATTACCTGATCCCTAAGTATTAGATATCAGCATGTGGCAAAATATGTGGGATAAATAATCTATCTTCCCTAAGCTCCTTCCTGTGAAGCCTCTGTACCAGCTGCTTTTTAACATGAGGTAGTGGATTAGACAGATCTTTGGTCTTATTTAATACATTCCAGATGCTCAGGAGAAGTGTCAATAACATCAGCAAAGGATCTGCCTCCAAACAAAGAAAACAGCCTGAGCTGAGATGTGAGGGGCGAGAAGGAAAGAAGCTAAACCTTAAAAGGAGAAGGGAAAATTTCAGCCTAAAGTCAGAAGAAAAAGAAAACGTGCAAGAGAAACCTAAACTCAGAAAAAAAAGAGGGGCTGCAGAGCACGTTACCAGAGTCAAGCCAATCTAAAGCAGAATTGCTTTCTCCAGCTAAGCAGCCTATTTTACTTGGTAAAGTTTCTTACCAGGTAGCTTGGTAAGAAAAGAGAGCATATGTTTTGTCTGTGCGATCCTCTGCAGCTAAAAGAGAGGTGATATCCTGCAAAGAGTTAACCGAGCTGACAGCTATATCAGGCAGAATTGTTTTCAGACTTCCCTTTCCCTGAAGAGCACTTTAACCTGCAAGGTTCTGCTTAGCCGATTCACACAGCAGGTCACTATCATTTACTCAGGCACAAGGGGTGAGTTCAGGATGACATTTCAGTCTTAAATCCCCTGTTCTGGAGTGAAATGGGACCAGTAACATCTGAATGCAGTTTTTATCATCTGTGCACATGAGGAAGTATACTTGGAAGTACAGTAACCAATTATTTATTTATTACCTTGTTATGTAAATGATATAATCTCTCTTTTCTTCTGCAAAAGTGAAATCATATCCTGGAGCAGTAAAGGAAACTCTGCAATAAATCTTGCTTGTTAAATTGGCCAAACCCCTGTTAGGTTTGAATAACAATTTTGTTTCGCTGTGTAAAAAGGCAACGTGCCAGAAACCAGGTCCTTGCTTCCTTTTACAAGCACCACTTGCAATGTGTTTATATTTGTATTTATGAAGTGCTTTTTCTTACACTTTACAAAGCAATGAATGGCCTATCTGCCATGAGGTGAGGGCAGTATTTGCAGCAGCCACTTATGTCAAACATGTTACTGCCAATTAATGCAGGGTGGTATTAACTGAAACCGTGCTCTGCAGTATCAAGCCTTTTCTCCTTGAATTTCTTTCCTGTCTGTGAGTTTGATTTAAAGTCAGGTCTTCAAAAGTCAGTCAATAACAGATGGTTAATCAGTTCTAACAGTGCATGCTATGAAATGGTAACAGTCAGCAATCGGTGAATTAACAATTAATGTCTTTCCAGAAATGCCTTCCCTGGTGCCCATAGAGTATAACACGGCTTTTTTTTTTTTTTTTTCCAATTAAATAATAAGGAATAGATGTTTGCTTCAAAGAAACAAAGTTAATTCCCAGGATTAAGCTATTTCTTCTAAATTTCTTCTATTATTCCACATAAAAGTAAAGAATATTAAAATGGTGCTCTCTAAGGTATCTGAACTACAGAGATGCCTATAAAGCCCTCCTATAGCATAGTTAAAAGCATAAATATCTTAGTATGGGCATCAATCCTGAAGAGTAAAGAAGAAAGAGCGCAAGAAAACAGATTTTTCCAGAAAGTTAATATAATGGATAGCTTCCTTTATATACATCTTTTAGGCTAGTTATTTTGAAAGAGTTTTCAGTCCCCTCCTCTCTCATTTAGCCGAGTAGGACTTTTGATTAAAAATCCACCAGGGACTACAGTTTGAACGTTTTCCAAGCATGAATAGCACAGCAGGTTGCACCCATAAAGCCAGCTATGTGCTTACGCCTTGGCATGTTAGACAAGGCACAGCTTTTACTTCTTAGCACAACTCATGGGGCCAAGATGAAGGATTTGTCAATGCAGGCGGGAGATGTGGCTACCTTAGATTACAGTGCTGTGCAAGAGCATTGAGGTACCTTTGAACAAGCTCTCGTGGACACTGGGAAAAACCTACAGTAGCATGGATCTCAGAGTGAGCTCACTTATCATATAAAAGAGCAGTAATTATGACTAAAATAGTGTTAGATGGCTAATGGCATCTGATCTGAAGCTGTTCTATTTCACATTGCACTCCCAAGTGTGAGAGAGGGCTGTGACTATGAAGAAGGTGGGAAAATTATTCTGGAACCGGCTACACAGAGGGATTCATGGTGTGAAACAATCCCATTTTTTTGTTTGTTTGTTTTTTTTCTTAGGGTTTAACCTCTCCATAAGAGACAAACCAGGGATCCCAGGTACCCTGTCAGCTCCTTGCCACCATCATTTCCCAGTGTGCTTCCTCAGAGCTAGGAGCCAGTGGACAGCAGGGTTAGCTGGACCATAGCACCACTCAAGCCAAGGAGGGTAACAGGGAGACTCAAAACCTAAGAGGACAATGTTGCCATCTCCTGAGCTGTGGAGCATCGTTTGAGCTCCCCATGGTTAACAAGGCTGTCCCAGCCTGCCACAGGGACAGGGAAGATCCATGTCCCTCTATCCACGGGCCCCACTTCACAGCCTCCCTTGCCTGTACAGCACAGCAGCTTTGTGGAGAGCAGGGATGTGCAGCTCCCCATTGGGAACCCAGCTTGTGTCACTGCGCTGCGGGAGCACAGGGGATAACAGACCAAATAAAAGACTTTGCATTCTTCTTGCTCTCCGATTCCAGCCCAGAGCTTGAGACATTCTTGTCCTGTACCTGGGATCATCCTATCTAGCATCTCAAGGAGGTGCCTACATTAAGAGCATCCCCTAATCTCCACCTACAACCAGTGCAAAGCAGATAACAATCCTGCTTGCCAAAATTGCTTTCTCTCACGACCTCTGGTGGTGCCTGTCTCTAACCACGGATACAGACAATGTCTACTGAAGGTGACCACACTTTTAGTTTAAGACAAGTGGAAGTGATCCGGCTGCCAGGGTTCAGAGTGCCTGATTTGCTCACAAGCGTTGAGCGAGCACATACAACAGGCCCGCACATAAATGATGATGATGATGCTCCTGTACAGCTTTATTGTAATTTTTTTCCTTAAACACTTAGAACTGTGGATTTCCCTGAAAGGAAAGGCATTGAAAGGTTCCCTTGATCAAGACACAGAAATGGAGATGGCTTCTGGAAAGATCACCTTCCCACAGAACAGCTGTGGAAGGAAAGAGAATCGCTAATTCCATTAGTGACTGTGACAAACAGGTGTATTCTGTTAAAATAATTATGGCGGATAAAATGTCCTCAGTCATCTTCTGTCCTAATTCAGACAATTTACCCAAATGTATTTTTACCATCTTTTATGCACAGTGACATACTTGGGTATTAGTACCAGAACGGAGAGCTAAATTCATACTTCATGCACTTCACTGTTGACAGTATGGGGGCAAGAGGTGGCCTGGTCTGAGTTTCATAATCCAGCTTGAATATGTAAAATTCCACCGGTGAGTGAAATAAATCCATGAGATCTAGAAGTTTCTATGAAGAAATAAGTAGGATTTTGCTGCATTTGGAAACTTACTTTTCAGAATAGAACCATGCTTTAAATAGCAGGTTTTTCTCTTTCACTTCTCCCCTCCTCCAGCTTAAATTTAGGTTATTGTTACAGATGCAAACCTGACAATGTTTTAATATAGATCAGGGGAAAAAAGACAGATAATATTGTTTAACATAAATTAATAAAATTTAATTAAACTTTATTTTATCAAAGAATATTGAATTTTGAAGACTGATATTTACAGCTATTCAGCCTGAGTATATTTGCAGCTAACCTCCAGGCAGTTGCGTTTTTTAAAGATAAAACTTTTTCAAGAGAATTCTTTGGGAAGGGCAAATAAAACTGGTGATCTCCGAAGTACTGTCCATAGAACAATTCTCAGTGTGTCTTACAGAAAGATAGACAAAGATTTGAAATATTTTAAATCTATAAAAAATATCTATTAAAAATCTATAAAAAATATTTTTAAATCTATAAAAAATATCTATAAAAAATAAAAAACAACTATAAAAAAAGATGTGTTGCAGTGGGCTACACATCTTTCAGCAGGGTGCTGGACAAGACTACGTTCAGAGATTCCTCCCATTCTAAATTATTCTGTGAGTCTATGACTTTTAGTAAGCTTTAATACCAATGACATTTCTGAATATGGTTGAAAAAATTTTTAATAAGCAGCTTATCTCCAAAATACTCACCTTTACAAGTTCCATGACAAGGTACAACTCAGTTGGCATGTCCATCTCCTCAATCAGAAGTACAATATTGGGATGCTTGACTCGTCTTAAAATAGATACCTCGTTCTGGATCATGTGTTCCTGTCACACAAAAGAAATCTTTAATGTTTATGGGTCTGTGGGAGAAACTTTCATCTCCACTGTACAGCAGAAAACACAGAGTCGAATGGGACCCGCATGGATTCTTCAGGATTTTTGAGAAAGGTAACAGACATTGCCTCCAGCAATATGAAAGGAACACATCTAGAAACAACATCAGTGTGGTAACTGAAAGAAGAACACAGACTGGAACATACAAAAAGAAATGGAGGAAAAGACATGTTTCTGATGCAGACAAAAGTTAAATATGGAAGCTTCTAAAATTTTTTCTCCAATACAGAATCTTTCCATTTAAAAATATGATAGCATCTTCTCAAGAACCTTTTGTTTTACATTTCAAAAGTTAACAGAAGTTCTCAGTATGAAACTGACATCAATTTGATTAACCTTGCACACTGTTTGACATAATGACCAGTGTTATAATAATTATTTGTGTTATTTTTCTGTTTTCTATGACATTATGAATGCTAGAGGATATAATTACAGGGGTAAAGAGCAAGGGGTGTGAGTGTACCAACACACAACCAACCAACTGGAGAATCAACACATGCATCTAGAAAGGCACATTACAGCTTTCTATACTGGAACTCCAAGGGTCTCCAGAGGCCAGACAGAGGCTTCAACCAAAAAGATTCTAAGACTTGCCAGGAAAAAAAGTACCAACAGCTTTCCAAACTGATCTCTCACGAGCTGTTTCTTGAAAATAAAATAATCTTTTGCTTTCATATGATTTTTTTTGTACTTACTTTTCCTCTACATTTACTTTTTTTGATTATTTTCAGAGCATATTCTCTACCAGTTGATCTGAGGAAAGAGAAAAGAAAAAATTTTATGTTCAATCACATTGACTATTTTTCTCAGTCAAGTTTATATTTATTATTTGAGCACAGTAGATCTGGGTAAGAATTCTATTCAAGTATTTGTTTTGTCAAGAAATGAAGCTTGAATTTGACTGGAATTGTGAATTTGAGGCAAATTTATTGAATACGTGTCCCTGATTAAAAAACATTAAACTTTCTTTTTTTAAATGAAGACATTTCAATATTTTGAAAACAAAATCACTTGACTTTTTTTAATTTTGTAGTGGTATTTGTTGTTTCTTCTGCAGTTTTATGTAAAAATAATATATAGTATTTACAGATCCAAATCTTCTCAAATCTGAGACGTTTTGGTTTCTGTTATACAAAAAAAAATACAAGCTATGGAAAATACTTTTATGTTTCACTTAAAATGAAAAGTCATTTATTTGCACATCTCCACTCACAACTGCTATAATAAAAGAAACAGTCCTTGAAATAATGTTTTACGTATTCAGTAAGTATATGTTATTTAGCAGAGTTAAATATGATGTTTAGGGGACAGAATATGAAAGGTTCTGTAGACAGCAAGAAATTATAGAGAATTAGTTCAGGATGAGAACACATTTCTTTCTAAGTGTTTTATTTTTTTTTTTTAAACCATATAATATTATCACTTCCACATATATATAGATAATTATTATATAGAAATATAACACAGAAAAAAAGCTTGTAGACAAGTTAACAGCATCAACTTCCATTTCTTAATCAAATTACAAAACCAAAAGATGGCCGTAAGGATGAAACCAATAATGGAGAACAGGTAATATAAAAATATCTTACTGAATCATGTTCATTTTGCAATACAAATCTAAACAATTTACAAAAGTCTATTCTTTCGCACTTAGGCATACCTTTGGTTAAAAAATAAAGAAAAAAAAACCTCTCAAGCATTTGCAGTGATTCTTTTTCATTCTTCATTTAGCAAAACATAGTTAAACTGATACACTAAATTCATATATAATAAGTAAAATAGAGAGATAAGTGTGCCTAAAAGCATGTACAGTCTGTCAAATAGGGCATGCAGAGTCATAAACTGAAAGCACCGCTTTAGGAAAATGACTGGGCATTTTCATTGCCATATTTAAGCATGGAGAACTCCTCTGGCGATGATGTACCACCAGGTATTAATTTAAGTGCAAATGAGGACGTAAATAAAAAGAAAAATACCCCAAAATATTAATTCAGTTTGAGTTTCCAGGTCAGCAGGGAGCAAAGACAATTTGTATTAAGACATCAATTAAAAGACCGTGCAAAGAAATTATACTGGACAACGATGTTTATGACTTGCAAAAAAATACAGCATGGCTGGTAAAGACTTAAGTAAACAAGAATTAAAAACTTCTCACATTTATACTCCCCTGCCAAAGGGTTTAATGCTACAGCCCCTGGAAATGGGCCACACTCCACATGGGATGCCCCTACCCAGTGTCGCTGTTTGGTGGTTTGAGACCTAGCTCCATGTGAGGAGGGGCAGAGATATGGACATTATTTTTTTGGGGAACAGAAAGAGGAGGTAGGAGAAGGAATAGTAGAAATTAAGGTATCTGGAGTTCCAACTCAGACAAAATATGTCCTCTTTCAATAGGAATCTCTTTCAAGCTCCTTGGTTGCCCTAGGAATGCTTCCTTTCTGTCATGAGAAAGGAAATGGATGGTTTTTGTTGGCCATGGGAGACTCCATGTACTCCAGAACACTGGGAAATCTGAGCTAGTGAGGAAATGTTAGAATTTGGAAGTATCTGAAAGTTGAAAATGAACACGTATGAAAACACCACAGGACAAATTGCGCATACGATGGAGCAGATATGTAACGAGCAGATGACAACTCTGACTGCTCTTTGTTTTGGTAAAAAGAAAATTAAAGCTAAGATAATGCAAATCCTTTCCCCTAAAAAGCTGCAGAACCGCAGGCTGTCAGCAGTGCTGCAACCTCCTCCGTAACTTACACACCCGCCAAAAAACCCACACGGCCATGCCAGAAACTCACAGTGAAATGGGCATATCGCCTCTCACCTGTCACCCAACCCAAACAATAGAAAGGTGCCACACGAAGTTGGAAACACTTTACAGCTGGATAAAAGCCTGGACCCACAGCTCTACCACAGGGCACAGACCTCTAGTTCGTACCAGGGCTCTGTGCCACGTTCCTTGGCCGGTCTAAACTTTTGCAAAGTTCAAAGAGATTTCCACTGCTCTGTAGACAGAAATTTGTCTTCATTATACTTGTGCGTGCATCAAATACTTTTGTGTGTGTGTGTGTCTGCACACACCTTCACAGATGCACAGAATGCCCTCCAAAATTTCCCACCTGAAAATTTTTATTTTGATCATTTTGGGTTTCTATTTGGACTGCTTGTTGTCAGAGGAAAATGCCTGTGAATGCATTTGAACAGTGGATAACCAGTGCACACGGGCTGGTCTCCTGGTCTCCACAGCTATGGAGAAGAACTATCCACGTGATCAGTGAAGATGTGTAATAAGACCCATTCCTCCTTGCTTAACACCTCATGGCGCTATTCCTTTGAAGTCTAATGCATGCAGGAATTGTATGTGAGAAGAAAGTAGAAAAGTCCTCTGTCCCAGGTATCACCCCATCAATTCTGGCTCTGCAAGTGATGGACATATCAGACTTTAAAGTGAGGTGTTTTTTGCTTAGAAAGACTGTGAAGAATGTTTTTGAAGGGGTTTTACATGTACTGGCTTCAATTTACCCTCTGAGCCTTTAATTTTTCCTTCCACACTTGTGACGGTAAGGGTATCCTGCTTTAGAAGTGGAAACTAACAGAAATAATTCTACTTTAATTTTCAAGCTCTCCCAAAGTAGTAACTTTCTGATATAAATGGGATCTATGGAATGGTATGGCTCAGAGACCATAAGAGTATGTATCTGAAAAAACCTGAGTTATCACACTATTTGAGCACATATTCACTAGATACATCACGTTATTGGATACTTCTGGGACCAGTGGGACAAACAAGAGGACAGAAACAGAATAGATTAGGTTTTCACTTAATCTCATGAGGATATTGTAATCAGCATTGTTTTCAGGTGTGTTGGGACTTATATTTATTTTTGCTCACATCTTTTCTCTCAGCTTGAGAAGAGCTATAAAATGCACACTAGCATATTTGAACTGGCTCTCAGCACAACCAGCATTTTCAGCTGAATGACACTGTATCAAAACCTCTTTTTTTTTTTTTTTTTATATTGCATTGTAACCTGTTTCTCTCAGTCACTATTCACTTTACTTTTAGCTTGCCTTTTTCTCTTTCACCCATGTTTTTCATCAGTTACGCCCCCTTCATAGTACTTTCTTATTTTCATACTGTTTTGCTTTGCTTCCTTTAGGTTTCTACATTCCCAAACCTAGTGTTTGGACTCTGGGGTTTGATCTGAAAAGCTATCACCCTCCAGATGACCAGCTCTACCATGAACTCACTCTGACAGAGCTCTAAAGTCCCACAAACATACTGTCAGCTGATACAAAATCTACTCTTCCCCCTTTCCCAGCAGCTGTCTTCATGGTCTCTGACTTGCCAGACTTTCAGATGCAGAGCGGGACTTGTCATTTTCCAGAGAGACTCTAGTTAAAAACCAGCCAAGCTAATTTATCATCATCTACCATGAGATCTAATTTTGACTTACTCTCTAAGGTTAACATCACATTCTTCCAGGCTAAAGAGCAAAAGTTCTTTCTTTGAGCCCAAAGGTGAGGTTACAGTGTTCTGTAAGAGTCCCCTCTCTAGGATATGGTAATAGGTGATATAAAACTTCACTCGTGGAATTTTGTTACCAGACCTCTACATCTCTATTGTTCTTTCTTTTGGACATCTCTAACTCTGGCAGTTTTTTGCCTTCTCTGCACTGCTACTATCTAACAAGAACAATCTTACAATCATTTCACATACAGATACTTCTGTCCTTTTTACTCCATGTTCTCCTATTTTTAACAATACCACCAAAACACACCTGCAGTTCTGCTCAGAGCATTTCTGTCTTTGTTCCCTGTTTTTTACACTCTTAACGCTGTGTAGAGCCAGTTTAAATCTGGTTCATGACCTGCCTGACCAGATTTAGAAACTGACACCTGAGCTAGTCAACCTGGACACTTTCAGCAACACCCACCATTTGAGGTGACTTGTGACTTCTCTAACCCGGAGTGGATGTCTAAAATCTGTCTTTAAGGGCAACTGTTCTCACCTCTTAGCAGTAAAGGGCACTGAAGAAGTTAGCTTTTGATGTCTGCAGTGCAGGCTCCTAACATTGGATGGAGCTCACATAATGGTATAAAGCAGGTAAGTGGGAGAAAGATGCCCATTTAATTCAAGATAAACACAGAACAGGTTATTCCTCACTGTCAGATGGCAGAATAGATGGATGCAAAGCCAGCCCTTTGTGCTCACCACCACACTGCACACACAAAATTTCCAGACATCTTTACAGAATGCTCCTACACATGAAATGTTTCATTGGTCTACTGTTTACTCCCCTTTAGGGAGGGTTGCAAGAATATACTGCAAGAAAAGACGTTATTTCAGTGCAACAAGGAAGATTTAACACACAGAACTGGTAAAGTCATGCAGAGTGCAGCAGGAAAAAAACATATAAGAACCACAAAGAATTAAATTCTTGCATTGTCCAAGGACTCACTCTTTTTTTCATATGAGAGGGCATTAGTCTATTTTTTCCATCTGGCATTGAGACATTACCTTATTGCGCATCCTGTATTCTACAAAAAAAGGACATGATCTAGAAAAAGCATGACATTAATGATTATTTTTGCAGCAATAAGCATTTTATCCTCCTCACCTTTCTATACACTCCTTCACAATAGCAAAATTTCCATCTCCTATAGTCCTTCCAACTTTATATCGCTCTGCTATCGATGCTGGAACCTGGAAACCTTCCTCCAACACTTCTGAAAGAATCATTAGTACATTTTTATTGTTAGTGAAGGAAACACAGATGTTGCACATAACATGCATTTTAAGTCTATGGTTTAGGAGCCTGGAAACCATTCAGAGTCAGTATCTCACTTACTGTACAGTGAAACCATGCTGCTGACATTGTATATACTCAACAGGTTTCACACAGATACAATAATGAAAAATAAGACTTCTGGGGGCTCAAACATACCACCATTCGAGTGTTACATAGTTTACCATTCCCATTGCAATATGCCCCCAGGACAAAACCAAAATTGTATTTTTTTAATTATGAAAAGGCCTCTGTGATCTGCACAAGCGCAGACCAGCCTCCAAAAAGAGTTGGAACTCCTTGACACAGCATGATTAAATATATGTACCAAAGAAGTCCAACACTCAAGCACTTATTTTATTACATCCTGTAAACTGAGACATCCATAAAACTCCTCATGTGCTAAGTGCTAGTTCTCCCCCTCCCCCAATATTAAATATTTAGTTTTTAAACAAATGTTCTCAATAATACTACCTCGCATGCAACCTGGGCACCAGATGTTTAGGTAAAATTGCATTACACAGTGTCTAAGCATAAGAAAAGTTTGTAGTTTCATGTGTTTTAGTGCTCATTCATGTACCATTATTTTTAAATGTATTTGAAATAGCGTGTTACAAATACCTAACATGCCTCTAAAAGCTGGCTGTAAACTGCAGCTGATACAAACTACTATATAAATATTGTAACATAAAAAAACCCCTCGAAAACGTGACTTGAATTTACACTCTTTAAGACAGCACTTTTAACTGTGTCTTCATCTGTCCTTTGTTCCACTCTAGAATTAAAAGTGAATGTTATGATACATGGAGGCTGGGGTTTGCCCGAATCGACAGGCAGCCTGAAGAGTTACTGTCAAACAGGAGCACAAACACACACCTAGGTATACGTGCGTGTGAACTGGCAGTACTGGAGCAGACACTATCCCTCAGCCAACTTGCTCAAAGCCTTAGTATGGCGTAAGACTAATCACTTTGGAGTAAACACCCAGGGCCGCAGTATGTTCTTTAGTACCACGACAGACAAGGCAAAAAACGCATGAAATAATCCAGCCAGCACTCTGTCACCTGCAGAACTAGTATCTCGAGTATCCTGCAACAAAACCACCTCTGAATAGGGATGTCCAGATCGAATATGATCCGGAGTGAACCTAACTGGTTTGCTAAGGCTGATGAGTCTCCTTACGGAGAGTCATCCAGCCCGCAACGCTCCCACCTTCTCCGGCAGGAAGAATGAATCATTTCCTACACAGCTGCTGTTATCACTACATTGACTGCTTTGAAATGTCAGCCTTCAAATGTTACCTTCTGCAGGTCCATCATTTTCATCCATAGAGCTGCAAACTTTGGTGGATGCTAATGAGGTAGAGGAGCCACTGTGTTGGGAGCTCTGGAAATGGAGAGACACAAATGAAAACAGATGATTTTTAAGGAGCACGAGTACCCACAGCACGTTCCTGCTGGACACACGTCCCAGGGAGGCTTCAGTGGTCCCTATGGAAAGTATCAATTCGCTTTGGCAGAGGGACATGTGGATGCTTGGGAAGAGTTCAGTTTTTCCACTGAAATTACACTTTTGTTACCCCCGTGTTCATGGAGATATCCCTGATCCATCATGTGCAGCAACGCTTTTATGTATGGTCCATTAGTGTCTGCCTATTCCACACACATTTTGGCAGGGAAAACTGAGGAGCTGTGTGCCCTCTGCAGGCAGGAGACTGTTTTCTCAGCGACATCGTTAACCCAGCAGGCATTAGAAGCATGAACGTCTGTTTTGGCTGAAGTCAGCTTTGTAATGGGCAGAATTCCTCACTTTTGCAAACCTCCCTCTGGTGAAATCCTCCCCAGTTGTGTCCTAGAAGGGAGAAACCATTATGGTAATATGTGGAGAAAATAAAACGCCAGGGTGAATAACGTGTGCTTTTTGGGAAAAGCATTTGATCGGGTAAAGCTCACTTGAGGTGTGAGTCTGTACCTTGGTTTTAAGCACTTGTACAGCAAGTGTCTATCTTTGCCTATGTTCCTCCCTCCTCCACATCCCCCCATTATACTGGGGGGAGGACAGTATCTCTCTAGAAGGAGACTTGTAGCCATCCAGCTTGGATGCCAAAATTATAGCAGGCAGGATCTCACCAGGGAAGCCTTCCAAAGTACCTATCAATGTCCACCAGTTACATATGGACTCTAGGCATGTACTTTAGGAAGACTGCTTCATCATGCATCTAGATGGATGAAACTACACAAACAGATGAGACGGACAGGATTTCACCCAAAAACTTTATCCTGTGCTGTGTAATGATTATACAAACAAATCTTTGGGATTCTCCCATCTTCAAAGAAAACCAAGAGGCTACAAATGTAACAGTGGCCCTTTAAACTTACAGCAAGACTGAGCATTTCCTCAGGTCCTGGTGTTGCAACATACGTGAGAGGTATTCAGAGGATATCCGAAACGAAAACTTTCTCAGGTTCACATGCTGAAAAGTTACAAAGTGCTGCAGTATTTAATTACCTCCTTCAACCTATATATTACATAAATTGCAGGTGGTACTGCAATCAGTTCCCTATCTGTGTTTGCAAGGTACCTAGATGCTCGCAATCAGGGTGCCAATCCACAAATTTAACACAGCTTCTTTGGCATGATCTCTCTCCTCTGCCACTGCATAGCACAGCCAACGACTGGAGCCAGAATAACTAGCGATGCAGAAGTCACGATTTTTGCGGAGTACAGAGCCAGGGAGGAGGCCGTCAGCAGAGTTAGAACCTGGCCAATATGCGGAGTTCATTTGAAGAGACTAACTTTTAATTTCTCCTGCAATAGATTAAGGTCAGATGATTTAGACAAAGGCTGAATTTGGCCTATTTTTCACTAAATAATCCAGAGAGCTTGCACGTCCCATCTACCAAGAGATTATTTGCTCTTTTTTTCTTTTAATCAACCCGGCTCATTCTTTTCATCCATCCAAGCATTACTTCTGAGCTTTGACCAGAATTAAAAATTGCGTTAATCAGTTTTTGGACTACTTTTGCTGCCTCTTGACAACAGAAGTGAGCACTGACTGATTTTATGCAGCTCTCTAAGATAAGATATCGCTGCCCTTGTTTCACGATTAGGATGTGTTTATGTTATGTGCTATTCCTGTGCTAAACTCTGCAGGACATCTCAGTAAAGACTTACCTCTGGTTCTTTTTTGAACAAATGAGCAGATGAGGAGAAGGGGAGCGGGAAAATGCTGGGAGTTCTCATGCCTGGAGAAATCACTCTCAAAGTCTATTTTTATACACATGTAATGAGAGAATTGTTTCCTTTACACTCCTGCTTGTAAAATAAGCAGAAAAATATGTTTTCTCTACTCATTCTGCTGTGTCTGTTTGTTTCCCTAGATCAGGCATCCAATTTCTTACTTCTTTTCCCACTCCACAGCATTTTCTTAAAGGAATTACAATTTAAATATGTTTAATATTTGTTACATGTACAATCAGGAATGAGTCTTTACAACATTCAAGGGCTACAATGCAAAAAAAACCTGAGTGTTAGATTTTCAGTAGATTATCAAACAACTACTCTATTCAGTTTTTGGCATTTTAAATACAGAGATTACACTTTTCAGCAGATGTTAGGTTAAGCACTGCTGACTACACATCGCTGCAGCTTTCCTTCGCAGTCTGACAGTCCCTTCATGGACTCTCACACTCATCGTTATTCGTGAGAATGGGAGATGGGAAAATCAAGACCTAACTCAGCGGCCACTTCTTCTCAGAACGGGTGCCTAGAGAGACTCAAATTTCTATTTGGGTACCTAATTTCTCAAGGACCCTCAAGCTGAGGTTTAGCTGAGAACTGCAACTGCTAGATCCTTCCAAAATTAGACTCCTTCGAGGGTCCATTTCTGTAAATCACTTCAGCTTCACTTGAAATACAAATAGTCTTAATGGTCTACACATGACTGAAATAAAATACACTCCTAAATATCTATCTTAGGTATAGCTCCGTAAATATGTATTTAGCCTAGGTTTAATTAAAGTGAAAAAAAAAAAAAAGTGGCCCATAGAAGATTTAAAACAACAATATGAGATCGATTTTTTAAGTTCCCGTATTTCTTTTCCTGTTGCCACTACATAAGGATGGGAAGGCTAAGATGATATTCATAACTGAAGAAGAACTAAAGTGATGCATCAGTAGCATCTACTGTGCGCCAGGTCTGCAAACAAAGCAGACAGCCCCTTCAGGGAGAGCTGCAGGGAAGCACCAGCGTGTGAGCAGAGGCACAGCTCGCCAGTGACCAGGAAGCAGTAGCTAAGGAAACATTTGCTAAAAATACTTGTTGGGATTTTTATAACTTTAAAACGTTGAAATTTTTTAACTAATTGAAAAATACAAAGAAAACACATATTTTCCATTACCTTTGTTGAACCCCTCCTATTAAAACAACAGATTAAAAGAAATCAGGAACTGTACATTTGCATATATTCACCAAGTCTGCCGATGGACCCCCTTCCACAATTAAAGAGATGTTACTAGGTAAACACAACATAAATATTTTCCTCTTTATTCAGTCCGCTGGAACAACACGCAGGCATTTATTTATTTATCTTTACTCCAGCTAGGAAGGACATTCCGTTTATTTAGACTTTAATTAGCTCGTTGTTCTCACAAGCTGAAAGCCCTCCGGGTCCAGCAATCCTTGTGGGTCTTGGTGTTCCTTCCAGTTGGCTTGCCAGTCGTGAGGCAGTCTGTCGTGCACGCTGTTGCTCTCACAGCTGTGGACCCCATCAGGGATATTGCAGATGGGGAGGGGAGAGTGTGTGCGTGTGGGGAAATAAACTCTAAGCAAGAGCATAATCTCTTCAACACACAGACCTTAATGCAATTAGCTGTTTTAATTTTAAGAAATGCTGAGGTGCTTGAAATGTCATCACTTTTACACAGATTTAAAAGGGGTCCAGTTGCACAGGTTGCCAGCACATGGCCGCTTTTATGGCACACCTCCATAAAAGGGATGGAATAAAAAAATCAGGTCTTTGGTGTAAGGATTTCAGATCCTATTCAGGTTTATATAACAGATGGCCAGCACACCACACATCTCATTGATGTGAATGGAAACATTAGCGCTATAGAGTTTCATCCATGTCTCACTGGGAGATTTATTTAGCAACTGTTTTGTAAATAGTTTGTATCTCAGTGGAAATTGTGCTAAATCCATGAAAAAAAAGGCAGTAAAGTAAATATTACTGTAATTTCTCTCTCCCCATACTCACCTTTGTCCTAAATTAATCTTAAAATCCCACTCCAACTAAACAGCAGGAATTATTCTTGTGGACTACCGGCATCAGCACTTACTTATGAAAAGAAACTTAAACAAGTGTGAGTAGGAAGTTTGTTAATGCAATTCAGATTCCTGAATCTTAAACCCCAAACACTGCATTATATTTTCCATACCTCTCAAAACCTTTATTAGTGCATATGGAGTCTACAAAGTCTCTCAACAATAGATTCCTTTGTATTTTCCTAGCATGAAGGAAGCATCTGGATGAAACGTGAGTAACAGAAATACACACAGGTGTAACACTAAGTTTGGATCTCATACAGAGTTCTGCTCTTTTAGAAATGGACTTAATGAAGCAAAGATTAAAATTAGTAAGCAAAGTGTAAATTCAGGAAGAAGGCTCAGGGGAGGAGAACTATTAATATCTTTAAATGACGCCTCTTAAGATTTTCCCTATCCCAAAGAATTCTACAGGTTTTTAAAAAACATAGAGCTATGTGTGACAGTTATATGTGTATGATAAAGTTCAACTCAGCAAAGATAAATAGGATTAAAACCAAAACTAAACAGTTAAGCAATTATTCTCACCTCTTTTGGAGCCCATACTAGTGTTCAGGTTGGTTATAAATAAATTTTGCAAGGTAGCCATCATGAATTCCTGACACAGCCAATTCCTTAGCCTAAAGATCAACACGGTTAATGGTAAAATAGACAACAGTCCAGTGCAGGTATTTGCTCTGAAGGACTTTGCAATGTTCAAAAAATTTCTGTAATACGTAACGGTGTTAAGCAAGAAATGTGAGTCAATACAACAAAATGGTACATCTCCAGAGAACAAAAGATAAAGCAGAGGACAGCTGGTTTAAAACAGTAAAATAATATTATTTTGATGAACCTTTTAGAAGACAAATTCAGCTTTTTATTATTCAATTTAGAGAGAAGCAAAGGGTTACACTGAAACTCCCTCTCCCAGCCCTGTCCAGCGAAAAATGTTTTTGATTTTCCTTTGTTTAGTTGCTTACATTTTTTGGCCCAGCCAGCTGAGATGGGAAAAAGTTCTCATGTAAACAGTACAGAGCTGGCAAAAAAATACTTTGTGGAGAAACATCAAATCCACAATCTTCATACTGAAAGAATGGAAGCCGATGACATTCAATGTACAGAAAGAGAAATGATGCAGTTGTTTTCTTTTCAAATTCGGATGCTGCACTAAACTGACACAAAAGTTCCAAATTTATTTATAACTGCTTCATCTAGAAAGGAATAATAAAAAATGTATGCAAAGCTGCTGCCCTGTCTTGTTAGACACTTGACTTAAGAGAGGCCCTACATAGGGAAATGTTATTTTGTTCATTTATGCAATTCAGGATTTACACATCTTGGACAAGTTCAAATGACACAAGCAATATTCCGGCGTGTGTCATTCAGGAACTTGTGTTGGTCTTCTTCTTTGACGGACAGAGGGACAAATGGGTGAGTTTGCAAGGAAATGGAGCTGACAGACTGAAGTTAAATTTTCAAGCTGAAGCACTTTGTTTTATAAGAATCCTCTTATTAAGCTGCAGCATTGACTGCTTATACACTCATTTGATTTGTGTAACAAAGCAATTCCGAAAGACCAACATAATTTCCTATACGGTATTTAACAGTAAACTTAAATCTAACCTCCACTAGCTCCTAACAGCTGCTTCCAAAGCTGAGCCATAATTCAGACTGTAGGCTCACTCAACCTTTGGCATCCTCCAGAGAAGATTGATGATGTAAAAAAAATGTATGTATCAGATTCATGGTATCGGAAGTTGACCTGTCATTACTGTATCCATACTGTGGTTAACATAAAAAGTTACATGTGCAGGAGTGCAATGTGAAGGTTTGCTTTTTTCTTTCCTGAAGTTATACACAGGAAAAATTTTCCACTCAACGAGAGAATAAAAATTGAAAGGCCGTCAAAGGAGGTTCTTGTTTCTTCCACATAATTAAGGGCACAGCACAATCACCACTTTTATTTTTAATCTATTTGAGTGGTATTTTAAAAGCTCTCCCGGTATTCTTAACTGTTGGTAGAGACAGAAACCTCAACTATTTTCTGTCTTCTTTTCCTCTATTTTTTAGTGCTGTTTCCATTCTATGTCTGTACACCTTTTTTAGGCAGACCTATTTACCAGCAACTGAGAGGGTCTCAAAACTAGAAGTTTCATTAGGCCTGAAGATGCCTCTAGGAGAGTGTCTGAGCATCAGCTGAAGCATCAGACTGGCAGATGACATGTCAGAAATTGTAACATCTCTCTTCCCCCACCCACACCAAACAAAACCTAAAACTAGGATATACATATGTATTTTTAAAGGGTGGAAAGAATACATCAAGAAAACAAGGTACTTATTTTAAAACACCGTGGGTATATTTCAGTACTCTCAGGTTTTTACAGGCATATTTTCCTAATACTCGTCTGTAGGGGAGTCTGCTCTAGCTGAGCTGTCAACAGGGAGCTGGTACCTTGATTTGGATACAGTCTACTAATTTCCCACTTCATATTTATCCCCTCGTATACACACAAACTTACCCACAAGCAATTCAACGCAGGTATATTTACTTTCTCCAAAAGAACTGTTAGAAATCAAATTCTTCCTTGAAGGATCTTTTACAGCTACAAACTAGAGTCCAGAGTTTATTATTTAAAAAGGTACTGAATGCATCTACTATTTAATGGAACGCTTTAGGATGCATGAATCCCCTATACTAAGTGAACAGTTAGATGGACAATGCTGATTCAAAATGAGCAATACCAACTGCAAGTATTTTTTTAAAGCCTGTTAATCACATTTCCAAAATAAACTCGCTGAACAGTGTGTATTTTTTAAATATATTTATTACATCGCTTACAATAATCTACAGTAATGTTAAATCTAGCGAAACAACAAATTGCAACCAGGATGACATGGGCAAATATGAAACACAAGTACAACACAGTATGATGAAACAATGGCACAAAAATGAAGGTGATTTTCTTTAGCTGATTATATGAAATAAAACATTCATCTGCATTTATTTTTGCAAGTTTTACATTTTTTTTTTGTTGATAAATCAACAGCTTTCTTTTTGGTTTCCTGCATCACATTAATACAAAAATGGTATATTTTAAAAAGCAAATATCCAAGCACTTTTCTTTAAAAAAAATAATTGTATGCATAACTTTGTAAAATCTTAAACTTATGTTGTAAATGTGCCAATATTTACAATATCATAGTGCAACTACCAAAATGAAGAGGCCTTAGCACAAACATCGTTAGCTCCTCTTTCACTAGAGTCCAAATTCCAAAACACTGTATTGCAGGGCAAACCACAAACTAATTACCTCATATAACATCGGACAACAAGTACACGCTGAATACAGTACAGCTTTTTTTCATACTTCACCGCTGAGGGTTAATTTAAGCAAATTTTAATATCGTCAACATGCGCAAATACAGACACTAAAGTGTATACGAATATGTATGTGTGCACTGTGTGTGTTTTTAACCCTTCGCTAGCGTGTGTGTACACAACACATGTATCTACATACCCATCGCCTTCTGCGGGGAGTGAGGGGTGAGGCTGAAAGGTGAGGTGTGAGGTGAAAGAGGCAAAGCCGAGGCAGGCGAAAGGTGTTAGGACAGCCCAGCCCAGCTCGGAACTGCCTCTGCTCTGCTCGGCAAGCCCGGCTTTCTGCACTGAGAGGGCTTTCCTGGGTGGGGGGGGGGGCCGCAGACCCGCTTCCAAAGAAGGTGACAACCGCTTGCTTGCTTTGCTCTGCATGCAGAGCTACTGCTGGCTGCCTGACATAAGGTTATTTTTCTATTGATCTCATCCCATCACTACCAGATAAACTGAAAGTGAAGATTAAATTAAGATCAATCTTGTATTCGGTTGTATACCATTAACTGGATACAAGAAAATCACAGACAACATTAATCTAAGTGTTTATCAAGTGATGAGGCATCTTAGCACCATAAAGATTTTCTGTTTGTTCGTTTCTCTCCTGTTTTTGACAAAGCAGTAAACTTGTGTTGATCAGAGGTTCTTTCCTGTTAATCCATTTTAGTGTTCAGAGTTTGAGGACATTTTTTGTAGCATTCTGCACTATGTAAAGTTCTCATCGCAGTGTGAAGTATGAAACCATAAAAGCAAACACTATTATTTATTTCAATTGTTATGCCACATAATCTCAACCCAGGTGTTCTTCAAGGCTGTTTAACATTATGTATGCTTTCTTATAATATACATTTATAGCCACAATATTAATGCCCCAGAATTTTCATTTTACAGCCATATATGCCCTCTGAAAATGCTTTGAAGAGAAAAATAACTGTATATAATCTGCTGTCTCTGAATTATTTTACAAATTGAAAAGCTATTTTCACATTGGATAATGAATGTTCAAGATTTTACTGATTTCAACAAAAGAACTTCTAATATTGCATGACTTGGTACACTGCAGACCAGTGCAGTTCAAGAGGAGACATAAGTCTGAACATGTCAAAATAATACCGTTTAATATTTATGATTAATGTTTTGTCTGTGTATATATATTTGTGCCTAAGATGCTATCCTTCCCACCTTGATGTCAATCCTGATTTTGCCCCTAACTTAAAATGGAGCAGAACTTAGCCCTTGTTTGTACACGAGATCTCTTAAAATTGTACAGAATTCCTCGGAGGAGCTGCTCAGCAAGTACAGGCTGGTGCAGCTCCACTGGCTTTAACAGAGCTATAGCGAATTCCACCAGATGAATATCCTCCCATTAATACATTATCCCCACATATATGTTTTACGTCACAAATGTGACATAACTGTGCATGGGTTTCAATGCCATTAAACTATGTATGTGCGTGTGTGTGTGTATAAATATAAACATACACATTCTGTGCTTCACATGTGAACTGTTTGTTGCATAAAAGAAGAAGAAAAGAGATTAAAAAAAAACCAAACAGAAAGTTGCAGAAAGCATTAGGGAAATAATCACAAGTATTCATAAAGCTCAAAGGAAAGCAAAGCATTCACAATCTATACAAGACTCTTTAGCTACATCATAATCACCTTAGAGTAGGCACAAATAATGCAGCATCCAGAGAACTATAAGAGGTTCAAACACTATAAAGTTGCTTAAGCTATTCCGTTATTTAATGAAGTTGATGAAATCTAGGGACAAACTAAAACCTGTGCTGTTGCAAAGCAGAACTACAGCATCAAGAAACACAATTTCAGTTTCACCCATAAACTGAAACCTTCTGGTCTTGCTCAAAAGAAACATTTCATTTCTGCTCATGTATAATGGGAATTACATTCCACACAAAAGGGATCTCAAAGTCTATAAACAGTGTACCTTTTCAATCTCTAAGGGACTTTCATTCCTTAAATGAAATATTAATGATACATATTGCCCCTGAATAGCCCCTTAATACAAGTCATATGTTGAAATGATTAAATGTTATGGACTAGCATATTCTTTGAAACAGTCTTGATGGAAAACTCGCTATGATAACAATTACTGATATAAGGTCCATTTTTCTTTTCCACAGCTAAGCAAAGCCGTGGGATTCCAGTTTGCTGGCAATCTGTGCTCCCTGCGCAGAACAAACATTCTTAATGAACTGCCTTAAGCAGCAGTAGCCTATGTGGCAGAGGGGAGGAAAAATAAAATTCCTGGAATTTATTTTCTTTACAGGGAAAAACAATTTTCAAAACGTCAGTAAGCATTTTGTTCAGTCTGGTGGAGTTGCCTGATTTTTTTGGAAACTGATCCCAATGCACCTTTACATGATACACGTTTCTGGGGATTAAGTAATACATTTTACAAAGACATTCCCTCATAACAAGCAAAAAATGCAAGTAACTTCACAGCTGCGAACTTTTCAGTAGAACAGGACAGCCTTAGGATCGGGGCATGGCCAGGGGGGACTGTTCCTATTGCTGGGATCAGCTTTAGATCTGAAGCCTGAAGCAGGAATGGCAAAACATGCGTTTTGAAATGGAATGACCTAACTGCTTCAGCAAACCTGCCAGATCAATGACTTTCTCTCCAGGTGATACTGGAACCAAGTATTGAAAACAGAAAAGGTAAGTTTTGTATTCTGCTGCCCTTTTACTTCTTTTTGCAAATATCCTCCATAAAGAAAATGATATCGATACAGTGAAGCCATAACATCACATGCCAATATTTTCCAGCTGCTGAATTTTATTATGGACACATCAGTGTAAAGGAATTATTTCACTGCATTTAAAAGTTGGCATGTGGCAGCTAAACATTTTCTGCTAATAGGTAAATTTTCCTGATTTTAAAATATATTAAATCATCACTAAGTAGCTCAAAAATATAATCTCTATAGATTTTTGTTGAGGATCAGAATCACACTAATTTTTAATTCTTACATCATTAGCATTTGAGATACTGAAAGGAAACGTGTAGTAAGACTGTAAAAGTGTGTGATCACTACACTATGGGCTTAAACACAACATAAATTTTAAAGCAATATGCAACATGCGATGGGAAATACTGCTATTACTTAAAGTAGACTAAAATTCTCACAATAAAGCAGCAGAAAACAAATAAAATTAGTAGATATTTGTTAAGCAACTGGTTATAATGCGTGACCTACTTTAACACTAAAGGAGTTTTGCATATTCATGCTGTACAAAATGACCAGCTATAGAAATTATGAAAATGGAGAAATTAGGTCAATAGGAGGATGATTTACAGTACCACCATTTCTGTAGGCTTTCATTTAAAAATGCATAAAATGTCTTATTACAGCAAATAAAAGAAAAGATGTTCCTGTCCTTAACATAAGTGAAAATAATCACCGGTTTCTCAGGCAAAATGTGTTTTTCCTAAAGGTGTCATCATACGTGTGTCAGATGCTGCTGTTAGCCAGCAGGCCCCCATCTTTCCTCCTTTGGAAATCTGTCCATATTTACTTGCAACACCCAGATGATCAGCATTAACAGCTCGTGCCGGGTAAAACATTCATGTTGTCTGTGAACACCCTTCTGTTTACAGTCATCAAATGGCATCGCAGTGAAGAGAACTCAAACACTGCTTTGAAGGCGTTTACTTTTTGCCCTGCGACCACATGGGATTTCTTCTTTTCTTGTAGATAAAAAGACTAAACTTAGAGTGTTCCAAATGTGTGTGTGGGGATCAGACAGTGTGGTGCAAGCAGCTTAATATGGCAGGTTTTTTTTTCTTTTCTGCATTTTACCTATTCGTTGGTAAAAGCAAAGCACTCATTAACTGTTCATACAAAAATGAATAAAGACACCTATGTTAAAAACAGAACATATAATCAGTACCTTAGATGATAAAAAAGACTGCTATTCATAAATGTGCCCATTATGGATTTGTGCCTTATATTCACCTTATCCAATCTTTGTTCCTTAAAGTGTGCACAATGCCGTTCTGTATTTGATGAACATATTCAATGGCTCATTCATTACAAATTCTTGCATTGAAATGCAGTGGTAAAGCCAAAAATACCCCCACACGCTAGAATTAATTTGGCCCCATGTTTTTAATATTAAATATGCAAAACTCTTTTGTGCGATTCACTATTACTGTAAATTAGCAGCTATTCTCTTTAAAAATGTTAAACCTTCACCAAATCACAAACCATAAACATTGTTCCATTTTCTCTTTTACACTGAGTCTCCTACTGAATCCATATCATCCGAAGAGAGTGGGCGATACAGGTCCTGTAAGATGAAGTGCAGTATAGATTTGTTTATTGTGTTTGATTGGTTCCACTGCAACTGTCTTATATTCTTTGTGTTATTGTGGCCCAGAAGACAGTGTTCCAACATAAAAGACACATACTCTATATAACCAGATTTTTGGCTTAATGTCATACAATTATTTTTCAATCACCGAATAGATGGTTAGAAAATAAAGCTGGAGTTTCAATGTACAAAATATTCTAAGAGGCAATTTTTTTTTGATTCTTTCCTATTAAACAGTATTAAAATAATATTTGTCAGTTCTGGAGAGTCTCCTAATTGTTTGGAAACTTGGCAATCAGAATTTAATTTTAAAGGGAATATAGTCCCCTCTTTGCTGTTTCACAAACAGCAGTAGGAAAGTAAGTGCTTACCTTATCTAAGGTAATCAAAACTTGCCACCCACTGGTGATACAGCATGAATCCAGCAACATTTGAGCCCCCGAATGCTGACACTGAATATTGCCGTTACCTATACTGTACCGACAATGGCATCTCTCTCTTTTACAGTTTTTCTGTGTCTGTGTGTATGTGTAAAAAGACAGCATGTAAAATCCTCTCCCCCCCGCCCCGTCACCGGCTCTTTCTGACGGTAGCCAAGCAACCGGCTCATGACAGCAGAGGGAGAGGCTGAGTGTACGGATCCACTTCGGTTTTCCAACACCCACTCCAAGCATCCTCTGATGGATCAGACAATCCCCAAATGCCAGAGGTGTGAGGGGGTGATACATTGCCCTGTCCAACCTACACAGCGCAACGATCCTCGCCAAGGCACGCAACAGAGGCAGTTCAGTGGGCAGAAGTGGTAGAGGACAAAGTACTATATTTTTAAGATGAATTAAGCATAGTTGATGGTTTAGAGGGGCACCAAGTAGGCAGGTGCCAGCACAACTTGTAGGCAAGCTCTGATACCTTTAAGCTGTTTCTGGGGATCCTTTAAGTATAAAACATATTTATGCAATAAAAAACAACTACAAGACAAAATACAAGAACACTTCAGCGTGAAAAGGATGATGGAGCCAGCTTTAGGGTTGACCTTACTTTGGCACTTTTTTGGGTTTTTTTTTAAATCACAGGAAGATGACTGAGACAAAAAATAAATCTAAAAGCTGTACTATAATATACTATAAAACAAAGGCTACCTAAAATTAATGCTTTACAAATTTCAAATGTACAAGGTTCTCAATAATCTACGCAGGTTTACGTTTTACTTGCAGGCATGATATAAACAGGATTTAAGTCCTTTAAAGGGGTTCTTCATCCCCTGGAATGCTTATTCTGCATGTATTTTGTCAATGGGCATGTCTACATATAGTAGCAGACATGTTAAACTGGCAGACTGAAAATCACATCTTAAATACATTTCTATTTCATTGGGAAAAATCTAGCCAAAAGAAAAAATTTAAACAAACCAGACCATCTCATTTTGAATACTAATTAGTTAGTTAATTATTAACATTTTCTTATGAGCATATACAGTTTTGGAATTTCTAATATATACTACAGGAAAAAACAATTTTTACTTGACAGTGAGGGTAACACACCAAATGTTTGAATCTTCCAAGTGATTGCTCATTCCTCTGAACACTGAAAAAAATACATTCAGAACTTGCAAATAAGATATTTGTGAGAATTGACTTTTAATATTTGGGAAGTATTTTTGTGGTTACTTTCATTAACTCTATGGTTGTTTCAATGTAAAATCATACACAAGATTTCACGATCATTCTATGGCCTTTCATATACTTTTAAATACTTGAAACTTTTAAAAACTTTTACTTCCTGCAGAAATTTTCCTTGCCTGTAATTAGTCAGAGCTCTATTTCTGAAAAATATGAGAAACTATTCATTATTTTGTATTCAACTTCTTTGTTTGACTGGTCAAGAGATACCTTAAATCTAATTTTTTATTATTCTATAGGTTGTAGTCTCTAGGGAAGTAGAAAAAACATTTAAAATAATGGCAAGCAATGGAAAATTAAGTATAAAGTATAGTACATTTCCACCCTAATTGAAGTAATAACTCTGATTACAAGACAGTGGAAAAACAAGCTCATAAACTATTATAAAAGCTAGTCAAATAAAATGTGGGGGTTGCTATTACGTATATTTATTGTTATGATTGCCACGCCACCTTTTCTGAGTCTGCATCATTAACCGTTCTCTGTTGTGGTAGGAAGTATATGCATGTGCAACACAGTAACTTTCTGCTTCAACTGAGATAAACCTGAATTTCAGATGTTTTCACCCTCTGTGGAAATACACAATTGACTACATAACAATTTTAAACAAAGAATCTTAATTTTCTATTTAGGAATAAATATAAAGAAAGAATTCAATTATAAGAAAGTGTAACTATAGTACATAGGCTGCAAGTTTAAACACTCAGAAGCTGAAAAAACCAGAAAAGTCCAAACTATTCCTAGTTCATGTTCAAGACCTTATATTACAGTCATGAAATTAATCTTCCAAATCTTACTTTCTGCAAACATAGACGGAATTTTGCCCGAGATTACAAATATATAACTTTCACTGATTTCTGAATTTCTGGAAACAACTTAGCCGTGTACATATGCAAGTGAGAAAGGATGAAACTTTATCTTTCTATGATCTGGCTTTTGAGGGTAGAAAATTTTATTTGCAGGGTTACGAGAGTACTGTTTTCATTAATATAATATGCAAATCACATCAGCATTCTTGGCTTTATTTATATCAATGGAAAGTCTTCCATAAAAGGCCAATTTTTTTTTTTTTTTAAAAAGGTAAATGATGAAATGTCAGTAAGTAAGAAGATTGATCAATCCCTATTTTAAGTTGCCTAATGGACTTCATAAATAGAAGGAATATTTTCTTTGGAAAATTCTGCCATCTCTACTATTTTTGCAGGTCTTTACTATTCACGGGGAGAAATCACTCAGCTTGTGAAGTACCTTGCTTTCTGCCTCTGAATTCAAAAGCATGACTTCTTCTCACCTGTATTTCCCAGGACAGGTACTGGCAGCCTGCCCAGACTCCTGAGCATTTTGATGGACCAAGCTTACAACTCCCTCATAGCACTCAGCTGGGGATGTTGAAGAGCTGATTGATAGTTACATTGAGGGGAATCAGGCTATGCTAGAGTCAATGTTTCCTGTCATCTTCCAGACCCAGTACGTAGCACTGCCATCCCACGCACCTGATGGCACGAGAGAACAGCACTCCTCTAACCACAGGAAGAGAGGGGCAGAAAAAAATGAATTACAAAACTGAGCTGGAATTTCCAGGACCCAGCATCTTATTTCAGTTCTAAAGCAGCGCCTCCCTCAAAACTCCACATAAAGAGAGAAACTCAGACCCCCAGCCATCACCTTCAACCCCAGCAGCCAACACTCTTCTTTCAGGGCAGGAATACCTCACCTCTCAACAATGGGGACAAGGAGGGCACTGAAATCAATCTCTTCTCTTGTAGGTCTACCGCGTGATACCAACACTTCAACAACCTCCTAGGGAACAAACCTCCTCCTGCAGCTGGCTCACCAGCCCTGTAGCTGAAGCCATTGAAGACAAAGCAAAATGCTTTGGGTTCAAATTTGGTTTACGACAATAAAATAACCTGTCTTCTAAAAAAAACTTAAATGTTAACGTACAAAAGATGGTACTAAAGCAAAACAGAACACCGTTTATACTGCTAACAAGAAAATTAAGATTAGTAAGCACTGTTTAATTGCTGTTCATAGGTCTAATTTAGTCATTGGAAGACCTTTAATGACACAATATGTTATTACACTGAACTTCTAGCTCATTCACTCCACAAGTTAAACATGAAAGGAGTTGAAATAAATTCCCAGAGCAAGTGTAAAGTTTCCATCCCTGAACTCTGCGCAGTTGATTTTGCAACCTAAATAATATTATTGCAATGCATTTTTACATGATTGCAATCTATTTTTACATGAATGTATTCCATGTTTCATCAGGTAAAAAAAAATCTGTCTAAAATAAAGCCAGACAAGCATGAAAGGTCCCCTACCGAGGTCAAGGGGACTGGATATGAAAATCTGAGAATTCACCTCTTTTAACAATCTCTTATCTCTCCTGTATTTTACTTCAATATTTATTTTCTGTACAGTTAGCAATGTGATTATGTTACCACTACAGAGCGCTTTGCATCCATAATACTGCCACTTAGTGATCCTGTTACACTTTCACATTGGGAACCTGGATAAGAAGCAGCACATTCACTCTCCTCTTCACATTTGAAAGTCAGAAACCTTGTGGACAAACACCCTTTGTGTCTAATGGTGCTGACCACATGGCTCCCATTCACCCATCCACAAATGTTAATAGAAAAACATTTCTTTACTGTGGGGAAAGAAGCAACAGTGGTGAGGAAGGAAGCTTAGGAATGTTACCAATGAAAAGAAGACAGCCTTACAGCAAATGAAAACCCACTGTATACCGATATCATCTATCTAAACAGACGTCCTTACATCACCAATGCATAATTCATTTGGAAGGCTCTTTCTTCCCTCTTCAGTGACTTATTAATGATTCATTAATAAGCTTTGAGAGAAAGAGCAAAGAAGTGTGGAAGACATTGCATTCAAAAAGATTTTAGTACCAGCTTACCCAACTGAAACTTGCATCTTTACTCTCTGTGTCCCAGGTGATGAAAACCGTGACACTACCCTGAGGCTTCAAGCTGCCGCTCACTGGCTATCTCTGTACTGCAAGATCACAGTTGGCTTCCATATCTATAAACAAGTCATGGCAGAAACCCACAGCTGTATCCCTGCCTGGGGTGAGACTTGGGCATGCAAAATTCCTCAGCTCCCTGGTATCCACCAGATATGAAGAAGGGTACACAGGCGAGAAGGCAGTCGTGTCATGCTACAGCTATTCCTGACCTGGATATCTGGGGAATCAGGTCTGCACCAGCCCCTAAAGTCAAGCACTGCCAATTTTGTACATAATCCCCTTACTTCGAGAGACACAAATTAAGTCTTTATTTAAAAACTGAAAAGGCAGAAAAAGCATGTGTTCAAACTGTGTTTATAAACAAGTCTGAAATACAGAGTACTGCCTTAGGGAAGCTTTCATTGAGAACTGATCACAGTTTAGAAAATAGCAGAAGAGAAGATACATAGACATCTGTCCCATTGCTTTTGAACAGATACAATTAATTAAATCAGCATGTGGAGCCTTTTGGGTTGAACAAGAAGTATCTTGTCAGAGGGTTACAGCAGGAACATAGGTACTACCTTAATTCCGGTTGCTTAGGCACAATGTAGATTCCTTTATGCATGATAACAAGTGGGAACCTACAGCTGCTAACAACTCTGGCCCAGCAAAGTCTCGCGCTGTCTTGGTACTGATAGTATCTTCACTGCACCAGGCTATGATACCACAGCTAATCCACAGCTAAATTCCACAGTGCATTCTTTCACCTTGCCTCAAAATCAAAGCTCTTTGTAGAATTTGCAAGTGACATAATGCCCATGATAAATTAAGAATGAAAAAAAAGGTCTTTGACAACATGAACATTTCCTTCCATTTGTGAAATGTTTGGAAAAAGAAAGTGTAACAAAACCAAAAAGTTTTGTAAAAAAGGAGAACGATACACCTGCTTTTCCCTTCCAGGAAAAACCGATTCCCAGCATACTTAGCATACAACAACACAGAATAGTTGTATTCCACTTCAGAGTGTTGTACAGACACTACAAGGACTGTAGCCAGGCTCTTCCACCCTACGACTCTACTCACAAGGAATCAGTGGGGAGAAGGCTATTGGATAATGGCTATGCTGGATTCTCCCCAGCCATGCTCAGAAATCAGTTTCCTTATTTCCTTACCCTCTGTTTCCGTAGGCTTCCTGGGCTGGTGGGAGATGGGCTTGGAGACTTCCCAGAGCGGGGAGTAGAAAGCTGGCTACCAGGGGTTCCATTCACTAAAAGGACAATGAATTGAAAAAATAAATACAAGGCATCATTAAAAGCAAAGAAATAGTTAAATCAATGTATTCCTTTTCACTCTTTGTTGAACAGATTGATTTGCTTTTCCTTAATGTTTTAAACATTAAATAAGGTAATTCACAAAAGAACTGTTTCCTCAGAGTTTTAGCTCATGAAACCAATTTTTATACAGAGTTCAAGCAAATAATTAACAAACCTGTAAATGGCAGAGAACACAATCATGTTTTCTTAAAAATGTATTGTTCTTGTGCTTGAAAGTAATGGGGAGCGAGATGCTTTGTTAACCTTAACAGACAGTTGCTATATGTAAACCTTTTCATTCCATTTAGTTATGGCTCGAAGTGCTACCCACCAAAAATAAAAAGCAGCATTGCTTGCAAGAATAAATCAGCTGCTTGCTGTTCCTCACTCATTCATTTGAAGAGATTTTTGCAATACTATCTGACCCAAACATCACCTCGGACTTAACCCAGAAGGGCTTTCTAGAGGCAAATAAATTGGACAAAACACTTCAAGCCTGACTTACAGCAAACCACCACTTTCTCAAATAAGTTCCTCCAGATATGTCAGTGCCTATCATATTAAAAGCATCTTTTGCATGCACGTGACATTATCCATTAAATTAACAAAACAATACCAGCAGAGGACAGAATTCTACTACAAAGTAATCACACAAGAGGCTATCGATAATGTTCACACTGAAGCACTGATAGAAACACTACAAAGCGTGTATCACATATATATGTAAATATTCTCAAACAAGCAACTGTTATATCACAGTCCACATTTGTCAGCAGCAGGGAAAAAAAGAACCGACAATCAGATTTCCAGATTCTGAATCTTAGTTGAATATTTACATACTAGGATATCAACAAGGCATTTGACTTACCTTCTATGAGTTCTAACATGGACAAAATCTTACTGTTTAACCTGATAATAGCAAGCAGCAAAATTCCTGCTCTGTACTAAGCCAAGCTGTAGCCAAACTGAGAAGCAATGGGATTAGTTAAGGATAGCTGGGGCTGCTCACAGAGTGAGCTGAATGCGATGCAGGATTCATAAGCAGAAGCCTTTTCTGCGTAAGGCTGACGTCTTCAGAGCAGCAGTGGGAGGTGCAGGTGCTGTCTTAGGGCTACATCAAAGGTGTCAATTAAGCATAATGCTGCTGCTTCACAACGCTGAGCCACCGCAACCCCCACTCGCTTTCCATGGAGCCCCGAAAGCCTAAGCAATTTTATATGCTGTGCACTGAATCATAATGAGGTGCCTTTGGGGGCAATATACCAAATGACTCATCCAAAAATCAAAATGACAATAACTCTTGTAAAACCTTGGCTGACTGGCAATCTAGCAAATGCTAATTCCTTTGGATAATACAGTAGGCATTTTTAATAGATTTTTCTTACTTTTTACATAATGCATTGTTCTCACTGGCTAAGGCAGGGCCCGCACATTCTAAGGAAGGAACATGTATACCTACCACACCACACACATAAATAAAACACACTATACTGCATGATAAATAATGATCACTTAATAGTGCTTAGGTGCTATGACTGCTCAAATCTCAACATCACTTTGAGCAAGGCATTGTTTAAGGTAAAGGTGCAATATATTTATATAACTATAGGAACAATAAGATACACGAATGGGATTTAAATAGACTGCTTTTATAGAAACCCATTGCACCTATTTAGGCTTCAAATTCTCTTTGTACAGAGGACAATGGTTTGCGTATATCAGCACTGATTCAAATGTTGCACTAAGTGTGTGTGGGAGAGCACATGCATATGTGGACACATCCACTGAAGTTTGTACAGTATTCAGCAAAACACTCCATAGGTCAGGCCAATAATGACTAAAATCAAATTTATGTTCAATGCTTCTGAAATCATTCAGGAAAGGGGCAACATGAGGACATTAAAAACGAGCTTTTTGGAATCTCAAAATTCTAAAGTTTTAAAGGGCTTCTTATAAACTATTATGGTATTATCTAGAAACTAATACTAAACTACTATTATTCATATGGAGCTAGAACTCAAGACTGCTCAGTAACAAGATTAGGGCTCTGCCTTCTCTTTAGCCAGGCAGATATTCTTAGGTCTTATTATTATGAGAAAATTTAAGATAGCAGATGCACTTCACTATACCTTATAGCCCTAGGCACCAGTTGCCTGTTCCTTACAGAGTGACTCCTTCCCTATAACTTTCAACAACAGTTTTTCTTAGAATTATTATTGCAATTATTCTGTCCTGAAGACAAAGACTTCAGGCTACAAAGTGGAACCAGACAAATAGATGCAATGGGGTATTTGAGTCTTGATGTGTTTCTCACATGTTGATGAGTAACTATTTGAGATGAAAAAACAAAGTACTATAAAACCTAAAAATTACACACTTGCTACCATCAGAGTATCCAGAGTGTTTAAGCTAAGCTCCAATCCTCTCCCCAACAGCACTTTTTAAAAAGGAAAATTATGACAGTTGTGCTTGTGTTGACCATCTGTACTATGTGAAATCAAGATCAAGGCTCTCAGGAGTTTTAAGTGGCGTTTGCTCACCTCCTTACCTATATCCAAAATATAAAGATGCTAAATACCTAAAATGCATACCAGGATTTTTGCGAGCATACGAGGACTCTCTATGGAGAACTGTTTAGGAAACTCTAGAGATGACAGTTAGCGTTGGGGACGAAATTCCTTTTACTAGTCTTTAGGTACCTATTGTGTAGGCTTCTACATCTGAAGTAGTTTTCTAGGCCTTATTTTAACCAAGTTGCTGCCATAGCATGAATTGTATCATCCTCAAGTAATCATCTAAAACAGATCTGATGAACAACTTACTAGGAGCATCCGCTGCAGCGCAGACATCTAAAGCTAGGCAAGATTAATCCAACCTCACGCACCTAGAGGTTTAGGATATGCTGGAGATGAAGCAAAATCATCAAAATTCTCCCCACTTACCTTGGTGGATTTTATTCCAAGTGCAGAACTCCATTAAATAAACTCTGATGACTAAAGACCATACGAAATCTACATAGAGTCAGCCCGAACAGGGATTTGTGTGAGGTGGGTTCTATTCCCAGCTTTCTATATGCATCTGCACAACATCAGACTAGTAATGTCATCTCTACTTCTTGTCTACTTGGGCTTTAAGTTCTGGCAGAATGAACTCTGTGCACATCATGTTGTCTGTCTTCTGGATGCTCTCCATACCTGAAGACATACATTACTATTACTACTGATATTAATGTAATGTTTAGTACAGGTATCACAACAGGGAAGAAATGCTTGTTCCTAATAATTTTCCAGTCCACTCCAGGAGCCCTTCTTTGTCATCTTCTTGTTTATGACTTGCTGGCCATTCCACCTCTGACCCCAGTTTCTTGATATGAGGTACTGTATCAGGAAGAGACTGGACTGATTCTGACACCCTTCCTGAACTCCATTTACAATCATGACGCCATTCTTACATATGCAGCTCATGACCAGATAACAGGGCAACAAACAGGTGAATAAAATATATAATATTTAATAATAATGCATTCCTGATAAGAACAGAAATACAGTCTAAACTGCCCTAAATCTCATTTCTAGGTGGAATGCATTCTGGTTGGAAACTGCATTCCTGTCCAGTATCTGTACTGCATTTCTCACTGACTGATACAGCACATGTTCCTACAAGGAACCTTGATGTAGATAAAGACATATGAAATTGGTAAATCTCTGTTGTGATTAATCATGTTATTGAGTGAGGCAAGAGGTTTCTTGTCACTTTTTATTCATAAAATGGCAGGGGTCAGAGACTTCAGCTTAACACACAGCGCCCTCCCATCGTCTCATGAAAAAGATTTATCCATTCAAAATTTCACAGGTGAAATATGTATTAAAAAGCTTAAACAATAACAAAATTATTGTGGCTCCTCTGAGCAGATGTATGCAACTGCTTAGCTGTGAACTCCTTTCCTTATTGTCCTCTCTTGCTGAGGATGCATAGAAGAGCAAGAATCTAGCTTTGTATTTATTTTTCCAGCACCTGGCAAACATATGAAGGTAGAAAACCCCACAAAATAGAAGGCTAAAGCTGGATACCATCTTCTACTGAGATAAATGAAAAATAGGTTTTTATATGATGGTGTTTATAAACTGGTGAAAATGCCGCAAATACAAAATACTTTGATAGCATTCCAATAAATAAATTTTGATAGGGCATCTTTTTAAGCAATAGAAACAAAAAGTGAGAAAAGTTGATTTAAAGTATCAAGTGCCAGTCTGAGAAGCTGCCAATGCCACTGCACTGTATTAAAATCATACTCTCTATAAAACTGCCTGTTGATGTGTTAGCATCTTGTACTTTATAAAAAATGTTAGGATGTCTCTGTGCGTTTACAAAAGTGGTTTGCCAAACACAAAAGGCTGTTTGAAAAGGAAAGAGAAGACTAAAGGAAAAGAATGATGCAAGCTTTTTTGCAGTCACAACTTATTCACAACTGGTATAGCGAAAATTAAAAAATGATTTACAGAAGACACAACAACATCTGTAGGTCGTATTCCGCAACTGTTAGCGAAAAAATGGTGATGTCAGATCACTACTGGACCTTGTCTCAATTACTCAATTGTAGTTTGTCACTGTCTTTTCCAAAACATTTTTCTCTCAAGAAGATTATGTAGTTACAAAGTAGTTAGTGAACAAACCATACCTTGCCTTTTCCTTCCTTCTGCTTTTGCATTCTACTTGTATACATCTCTTCATATTCGTCTTCACTGGAAAGGAGAGAGTTTATCCAGAGTGCCACATTAAACAAGCACCCTCATTATCACTCCTCAGTAAAGACAAGGCTTATCACAGAATAATAGAATTGGTCAGGTTGGAACAGACCATTAACTTAGCACTGCCAAGTTAGCACTAAATCATGGTGACTCAACCACTTCCCTGGGCAGCCTGTTCCAATGCTTGACAACCCTTTCAGTGAAGAAATTCTTCCTAATATCCAATCTAAAAGTCGCCTGGTTTCCTCTTGTCCTATCGCTTGTAACTTGGGAGAAAAAAAACAGCACCCACCTTGCTACAACTTCCTTTCAGGTAGACGTAGAGAGCAATAAGGTCTTCCCTGAGCCTCCTTTCTTCCAGGCTAAACAACTCTAGTTCCCTCAGCCCCTCCTCACAAGACTTGTGCTCTAGACCCCTCACCAGCTTTGTTGCTCCAGCACCTGAATGTCTGTCTTGTCGTGAGGGGCCCAAAACTGAACACAGTACTCGAGATGCAGCCTCACCAGTGCCGAGTACACATGGACAATCCCTTCCCTAATCCTGCTGGCCACACTATTCCTGATACAAACCAGGATGCTTTTGGCCTTCTTGGCCACCTGGGCACACTGCTGGCTCATAATCAGCTGGCTATTGACCAATACCCCCAGGTCATTTTCCAACTGGCAGAAAGCATGCAAGTAGTTGAGAAAAATCCTAAATAACCAGTACTGCATTCATTTTAACTGGTGCTAAAGTGTCCTTTGTTTACATTCAATCTTCGCTAGAGTTTATGTCAAGATGTTTTGAAGATACAAAAAGAACATCTCTCTGCCATTGAAGACAAGGCTTAACAGACCCATACAAAGCTTTCACCTCATCAAGAGATCAACAGATTATAAATATCAGCAGAAAGGATCACTCTCAGATCAGATTTACACTCCCATCCGAGCAGCCACCAATACCTGAATCCCTGTAAGTCATCTGTGGTAGCTGCAACATGCAGACAGCACAGAGCTCAGCAGGGACTGTATGCTCTACACAAGCTCAGCCCATGCTGATCTCCTTGGGGTAGCCACTATGATGGCATTTCAACCTCAACCCAAAGTCAGCTATGTCCGCACTATCAAGCTGACAAGTGCTGCAGAAATGTAGATATTGCAAACATGCCCGAGATCTCAGAGGACAGGAGCCTTCCTGGAAAATACAGTTCCTTAGAATCCACGAGTACTTTTTCGCAGCTTCACAAACTAAGTGCCTCTTGTTTTTTTTTTCTCTGCACTTCATCAGAGTGCAGCTAATATCTATGATTTTGGCTGCCTATTTCAAGGCATAATACCTAGTCTAGAGAGCATCTACATATACGTAAGATGTAATGAAAATCTCTCTTTTGAACTGTTTTGCCTAATTGAAAAGACTAGGATTCTCAAATCAGCCTATGCAGATGGAGTGCCAACTCCAAGGACGTTTCTTCATTCAGCATTTAACTTTTTAATTCTTTAAGAGGGTTAAACTAATCAGTCTAACCAAATCTTTTTCTCTTACTAACTCTTGAGTTTTACTACAAGCTATAAAATGATAAAATTGAATTTTTTAATGATTAGTGTCAAATATAAACACCATAAATAAAAAATTAAAAGGAAGTCAGGATCAAAGTAAAATCATCTGGATCTGGAAATCCCTGGGTCTGTAGGATGACTCCATCACTCCCATGGGTTTGTGCTCTTGGCTTCAGGAAAGTTTTGCTTCAGCTTATTTATTACAAAATCTGTCAGCTGAGTACCTATAACAGTGTGAATAAAAACATGTGACTTTGCCAAAGACAATATTATATGTCATGTTCCTTCCTTTGGGATCCAAAAGACCTTCTTGAGTCAGGTGGCTGAGGAAGGGCTGTTTCTGGATAACAGCCTAGGGATGAACTATCAAACTAAATGAAAACATACCTTCTTTTGGAGGAACACATCTACTTCTTTTTTTTCTAACTAGCTGAGCAACATACTAGTATCTGCTCTAGAGAAGCCTTCAGTAAGATCCAATTTCCATCTCCTAAACCACTTCTTTCTTTAGGGAACATCTACACTTTGGTTCAGGCTTTACTTTGACATTTAGCTTCACAATTTCTTTGCCCAGGTGCATTTATTTTAAAAAACCACACAGCCCTTGGTAATACGACCTACTCTATCCATTCTCCACATATGCTCCCTTTGTGATTTGGAATAGATACGTATCATTCCAGTTACTCTTTAAATAGGCAGCTGTCACACTAAATGACTGAAACTCCTAAATAACTTTTCTTAACACCAAACCTGAATTGCTTTTACAATTAAGGTTCCAAGTATCTGAAATATTTTGGGTCATAGTTTGAGGGAAACAGGAGGGCTGAGGAGAGCTCAGAGGGGAGGAGAAGCGAGAGGGAAATAATTTTGAAGGAGGTGCTCAAACTGAAAAAAAGAAGAAGCTACTTTTGTTAAGAGCAAGTCCAGAAAATTAGAGTTGGGATTTCAGAGGCTAAAACACAGTTCACCCGAATGCAGTATCTTTCCTTAATTTAATGGATCGAGGGTACAATAATTCCAGCCATCTCACGCTGCTCTTGATTTGATTAAAAATAATGACCATGAAGAAGTAAGAGCTGCTTTCTTCAAATCTCTTACCTCTTCACCTGCACTGAGGCTGCCACCAATGGTGTTAATTGGTAGCTGGACAGAAGCCGACAGCTACTAAATAGCCGTCAGACATTCATAATTTTCAGCCACCAGCAACGGGCTGATACCCAGTCTCACTGAAATGCAACGTCTCTTTTATGATGTCCTTTCCCAAATAACATTTGATGCCAACAAAAAGCCATCAAAGTGTTTTACAGGCTTTAAGAAGACATCAGGGAAATTAAATAGAGGCGGGATTATCTATTGTGCTTGGAACCAGACTTCAGCCCTCTGCCTGCCTGGGAGGTCACGCTACCTTTCTCGGCTTCTCTTTTTGCCTTGTTCCCTGCTTCTCTTCTCTATTTAGACTGAAAGCATTTTTAAGCAGACAATACCTCAAACACATTTTCAAAAAAACAGTAAGCAATCTCTCCTGCAGTGAGATTTCTGTCTTGTGGTGCTGTTTTGAAACACTCTCAGGTGTAAATAAAAAACTGAACAAAACACATAATAATGGAGAAGTCAGCAGTTATCACAGATCTTCCTAGCTTGCATGTACCCTTTTAAGAAAGATGTGTTCTGTGTTTTTATATAAAAATAGGATACATCTGCTCTCAGGAGCTAGGTAGGCTACCAGGAAAATATGAACACACTAAGCATATGCTCTGTTAAGAAAAAAAAAGGAAAAAGCAAGGACGGAAGAAAGGTGAACACCACCTATAGAAAAGCATACATTCCTCTTAAATATGTCAAGAAATGGTATAAAAGCAGATGCAGCTCACTGCAGATTGTATAGCTCAGGAAAGGGTGAGGAGTGCATGTCTCCCATTCCCTTACAGACTGACACATATTTCCTTGCCCTCACTTAACCAGAGCAGAGATTTGAACCTGCCTGGCACTGAGTGATAATGTACCCTCTGGTATTGCCAAGGGTCTTTCTCTGCAACCCTGCAGCCTGCTTTCCACCCACAGCTTCACCCTTTCCCCCATGCTGCCACAGCAGTGTCCCTCTGGGGACACTATTTTTGATCCTGTCGTTCCCAGGCTGTTACTCCCATGGCCATGTACTGGCAAAGCCCAAGAGTGTTGTTATGACAGGTTCTGTATGGGGCTTTCAGGCTCAACAAGGATGCTGGAGGATGGAGGAAGGAGGGAGAAAGGCACCTCCAAAGCATGAAAGTTATCTAAGACCCTTGGGAACATCACTAAGAGCCCTTTGCCCCCAGCACCAGATGAGACATTGAGGGAAATAGTTCTCTGGAGCAGTGGCTGGGAGCCTGCCAAGGAGAGGGAACACTCAGGATCCTTTTCCTGGTCCCACACACAGTCAGGGGCCACCACTACAAGGTAAGACTGAAACAGAAAGCTCTGCACATTAGAGGTGAGGGCCTTCAAGCGGGATTTTCTCTAGAAATCACTTGTTAACATTACTCAATTTATCTTCAAAGCACTGGTTTCAGTAAAATGGTATTGCTCCAAACTTAGATATGCAAAAATGAGACACAGGCTTTAAAGCAAACCAACAAATCAAATAACCAACTCCCCAGAATAACCCCTTTGATTTCTGTAAGCAACTAAAGAAACTACTAGAACAAATTTGGGAAAGTTCACCACCCCATACCAGTATTTGCTCAGAACAAGGGTCTCATGGACTTCATTGCATTTTTAAATCCTTTTGTTCAATCCAAAGTTTGGCTTAATTCACTTACCACTTGAAATTCTGTGTCAAAGAAGGGAAATGGTTCTTGAGGATGGTATTTGAGTGCTTAAACCAAAGCAGACTGTCTACACGTCCTAGCCTTATTTACACATCCATTTCTCTAACAATGGGGAAATGACCCAAAGACTTTATTAACTCTAAAAATGATTAATCTTGATCAGCTGTCCTGTGCTGGATAAGCAGACAAATAATGTTGAATACCTACATTAAACACTATACCATGCTTTAGATGCATACAGGAGAGGATTAAGGGTAACTCACAAATATCCCTTCATTTCAGGATTTTATCAGTTTTAATATCCAACTTTGAGATTTTTACATTTTTTAAACATAGTCTTTGTCTATGCAACTTTCCAGTTTTGACCCATGTAGCTACCCACGTGAATTATCTTGATATGGGCATGAATGGATAACTGAGGCAGGCATTTGATCCTTTTGTGTAGCAAGAATGCGCAGACTTTTCAAAACTCAGCAAGAATCAAACAAGAGGAATCAGAATCTATCTAATTAGCAACATGCTCTTCTCCATACAGCTCGCTTAGCTTTTTCTCAAGGGTACACTATCAATAATGCTTTCTGCCTGCCCTTTATCCCTGCTCTTCTCAACTTTCTTTTAAGATACAACTCTTCACAAAATGATACATCTTTCTTTTTGGAATGTGTATGTATTGCCTTTGATCTGAGCAAAGAATATTGCTTTTCTTGAGTATTTTTTATGTCTATCCCTAATGAAAGAAAAATCTCTAACAGTGGTTTGAAGATGAACTGAAAGCAGTTTAAAAGCATAGAATAAAAAAATACATATGCACTTACCAGGAAAAACATGATAACAAAAGCATAACTTCTCCTTACACACTAGCCATTCAAGAGACTAATAACTGAGATCTTTAATGTAAACAACATGGATAAAATTATCTGCTCATATACGCACTAGATGGTAATTTCTCTATTCTCTTACTCTCATGGGTACATAATTCCAAAAAATGGGCAGTATTTTTAGGCCTACCGAATGGCAGAATAGTGAAATTTTTACATATTGTCTGCATTTCATAGGAGAACTTTGGTTTTTGTCTAACAATACCTAAGAGTTAGTTTTTCCTTTTCCTTCCACTGTTGTTTTTATTATGCAGTGTCTAATATGAAATTCCATATTTTTAAAATCCATTCATTGATTGTTTTTAGTTTTACATGATTTAAAAACAATTCTTGAGGGCAAGAATTGCCCACTAAGTACAATATTGCTTCTTTTTATTACAGTAATTTGGATGTAAATGCTTATGCAATAGGACAAGGGGTAATGGATTTCTACAAAAAGAGGGTCAATTCAGACTAGATATAAGAAAGACATTTTTTACTTTGAGGGTGGTAAAACACTGGAACAGGCTGCCCAGAGAGGTGGCAGATGCCCCATCCCTGGAAACATTCAAGATCAGGTTGGATGGGGCTCTGAGCAAGCTGATCTAGTTGAAGAAGTTCCTGCTCATTGCAAGAAGAGGTTGGACTAGGTGACCTTTAAAGGTCCCTTCCAGCCCAAAATATTCTATGATTCTATGTATGTAAGGTTAGAAATAGGCTTTCTGCAACATTCCTCAGGGAATTAGTACTGGGACTTGGGAGTGTTGGTCGATGAGAAGCTCAGCATGAGCTGGCAATGTGCGCTGGCAGTCCAGAAAGCCAGCCGCATTCTGGGCTGCATCAAAAAAAGTGTGGCCAGCAGGTCAAGGGAGGGGATTCTTCCCCTCTGGTCTGCTCTGGTGAGACCACAGCTGGAGTACTGTGTCCAGCTCTGGAGTCCTCAACACAGGAAGGACATGAACCTGTTGGAACAGGTCCAGAGGAGGGCCGCAAAGATGATCAGAGGGATGGAGCACCTCTCCTATGAAGACAGGCTGAGAGAGCTGGGGTTGTTCAGCCTGGAAAAGTGAAGGCTTGAGGGAAACCTTATTGCGGCCTTCCAGTACCTGAAGGGGCCTACAGGAGAGATGGGGAGGGACTCTCTATCAGGGAGTGGAGTGATAGGACAAGGGGTAACAGTTTTAAACTTAAAGAGAGAAGATTTAGATTAGATACCAGGAAGAAATTTTTCACTGTGGGGGTGGTGAGACACTGGAACAGGTTGTCCAGAGAAGTTGTGGAGGTCCCATCCCTGGAATTGTTTAAGGCCAGGCCGGATGGGGCTTTGAGCAACCTGGTCTAGTGGGAGGTGTCTCTGCCCATGGCAGGGGGGTTGGAACTCAATGATCTTTAAGGTCCC
>JAOXNO010000001.1:184933802-184950771 GCA_028565335.1 Limnodromus scolopaceus | reverse complement strand
GAAGAGAAGAGAAGAGAAGAGAAGAGAAGAGAAGAGAAGAGAAGAGAAGAGAAGAGAAGAGAAGAGAAGAGGAGTAGAATAGAATAAAATAATTTCAGTTGGAAGGGACCTAAAATGATGGTCTAGTCCAACTGCCTGACCACTTAAGGGCTGGCCAAAAGTTAAAGCATATTGTTAAGGGCACTGTCCAAATGCCTCTTTAACACTGGTAGGCTTGGGCCATCGACCACCTCTCCAGGAAGCCTGTTCCAGTGTTTGGCCATCCTGGCTGCAAAGAAATGCTTCCTAATGTCCAGCCTAAACCTTCCCTGGCACAGCTTTGAACCATTCCCATGTGTCCTATTGCTGGATATCAGGGAGGTCAGCACCTTCCTCCCCACTTCTCCTTCTCAGCAAGCTGTAGAGAGCAATAAGGTCACCCCTCAGCCTCATTTTCTCCAAACTAGACAAGCCCAAAGTCTTTAGCTGCTCCTCATAGGACATGCCTTCCAGCCCTTTCACCAGCTTTGTTGCCCTCCTCTGGACACATTCAAGGACCTTCACATTCTTCTGAAATTGTGGGTCCCAAAACTGCACACAGTACCCAGGGTGAGGCTGCACCAATGCTGAGTACAGCGGGTTGATCACCTCTTTTCACTGGCTGGTTATGCTGTGTTTGATGCACCCCAGCATGTGGTTTGCCCTCTTGGCTGCCAGGGCTCACTGCTGAATTCTAGTGAGGCTGATGTCAACCAGCACCCCCAGATCCCTTTCTGCAGGGCTGGTCTCTAGTCACTCCTCCTCCAATTTATACTTGTGCCCAGCATTACTCCATCTTTGGTGTGGAATCCTGCATTTGGACTTGTTAAATTTCATCCCATTAATCACAGTCCAATGCTCCAATCCATATAGTTCCCCCTGCAAAGCATCTTGTCTCTTCTGAGGGTCAACAGCACCTCCCGGTTTGGTATCATCAGCAAACTTGCTAATGATGCATTCAACTCCTGCATCCAATCACTGATAAAAACAATCTGGCCCTAGACTTGAACCCTGAGGAACACCACTGGTGACCAGATGCCAGCCAGATGTAGCCCCCTTTACCACACCCGCCTAAGCTCTGCCCTTCAGCCAGTTCTTCACCCAGGCTCCTACCGGCTGACAGGCTGTTCTGCCAGCATCCTATACATTCCTGCAGGGCTTTGTCCAGTGTCTTTTTCTAAGAAAATCTTAATTGCAATGTCTTTTATCAGTGTCCAGTGTTAATGATTATGTCAATAGGCAAGGTCACGGACAATCTTTCGACAGACTAGTATGTGCCTATTTCCTGTAAATTTATTGTCGTTACTTAGGATATTTTTAAGATAAGTAAATCTATCATCAGCACAGAACCGTCCAAAATGGTTTGCATTTTTAATATATCTACTTCCCTATTTCTTTTCTTGTTATAAATTTAATGATATATTAATTATTATTGTGGCATAATGAAAACATTCCTTTTTTTTCACAAGCTGTAAAATAATCTCCTGATCTTTCGCAGTGATTGAACATGTAATGGTACTCTGCTCAGACCCTTGTAAAACTGAACTGCAGGAAATTAAGATTTACTCACACTTCTCCTGCCTGTTTAAGTAAAACAGTACTATTTCCCTCAGGACCAAAACAAGGTATCGCACAGTCAACATGGCAAAAATGTTACTAGTCCCATGGCAGAAACATTTTTTTATGCACTGCAGGACAGTTATTCCATAAAGTTATTCCAACATACACAGTTCAGTGTCCATTACCTGTATTCCCAAATGAATATTCATTAAGAAAAAAACCAACAGAGTCTGTAACACACACCAAACAGGGCCTCCCTTGCTAAAGTTTAATTTAACTGTGTTACACCAAGCTACAAAGAAAGCTACTTAATATACGTTTAAGAAAGAGCTAGTCTGGGCTTGTTCCTCACAATTGATACTTCTTCCCATTACCTCTTTTCAGGTTTTTCTATTTCAGTTGTTCTTAGGACGTGTAGGAGGCACGTTACCTCCCAGCCCTGCTACCCACGTCTACGCCTCTGTCTCTCATTGTGTCTCTCCCACTCTCCTCATCCCCTGAGCAAGGATGGTTTTTTTCCCTCAGCTTAGTCTTCTCGCAAAAAATATGCTTCCCACTGGTCCATGCCTCCACTCTTTGAAACCAGCCAGGAGCACCTGGGCCATTCTGATCACCAGCTCCCCATAAAGACCTCGCAGTGCTGGATGCAGGTCCCAGTATGACGTTCGCTTCCTTGTTGGCGGAAGAACTACGGCAGAAAGAGTGAGGTGGCTTTTGGACAGCTCTGAAGTTTGCCTCTTGCGAAATCCATATTCACAAGCAACGCTGCAAATGCTCGATTGGGTCTACTCAACTGGCCCACACTAAGTATTATTTGTACTTTCGGGCATCGATACTGGCAAGTTATCTAATGCACTTCTTTGTTTATTTATTTGTTTTGCTTGGGAAAAAGCTGCAGGGGGGAACTAGTCATAGACTATGTAGTGGGAGCAGCTGCAAAGGCAGCCAAAGCAAGGCCCTTCAGGCACAACTTTTTAAAGCTTTTTGCTGTGTCTTCTCCAGTCTGTTCCACTGCCTTGTTAGATTAACTCTGACTTATTTCTTCTTCAGCTATCTTTGGACCTCACATTCACACTGGCAATTGCATTCTTTCTCTGCCTTGCCCCCCTTCCTCAATATCCTCATTGTCTTTAACCTGTCCTTTCCTCCCTGCTGCCTCTTAACTCCCTCAAACAAAATACAAAAAAAGACTGTGAAATCAACCTTTTGTAGACACAGAGCCTATGCTGTGTAACTTAGACTACTTTCTGCATTGTGCATATTCAGTCCCTAGTACAAAGAATACCTCTTTTTGTCAGTCTTCAGATATTGGCAGCAGAATCATGCATGGAAAATAAAGTAAAATGAACCATAGTAATGTCAAGAGTATGAATGAAGAACTATTTTCTATTGGGAAGACACTTCACCTCAGATGCAACTGAGAAAAAAAGTGAATTTTTACTATCAACTGTTTCATACATATAATGTTTTTCCACAGAAACATGAAATTTGACACAAATTCCCAATTGTATTGAAATAGATGGGTTGCTGTTGTTAAGAAAGATTTCTAGCTTGCTTTACCTGAGCTGGTAGAAGCAGGAGACTTGCTGCGTCGGGATGGGCCCGGGCTCTTGGTGGTGCTCCTACGTGAAGTTGAAGCTATTTTGGTATAGGAAGTGGATTTCACCACCCGACATTCTAAAAGACAAAGAAACTGCATAAGTTAGCAATTAAGAAACCCAGCAAGATTCTGTAACAGCAAGAGCACTGAAAAGCACAAACATTTAGCCCACGCTTGTTTTCATTCATCTTGAGGAGTTTTATGGGAAAATATAAAATCTGTAGAAATGGCTCCATTAAAATCCAAGTACAGTATGTACCACGTCCCAGACAAAGAACTGCTGCAGTAATCCAGACTTCTAGGTACCATGGTTACTGAAGGTACTTAGGACAGCTTAATATAACAGTGCTGAGACTACACATAAAATTCATTTGCTTTTGAAGATTTCAGCACAAGTAACGCAGTGGGTTTTTTTTGTGAACGATCCAAATGCAATGTAAGCATTTTTGTCAACCTAGGCAGTCTCCTCTAGAAAAAACAGAATGCTGCTTTTATATATCAAAATGTTAAGACTGTGCAAGATGACACAGGTGTCTGTCACTCATGAAAGGTTTGAAGAAAGTGAAGCAGGTTTGTTGCTCCTGCTTAATCCCCTGGTGAGCAACAGCCCACATTGTATAGCACACGCAATTCATCACAGGTTGAGAGAAATGGCACTACTTGCTCATAAGAGACATCAGTAAAATCAATGAAGAGGCAAAATTACCCTCCCACTTGAGAACACTGCAAGATGTTCAGGTTAGGGTTTATATACACCCACACAGCTCTGTTGGCATTCTTGCATTACGCCTGCAAAATGGTTCTTGGCCTGAGGATGAAAGAACTTAGTGTGCACAACACTGATGTCTTGCACTCATAAAGGATACTAAATTAATCACCAGACATATTATACAGTCAGGGGAAAAAAATAAAAATATTTCCACTTCTTAGCCAATATACAATTAGAAGTCTGCAGCAATGTTTACACTGTCTTCACCTGACGATGTCAGTATACTTCACTTGTTTAAAACCACATTAGTAAACATTTAGCTCTGTATTAGACCTGTTCCCCATTTTCTTCCCATGGTTAAGGTTCCTTAACATAGGTTAAGAGAAATAAACATGAATTTTTTCTCCCTAGTCAGAAAATACCATGTACAAGCCTGCACATTATTTAGTCTTCACAGATGATCAGTGGAGCCTGTAACATAGTTTAGACAGATTAGAGAACAAAGAAATAAAATTGAGCATAACTAATTAACTTAAACATATCCACCAGAGAATGATGTCATGAAGCATATTTCTCTTGGCTGCCCTAACTGTTTGTCTTTCATCAAGCTGTTGAAGGAAATGGAAGCAAGAACTGATGCGTTACTGAGGGAACATCCAGCACAGCTGAGAGCTGAGACGACCAGAGAAATGCCCTGATCTTACCAAAGCTTTTCTTCCCAAATTCTCCCACCTTCCTAATGCCCAATAGTGGCTAATTTCTTTCTGTTGACATTTTATGTGATTCATTGATGACTATTCTCTTTTTATACTGAACAATGAGTGGAATGGAGAAAAAAATTACTGTGTTGTAAGAGGAAATTATCAACTGAAAACAGCAGGAATCAGGTGAAAATTTTCAATTAGATTCCACTAGGTAACTTCAGCGAGAACCTTGCATTGATATATTGGCATAAACTTCTCCAGAAACCATCTATACATGTCAAATGCAAACTGGTTCTTTACCTTTCTTGTAAACAAGGATTTAATATGACCAAGCATCTAACAGTCAACTTGTTTGCTCTCATAAAACTGCGACATAATCCCAGTGTGGGTGATATTCATAAGAATCAGTCGGAAAGGGAAATGAATATTCTAGCAGTCAACAAACAAAAAGACTAAAGTTCAATGACCCAATCAAGTTAAAATCATTGGACTATAGTCATTAACTCAGTAGAAAAACTTAAGAGTCCATGAAGAAAACAGCTAGCTTCTTCCTACAATATACTTTACCATGTAAAAAGTTTCCTGTTTCCAACATACAAAGAAAAAAATTATGCACATTTCTCTCTTGCAGTTCATGCTATGCACTAAACCTTAACTCTCATCTTATTACAAGTATTAATACTCATTCAAGTTCTCTGAATATCTTATAAGCACCCAGAGTTAGAATGAGGTTAGAGATATCTAGGCAATCCTGCTTCAGCAGGGGAGTTGGACTAGATGATCTGTATGGTCCCTTCCAACTCTAAAAATTCAGTGAAATTCAGTGAAATTCAGTGAAATAAGATTCTGCATTTGAATGTGTATTTTCCCTCACAGTGTTAGAAAGGACGAGGCAGAAAGTGGTACAAAAGGAACAAGGAGGCAACTAAACGCACATCCAAGTTATTTTTCTATCCTACTGATAGAATGCTGTCTAGGACAATACTCAAGATAGTCCTTATATCATTTAACTCAACATGTTCAGAAATTAGAAAAAAAATTAATAAAAGGTTATTCTTCTTCATCTGGAGTTTGTCACACATGGGCAAGGACCTGCACTGCAGAAGCCAACTGCATCTTGTCACCATCTTCTTCCTCTCCCAGCAAGAAGTGCTCCTGCTCACATGCTACGCAGCAGTAGTACCATCTCTGGGAAAGACAGAGGCTGGCAGCTGGCTGTACCACCATGAACTGTTATTTGACTATCCCTATACTAGTGACTTATCATCTCATGAGGAAGCCACCTCTCACAGTTAGCTGTACATTAAATCTCTCACCACTGAAGCAGAAAGGCAGATGATCATATGTTCATATGATAATCTGAGAAGTAAACAATCATCACAGGATCATAGGATGATCCAGGATAGACATGAGAAGATCTCTAGTCCAATTTCCTGCTCAAAACTAGAAGTAGCCTCACATTCACAATCCCGATCCACTTAGGGGGCAATTCAACCAACCTAAGGAACAACACAGCAGGGCATAAACAGTCCAGAAGTATCCTGGAGACCATCAATGACAACTTCCTGACCTAAGTGATAGAGCAATCAGTGAGGAGAGATGCTCGGTTCACAGCCACAAATGAGTGTGGGCTCATTGGAAATGTGAAGGCTGAAGGCAGCCTTGGCTGAAGTGACCATGAGATAGTGAAGTTCAGGATTGTGAGGATGGAGCAGGGCAAAAAGCAAGATCACAATTCTGGACTTCTTAAGAGCAGACTCTGGATTCTTCAGAGGTCTTCTTGGAAGAGTCCCATTGCATAAGACTCTGGAAGGAAGAGGGGCCTCTGGAAGGAAGTTGTCTAATATTCAAGGATTATCTCCTCCACCTCAACAAGCAGGAAGTTGGGCAAAAATGCCAGGAGGTTTGAACGGATGGACAAGGAGCTCCTGGTAAAACTCAAACATAAAAAGGAAGCATACAAAAAGTGGAAGCAAGGACAGCTAAGCAGGAAGGAATATAGAGCAAGTCTGAGCATGCAGAGACACAGCTAGGAAAGCCAAAGCCCAACTGGCACTGAATCTGGTGGGAGATGTCAAGGGTAACAAGAAGAGCTTCTTTACATACATCGGGAAAAAACGGAAGACTAGGAAAAATGTGCACCCACTGATGAATGAGGCGGGGGCCCTGGTGACACAGAACATGGAAAAGGCTGAAGGACTGGATGCTTTCTTTGCCTTGGTCTTTACCAGCAAGACTGGCCTTTAGGAATTCCAGGTCCCAGAAGCAGAGGGAAAACCTGGAGAAAGAGCGAGCTACCCTTGGTGGAAGAGGATCAAATTAGAGAATTTAGAAAATTAGAAGCAATGCAGACATACATAGGTCCACGGGACCCTCCCAAGTGTGTAGGGAGTTGGCTGATGTCATTGTGAAGTCACTCTCAATAATCTTTGAATGATCACTGTGATTGGGATAGGCGCCTGAAGACCCAGAAAATCTCACTCTTATCTTCAAAAAGGGCAGAAAAGAGTACCCAGGGAACTACAGACACATCAGCCTCACATTGATTCCTGGGAAGGTGACAGAACAGGGAATCCTGAAAATCATTTCAAGGAACATTAAGGACAAGAAAATAATCAGAAATAGTCAGCACAGATTCACTGAGGGAAATCATGCTTGACCAACTTGATAACCTTCTGCAATGAAATGACTGGCTTGGTAGATGAGAGGAGTGTGGTGGATACCATCTACCTGGACTTCAGTGAGGCTTTCAATGTTGTCTCTTATAAGATCCTCATAGACAAGCTGTTGATGTATGGGCTTGATGAGCATACAGCAAAGCAGATTGAAAATTGTCTCAGTGGCTACACCCAGAGAGTGGTGATCAGTGCCATCAAGTCTAGTTGGAGGCCAGTAACTAGCAGTGTACCTCAGGGATTGACACTGGGACCAGTCCTTCTCAACATGTTCATTAATGATCTGAATAACAGAGCAGAGTGTGCTCTCAGCAAGTTTGCTGATGACATAAAACTAGGAGGAGTGGCTGAAACGCCAGAGGGTTGTGCTGCTATCCAGAGGGACCTCAACATGCTGGAGAAATGGACTGACAGGAACCTCAGAAAGTTGAACAAGGAGAAGTTCAAAGTCCTGCACCTGAGGAGAAACAACCCCATGCACCAATATATGCTAGGGGTCACCCAGCTGGAAAGCAGCTTGGCAGAAAAGGACCAGAGTGTCCTGGTGGAGAACAAGATGAGCATGGGCCAGCAATGCACTCTTGCTGCAAAGGCGGCAAATGGTATCCTGGACTGCATTAGGAGGAGTGTTGCCAGCAGACTGAGGGAGCTGATCCTTCCCTCCCCTCTGCTCAGCACTGGTGAGGCCACACCTGGAGTGTGCAGTTCTGGGCTCCCTCACACAAGAGACACGTGAACATACTGGAGAGAGTCCAGCAAAGGGCCATTAAGGTGATTAAGTGACTGCAGCATCTCTCATATGAGGAAAAGCTGAGGGATCTGGGACTCTTCAGCCTAAAGAAGAGAAGACTCAGGGGGAATCTTACCAATGTATGTACATACCTTAAGGGAAGGTGCAAAGCAGACACAGCCAGGCTCTTTTCAGCAGCTTCCAGTGACAGGACAAGAGGCAATGAGCATAAATCGAACTATTGGAGGTTCTGCCTGAACTTTTTCACTATGAGGGTGACTAGAACTGGTTGCCCAGAGAGATTGCGAAATCTCCATCCTTGGAGACATTCAAAGGCTGTCTAGACATGGTGCTGGGCAACCTGCTGTAGGTGACCTTGCATGAGCAAGACCAAATGACTTCCAGAGGTTCCTTCCAACCTCAACCACTCTGAGATTCTGTGATACTCAGGGCTTTTTGTCCAGTTGTTTTTGGAAAATCCTGAAGGAGGGAGATTACCCCAGGTAAACCCATTCCAGTGCCTGACTGCCATCACAGTGAAAGCGTTTTTCTTTATATCCAGTCTGAACTTTGTTTCAATTTATACCTCTGATCTCTCATCCTCCTACCATGCATCACTGTGATGAGCCTGAACTCCATCTTCTTGATGGAAAAGACATGCTGCCCACTGGCACCAGGGGCTGCTGGCAGGTCCCTTTGAACCCATCGCTTTCGCAGGCTAAACAAGCCCAGCTCCATCAGCCTCTCCTCACAGGGCAAGTGGCCCAGCCCCCCACCATCATGATGGTCCTCCTCTAATTGCTTCCAGTTTAGGGATGATTTCCTTGAACTGGTGGGCCTGAAACTGGACACAGTATTCCAGATGTGGCCTCACATGTGCTGAGTAGAGGGGAATAATTACTCCCCTGTCTCTACTGGCTCCACTCCTGTTAATACAGCCCCTTCATTCTTTTCTGCCAGGGCAGCTTTCTCTTCTCTTTAGTCTCTCTTAAAGACATTTTCTCTCTTTTCCTATTTTTCCATTTGTACAAACCCTTTTAAGCTAGGTTATTACCTTCCCTGGCAAAATTTTCTTTTTTCTCTCAAAAATAATTTGCGGGTTGTGAAGTTTTAAAAGGTCATAGTTCAAATGAGCATACATCCTGTCAGATCAAACACCACTGTAAGCCCCAAGGTAAATTTCGTCAAGTGCCACGTTTCCTATGGGTTTACAAGTTTATTATAAATGACATGGGTCACAGCATGGCCACAGCATGTGGGCAAGCCTTCAGTGCTGCACTCACCACTGTCAGGCAACTCATGCCTTCAAAGACTGCGGCAAGACTAGTTACAGAGTCTAAAAGGACTTCCAGCCACAGGCAGAATGTAACCATGCTGCTTGTTGCAAACAGGTCTCAGCTCCCATGAACAGTTTATGTAAGCAATTCTGTTGTCACATTTAGTTTGGAAAATAAAATTTTACTGTAGGGAAAGATCCCACTCAGAGACCACACAACCACCACTTGTCTCCTCTAAGACATTACCGTGATCTGCCCATTGCTGTAGGAAAACTATGTGTACATAAAGAGGAAGGGAAAACAAAACAAAAATGTGCGTTTTTTAAAACTGCATTTTCAGCACAGAATTTATACTGGTAAGGAAGTAAATACATACGTTCTCCTCATCAACAGTGTTCTGAAAACTATACAACAGCTCCTCAGTAAGCCATGAAATAGAGGAGCATTTTTTCCCAATTTTCTTTCAATGCCAAAACTGTGTCAGAAATAGATCTGAACTCCTGACAGAAGAGAGTTATACTGCCTTTCTCGCTCTTGTGGGCATGCTCATCCAAGAAGAAACACCAGGTGTTTCTATAGTATGTTCAGTGAGGAAAGAAATGTATCACGAAGCCCCAGTCCTTCCCTCTCACCATCAACTGACTAAGATTAAAGGAACGAAATGACGATACTCATGGTAACATGAAGCAAAAGGTCAACTTTAAGGTCTGATCACAGGCATTACTGCTTTCCAACTCAGAATACTGGATAAATAAGAATGTTTTTCCAGCCAAAACATCTTGCAATAAGATGTTCTATTGTTTAACTACAGACAGAACTACAAAGTAGGAGAGAGGAGTACAGACGATCAGCAGCGAGACTAAAAATGTAACGCTGCAGTCCCTTTATAGCATGGAATATTACCACAGAGCTCTGAGGCATTTAATGGACATTAACAACAATAAGGCTAACAAAAAAAGAGGAACAATACCAGGGTTATGATTTTACATCATTGAGACCCCATAGGGACAAGATAGGGAACACAAAGTTCCTGAGATTGCACAGTGGTGTCAATGAGCAGTTGGAACTGCTACAACTAGGAGGAATCCCAACATATTTACTTGTGAGCTCTTGATTCTTCCTGTTGTCAAATATATAAAATGTAAGCATGATGCAATTAAGGGATGCTAACATGCAGAATCATAACGCTTCCAGTCTCCAGCTCTGTGATGTTCCATTTCCAAAATGTTTCATTAGCTTCTGTGTTCATTAGATTTTACAATGGCAAGGAACCACCAGAGAGTAACTAATCTGTGATAAATTTGTCATAAAATGAACAAATTTAATGTGTTTCTAGAGAAGACTGTGAAAAGTTATCTAAATTACCAGGAGATCAAAAAGGCTTACTTGTCAGCTACTCAAAAGTTGACTGTACGGCTTTCTTGAGTTCTTTCTGGACCAATATATCGCACTGTCTGTGCTTTTTGCTTTTTTGAGGTCTGTGTGTAGGGAATAGATATTTATTTTTTTGGTATCCCTGCCAATCTGTTTCTCTAAGACAAGAACATTTAACTTGGTTTCAGCAACAGCTGTATCCTACAGATAAGAGAGGAGGGAGGATCAAGGATGTCTGTGGTTGTTGGTAAGCCACTTTACTCTAAGCCTTAGGGTGGTACCTCTTACCACTGCTTAAAGACATTAGCCTCACCAGCAGTGTCCTCAGGCCAATCAGTAGATCGTTACCCCAAATGCAGTACCGATTTTAGTTTTTAATGTTAAGAGTAATTTGTTCCATGTTGTTAATTCTTAATGCAGCTAATAAGATTTTACTTTTCAGTTGCATTTATGCCTTCAATTAAAACCAGTAATCTTCTGTTTGCAGTACTAAGTTTCGCTCTCTTCAGCAAAAGGGAAATGGTACCATCCTGTCTAGTGGCATTGATACACACTGCAATTCACCCAACCCTACTGATCAATCGGTGGCAGCTATGACTTGCATTAGCAACACGTTCAAATAGGTAGCTATCACACAGTTTCCAGAGATGAAAGGGATATAGGGTGCTTCCCAGAGGTTTAAGTAATTTCAAGTTTTCTATCATCATGGTTGTGCCTACTTCAATTTTATTCTGTATATCTTCCCACTCAGTGTGTTCCTGATACAGATGTACAGTGATGCATGTGTAGAATACAAAATTCTCAAGTTTTATACCATGTAGTAAGGTATCTGTCACTGTAAATGCATGTTTTTTTGAGAAATCTTACCTTTTATCTGATTTCTTACCAGTAACCAGTCCTCCACTCATGATAAAGATTAGGAATTTTGTCTATTTCAACTGTGTGCTGAATACTTGCGGTAGCAAATACCTAAATTCTCCTTCTTTTTTTTTTTTTTCCTGCCAAGAACCATGGTTTGACTGGGGTATAAAATACAGAAAAAGCGAGATTTTCTTTCATGTGAAAAATCATCCTCCAGTTCTGAAAATGGGATAAGTATTCACTGACAAGGCAAAAGCTACATACAATAAAACACAAACAATTAAAGCCATCTATGCCTTATTGCAAATCAATAAAATAGAAAATCTTGCAAGCTCTTAGGAACACAAATAGCTTCACCCAACCTAAGAATGCTTTCAGATGTATGTACTACTCCAAAAATGCCTTTTAAGTTAGAAATAAGGAAGTTATTGATGAATTCCTGTATTATCAGTAATATGTCATTCTGCTCTATTGTATAACTTTCAAAGTCCTTATTTGTTTCTAAATTCAGTGAAGTTACCCAGAAAGTTTTTCTAAAAGGGTAGTTTTTACGTATAATCAAAACATTGCTTCAAGTATTTCTTACTTTATCTTCAAACATGCTCCTGTCTACATAACATAAAGACACTGTTGGGAGGATTGAACTCATCTAGTACTAGGTAGCTAAACATATGAATCATACGTATGAACTATTCATCCCATGGTCTTCTGCTGTCAATGGAACATCTTCATTTCTGTCACCTATCTTAGGAATCTGTAAGTTAGAAAAAGTGAATCTAACTCATGAATGACCAGATATAAATAATCATTTTTGAATACTGGTGAATATATCCTAATCAGAAGCAGTATCTTTGGATGGGGATACAAACAGTAACACAGGATTTTTGCTGCATTTCATGATCTTACTGTGTATGGATTTTATCTTCTTGCCTTCTCCAAGTGCTAACCTTTTTGTCAGAATCATTTCATACAAACCTCCATGTTAATATTTTAGCTATACAAACACCATGATGTTAAATTTTACTTTTCAACAGAGAATAAATTCGCCATCATGAAAAATTCCACCCACAGCAGTGATATGAAGGAGTTAAAAACCATTTTTAATCACTGCAACAGCGTCTCTGACAAGGCACAATATCTAATTATTTTCCAGGTCTGCATGGTGTAGGGGAGAACTTTGAAGAGTAGGGTAGATGGTTGGACTCGATGATCCCAAGGGTCTTTTCCAACCGAAATGATTCTATGACTTTATGATTTGTAGACAGCCAAAATTAGAAGACTTCTTCAAAATCTGCTTGCCTAAACAAATCTGAAATATTTCCTAGTGAATCCATGTGGCTGAATTTGAATGTGTGCAGTATTAATTTCTGAAAGAAATTGCATTATCAGAAATTATTTTTGAGAAACCTGAAGACCAAGTTGAAATATGAATTATATTTGTCATTAGCAAAACCACACCACTAGCACACATGTAATTTTTATCATGTGCCTTGCCACATACTCTGCTTCACTTCCAGAGATTTTATCAATGTTTTCTCAATGTCCTTTGTCCAAGTTGTTCCAATGCTAATATAAATGTTCATTAGTTTGCCCCTATATTTCTAACACTCTCCATACTTCTGCAGGTTTAACACACTATCTGCATTGACCAAAGTATCAGAAAGTTCCTTTTAAGTGGAGATGGTTAAGATGACACAACTGATTACAAATTCAATCAACCATAATATTTTCATTTATGGCCTCAACGTTATTCTTCATGAAACAAAGAAAAGTGTCCTGCCTTTGCTTACAGCTTTCGTTTTCTTTCTGTGACAAAAGCTTTTTTACTGAGCATATGCTCTAACAGCAGATAACCCTCAAATACCCCTGCTGAAGTCGGGGAAAAATTCATCACTGAAGTGCCTTACTTTATCTGCATAATTTGGATGGCATTTTTCTTGGCACTGTTTTATTCATGCAGTTGGAGATGAAATGAGAGGATGGTACAAAGTCATTAGTTCTTAACTTTTCTGTTCAGCAAGATCAATGACTTGCTTTCCTTTTCAGCACAAAGAGGTAATATTTGTCATATTACCCATTAAAAATCATCTTGCTTTTTACTTTGAGAATAAACAGACGTCCTATTCAATCCATATGGTAAATATTAACATCATCCTAAGTTTCAAATACATGGGCATTCCATCGTATTTTTTCTTTTATTCCAGCCTAAGAGAAGTGACAATGTTGCAGTCCAACAAATTCTGGGGTTTTGGTACTACTACTTGCTGTCTGAAGAGTATCACTTGTTTTCAGCTGTCTTCCATTTCAAATGAATCTTTTGGAAGATCACAAGCTCCGCAGTTAGAAAAGCGAAAAGTCCCCATTTGCAGAATATTGGCTTCACGTGGAAAGCATCAGCTAAAGGTATCACTGAGAAACATCCATTCAAAACAGTTAACTTTTAACATGCTTTAACCATGTCTCCTGCAGTTACAGATTTTTCTGTGTAACTGGTTTGAAGTGAGGGAGAAAATATGTATTTAACCCAAATGCCCTATTTATTTCTGCTTTGATGCTTTTTCTCAAGTAAATCTGCATATTTATAATGCAATTATCAGTTTAACAACTTTATTGTGCAGTATTAAGTTTTAAAAGCCTTTTTCTCTTCTTCAAAGAAACAAAATACACTATACTGGGATAAAGATTATAGGCACAATGGTTAAACACAAGCCAAACTCCCAGGGCCCTTATACAGCCACTTGGTTAGATTAGCAAGGAGTCTTGCATAAAAAAAGGATATACAAATATAAACTAGCCATTAAAAACAGATGAATATCCCTGGCAGTATTTAAAAGATGGGTAGACATAGTGCTTAAAGGCATGGTTTAGTGATAGCTTTTTGTCAGTGTTAGGTTGATGGTTGGACTAGATGATCTGAAAGGTCCCTTCCAACCCAGGCAATGGGTAGGCAATTCTATGATTCTATGATTTCTTTGAGAATTGTGAAGGACAAGTAAAGTTCCAAGAGACTAGGAAAAGTCAAAGCAAGTGTGGATCTTTAAAAATGGGATAAAGCAGAAAACTGGAAGTTGCAGAGCAGTCAGCCTAACTTGAGATTCTGGAAAAAACTATCCAAAGGGAGGGTATAAAGACGGCAGAGCCAGGCTCTCTTTTCACTTGTGGCAAGACCAGAGGCAATGGGCACAAACTGAAAAACAGGAGGTTCCCTGTGAACATAAGGAAACACTTTTTCACCATAAGGATGACTGAGCACTGGCACAGGTCACCCAGAGAGATGGTGGAGTATCCAGCCTTGTGGATATTCAAAAGCTGTCTAGACATGATCCTGGGCAGCTGGCTCCAGGTGGTCCTGCTTGAGCAGGAGGGTTGGACCAGATGACCTTCAGAGGTTCCTTCCAACCTCAACCATTCTGTTATTCTGTGACAACACCAAACAATAAAGGAAACAAACCATTTGAAGCTTACAAGGTATCAAAATGATATATAATAGTCTACATTGTTTTTTCAAGAATGAACTGTCTCAAAGTAGCCTTTCTATGACAGAGTAACAGAGGGAGGCAGAAGAGATGATAAACTTTTCTAATTGGGATTTTGAAATCCAAGCCACAATTTAGGACAATATTGTCTACAAAAACTGCTTTTAAGGTGGGTATTGGAAAACCAAACCAGAGTAGTTACCAATGGTTTACTTTCAAACTAGGAATGAGGTGAGGAGCTCACCAGAGTTTTGCTTCTGAGACTGGTACCAGTCAATATTTTTATTAATAAGCATTTTAAATCTGGAGATGACACTACCATAGGTAAAGCTGTAAGCACTGTAGAAGAACATAAATGGCATTTAGAAGAATCCTGTAAACTGGAGAAGTAATCAGAAAAAAACAGACAGAACTCAACAAGTTTGAAGTACCAGGAAAGAATAAGCAACAGAATTAAGGTAAAAGCCAACTCACTACAAGAATCAGTTGCATAAATGCTAAACAGCAGCTTGCAAAGAGGTACATATGCTCTGCAGTGCATCACATGCTTAATCTGAAGCAAACTACTGCAGCAAAAGGAATCATCATCCTGCTGGTATGAACAGGAGCACTCTGTGGAAGACACCTGAATTATTCTGCTGTCCTCAGGGCTACTACTAACACAACAAATCTGCTTTTGTGTTTCCCATTTAGAAACAAGACTTTCACCTTCAGAGGGTTGAGAGAATACCAAGAAAGATCACAAGTCTAGGAAACATGACCAATAAAGGATAACTAATACAAATGGGTTCTTTAGTTCAGAAAAGTGATGAGACAAAATAGAAGCCTTCATTACTTAATAGATTGTTAACAAGAAGAAAAAAAAAATCCTACTATTAGTTGCATCACAGATAGAACAAAGAATAGTGATCTTAAGTTTCTAAAAGGTAGATTAATTCAGACAAGAGGAATCGTGTTTTCAACTGCAAGGATAAGGAAGTGCTAGAACTTATCATGTGGAGGACTTGCTGAATTTCCCTAACTATAACTTCATACCAACAGGTTAGCCAAAAACCTGTAAAGTAAGTTTAGGTACAGCAGGTCCTCCCTGGAGACCTCTCAGATCTCTTCTATGAGTCTTTTGATTAAGTCTTCCTAGTACAACTTAAAGGTAGTCAAAAGATTTTTCACTGTCAGCACTTCTGTCTGGATTTAGCTGAAAGATAAGTAAAAGGAAGAGAGGCACTCTAATGAAAAACTGAAAGTCCAAGAAGATTTTAGCAAGAGAAAAGTGCTTGCTTAATGGATGAATGAAAATTATTATCATTTCCTGAGTGGGGTGACTATTGAGATATAAATCTTTCATTTGTCGTCAAAAGCCAGACTGATTAGGTCTAAGAATTTCTCTTGGCAGGGCATTAGCAGAATTGACATCTCCCAAATAACTCAGACTTCCTCCTTCATGGACAACTCAGAATCTTGTTGGCTAATGTTTTCTCCTGCCATTAAGATGCATGTATTATTTCCAAATCAGCTACGTGACAGAACAGTATTGAGAGAAGACGTTTCTTAGCAACTTCATTGGTTATATCCTTTTTTACTCTAATTGGACAGCTCTAAACTGATTTTGTGATGCTAGAGGTGCTTAAGGAGGCCTGGCTCTATCTACGTCTTCCACAACTCAGTCTGATCTAGAAACACATTTTTATTCTTAAGCCAATATATAGGCATAGAAACATAGAATCATAGAATGGTTTGTGTTGGAAGGGACCTTAGAGATCATCTAGTTCCAACCCCCCTGCCATGGGCAGGGACACCTCCAACTAGAGCAGGTTGCTCAAGGCCCCATCCAGCCTGGCCTTGAATGCTTCCAGGGATGGGGCATCCACAGGTTCTCTGGGCAACTTGTTCCAGTGCCTCACCACCCTCACTGTAAAAAATTTCTTTCTAGTATCTAATCTAAATCTCCCCTCTTCCAATTTAAAACCGTTGCCCCTTGTCCTGTC